>JAOTPV010000034.1:600000-928651 GCA_028011355.1 Lentinula aciculospora | reverse complement strand
CGCATTTGTAACTGCTAGAAACTGATTCCTGCTTGCAGGATTTCTGCTCTATATCTTCACTGTGCTTGTTTTTTCCATGGTAATGATATACTTTGTCGCCCCTCGTTATGGAAAATCCAACCCCCTCGTGTTCATTTCAATATGCTCAGTCGTCGGTTCAGTTTCAGTAATGTCAATCAAAGGCTTTGGAATAGCTGTTAAGTTGACTTTTGGAGGAAAAAACCAATTCACGCGGCCCAGCACCTACCTCTTCGCCATTGTCTCGACGTTCTGTATCCTTGTTCAAATGAATTATTTTAACAAAGCGCTGGACACGTTCTCTGTCAATATGTGAGTTGCTCCCTTGCTTTGCTTAAATGATGTATTCAGGGAGATTTACGTAGTGTAAATCCTATGTACTATGTCGGTTTCTCTACCGCGACAATTGTGGCTTCTCTCATCCTTTTCCAAGGGTTCAACACTACCGACACCACCAATACAGTTTCCCTCCTCTGTGGTTTCATCGTCACATTCCTTGGGGTCCATATCCTCAACCTTTCTCGTCGGTCAAAAGATGAAGTACATCTTTCGACAGACGCAGGCGTCCTCGATCGACCACTTAGTCTCACCGGAAGACCTATCTCTAGATGGCTGGCACGGTATTGCTGAAGGTGGTCGACCGCAAGGTGGTCCCAAATCGAATGACTCATGGCCGCCAAAGCTCGTTGTATCGTTCACAAACTTCTACACTATTCAATGCATTCGAAGACGATGAAGATGCGAGCAGGCATGAACACGTTGGACTGCATCAGCTTCGAGAGGAAGACGAGTCTGATGATGATGATGATGCGAATGAATTGACACGTTTGCGTACCGTCCCCGAGAGGCAGGTAGATCCTCGGAAAAGCGCGTCAAGGAGCCACAGTAATTCTCCGCAACCCCCCAATCGTCAGTCGCTAGCCGACGTACGCCCGTCTTCAAGACAAGTATAAGCTTGAGTGGAGCTCTATAGATTATACAGGGACTATCTACATATCATAAATGATACATATTTTGTAAAGTTGTCAAGACCAAACCTTTCGGACAGTTAATAGGAAGTGAACGGTTTTGGGTATTTGGAGCAGACTGTCGGACGCCTAAAAACAAGGTCCGAACGTAGGCTAGTTCGTGCGCGTGAGCCTTGTATTTTGTGTTGTTTCTCCACTGATTAGAACTAGTGAATATTTCGAATTCTCAATGATACATAAGCGCTAAATAATATTGATTCTGTGCCTGTCCATATATTCTCACCAGTCGTTCTTCGTCACTTTCCACCATGGCTGGTTCGTCGCCGCCAGCTTCAGTAACGACCTCATTTGATGATCCATTTGACGAATTTCTCAAGCCCCCCACCAGGAGAAACAAATGATGAGCGGGTATCACGATTGGTAAGAGAAGAGGAGGCCTTGAAGATTAGTATGGCCATCGACGCCAGCATCAAAGCGGAACGCCAGGGCCAGGAAGAAACTACGAATAGTAAGGCTTCTTCTTCTGGTCAGAGTGAATCAGGTGTGCTGTGCATACTATTTTCTAGTTTATCTGAGGAAAACTGACTGCATGACTCTGGACAGGGAAATCAGTTACATTGAGACGCAAGCATTGTCTTTATCTGTCTTCTGAATCTTATCCATTAATATCTGGTCAGAATTTCAACGACTCTATACTCCGACCGCGTTCGAGAAGAACGCATCCTTTGGCGCGCAGTGATACAACTGAATATTGTCCGGTCCGTACGCATAATACTCGATGCCCTTAATCGACCTTCATCACCGCAAATCTCTCCCTCTACCTCTCCGAAATCGCAAACACGAAGTCTTTCCAATAACCAACACCACAAGTTTCGGACTTCTCAGTTTGGCTCTTCCTCTGAAGCTTCTCATCCAGACGAATATCTGGCCAGTCCCGGCTCCAATGGCTACAGCAACGACGTCTCCGATCTAGAAACTGATCCAGAAGACCAGAGAATAAGATCCTGTCTCGGCCCCGAAGAAATTGATGCTTTGAAACTACGCTTGTTACCACTTCGCCATATTGAAGCGCTGTTAATAGCTAAACTTGTTCCTCCAAATGAAGAGGAAGCCACAAGATTAGCTGCTCCTACTGAATCAAGAAACACATATCCGCCATCCCATCTGCCTAGGTCTTCATATAAGACGCAGGAAATATTTGTCCGTCCAGGGCCTGGATGGAAAGGAGGTTTGGCTCGTGCTCGCGTAAATTACCCGAGTTTTACGGGCCACCGCAGCGAAGAGAACATGTCTGTAAGCACCGGTCGACCGTCTAGTGCCGGCAATACAGGTTTGGGAGACGTCTGATGAACCTCAAGAGGTGTTGAATGCGTGTCGGACAGACATCATGCGATTATGGGCTGATAGAGGTGTCAAAGAGTTGCTTCATAGACGAAGGATAAGGCTTGAAGAGTTTCCAGGATTGTGCGTCGTTTGACAAGATTGCTGTAGCCTTTCCGCTCACCTTCCTTGCAGTTTTCTGAATGACCTCGAACGTGTCACCTCCTTGAAGTACATTCCGACAGATGGTCAGCTCGAATTTAGGACTACTGAATACACTTCTTATACCAAGTTTATTTTCATCATAGATGATGTTCTAAAAGCACGACTCAAAACTGTCGGTGTTTCTGAATATCGTTTCCAGATGGAAGTGTCTACCGGCCGAGAGACTGGCACAGACTGGCGAATAGTTGATGTCGGCGGAAGTAGAAGTCAGGTACGTCTCGGCGCTCATTATCTAAACCTGGCATACCAATCAAGTTTATTGTACAGCGTCGTAAGTGACCGCCTACTCCTAAGGAAAGCCTACTCCCTGATTAAATTCAGAAACGTGGATTCCTTTCTTTGATAATGGTCTGTGGTGTCCTGACTAATCTTCATTGTATTTAGCTAATGCACTCGGTAGTCGACGCAAGTAAGCACAGCTCAAGAGATAACCGTACTGTGCTAACCAGCCTTCAAAGTTATCTTTCTGGCGCCAATCAGCGGTTTTCGACCAAGTTTTGACTGAGGACCGCACGGTCAACCGGCTTGTGCGTGCGGTCTTACTTCTCATTATGTTATTCTATCCCTGTTCATTTCGGGCTCATAGGAAGACTCCGTTTTGCTTTGGAAAACAGTGTGCACCAACAAGCTTCTTGCAAAGGTTGATTTGGTGCTGTTCCTAAATAAGTGCGACATTCTGGAATCAAAGCTTAAAGCTGGTGTCAGGTATGCCCTCGGTCTTTCAAGCCTTATCGGCGGACCTCGAGCTCACCCTGCAATCTTGTGGATCGTTGACTGAACAGGCTGGCAAAATATGTAAAAAGTTTTGGGGATCGAACGAATAACCTCGAGACTGTGAGCAAATGTGAGTGTATCCTGTAGGCTTTATAATCAGTAGGCGTTCCTGTCCCTATCTTTCTCCGCCGTACTCCTCCGTTATTGCACTCTAGGGTGTCTACATGGGTAAGGGAAGGGGCGTATGGGATCGGCTGTCCCCTTGTGGGCGCCCATCGAAAGGCGCGGCATTCATCGATATATCTCTGTTTCCACCCATTCATGACAGTCTGGGATTGTTCTGGCATTTATTGACATTCAGGAATCTGTCTCACAGATCTTCGAAGCAAAATTTAGTGCAATTCATCGAGAGTATTCTCCGAACCCGCGAAAGTTTTACGCATTCTGCACTTCAGTGACTGTAAGCTTGCGAAAGAGTTGTGTCCATTTTCTACCATTCATAACTTCCTAGGACACTGCCACAACCGCAGGAATAATCGCCAGTGGTAAGTGAATTCTTAAACCTCAGCTACATGCCTGCCTGTAAACTGCTTCTTCTAGTTCGCGATATGGTCATTCGTGA
The DNA here is from genome assembly GCA_028011355.1 of Lentinula aciculospora. Lineage (NCBI taxonomy): Eukaryota > Fungi > Basidiomycota > Agaricomycetes > Agaricales > Omphalotaceae > Lentinula > Lentinula aciculospora. The sequence goes on along the minus strand of JAOTPV010000034.1, from coordinate 924,784 downwards.
ACATCTTAAACAGTCAAAACTTATGTGACCTTGTGGTTCCCTTCTCTTGGCTTTCACGCGTCATGATGATTGGTGAATCCAACATAGTTTGCATCCTCGTATCTATCTTACATATCTGTCATTACTCATTTGCTTGACCGATGTTATCTATAGTCTCATTTTTCGACTTTGCAAAGGCCACTCAATACTTTAAGCATTTGGACCACTGTATATCTAATAAGTAGTGCAGTTTAGTACTTGTAGATATGTAACATCGTCGTAAATGGCTCTTTGTATTTGATTGGGCGGAACGTTCGGCCGTTTACCACCTAAGTGTTACTTACATACATAGCACTTTCTGATTTCTGACATAGCGTCAACGTACTACATAAAGCTTCGAAATCCGCATATGTGAAGATAAATTGTTCCGGGAACAGCAAGACTTCTTCGAAGTGGTCTCTTTAGCACCCAAATCCCGCACATTCTTATTTGTCCAGTGTTATCGTCACCTGGTCTTATGAGAAACAGAAGTTTATTCGAAGTTCTCTATTTTGCTTTATTTTGCCATAGAAAACCCGCTGGAATCCGATCCGTGAAGGTACCGATGTTGTGTTCCCAACCCTCGGATGCTGTGAAAGACATACTTGGTACAGCGACGTATTTACGTCAAAGGCTGTTTATAAAACTAGCGAAAGGTACAAGAAACTTGCCACGGGATGTAGGACTACTTAACTTAGGTATCGCAGAATCATGGCTCTCAATATGAGAGGAGTTATTCCCAATTGAGTACCTAAGCGAGATCTGGGGTAATGTCCTCGATGTGATATTATAATTTTTCTTTGCCACCAATTATCAGTCGTCACTTTCAAGTCGCATGATTAATTGCGACCAACCCGGGATACCCGGATCGTGGGCTTTCTTGCGTGAGGGCCGCGGACCACCAGTGCCATACATTCAAGCGCAAACTTCTTCTTATCGGACATTGAACGAACCATCTGAAGCAACATCTGGAACTTTCAATGGCATGGGCCGATCGATATGGGTCAAGTAATTGTATCTCAATCAGATGTAATAGTAAATGTACATACAATGTTCGTGCATGAATAAATATGTGTAGAGATGGGTAACAAGTCAAGCATCCAAATTCGACCAAAGTAAAGAAAAAAATTCTAGGCGCACACCGAAAAAAGTCAGAAAAGTTCCACCACAGGACTTGGTCAAGCCTCAATCACAACCTTGAGTACCATGCCTCCGCGTTCGTCCTTTCCCCTTGCCAAAAGTTCGAAAGCCTCCTTGGCCTGACTGAGCGGATAACGATGGGTGACTAACTTGGCTAGTTTCTGTGAGAAGCCTGCCTTTTCAGAGTCCTGAGCGCCGTTGAGATGGCTGCTTTTGCAGGTTGTTTTGGGAAGATTAGATCCAGATAGAAGTTCAACAGCTTCATTGTATGTATCAGCATATCGGAAGCTACCGATCAGGTCGACTTCTCGTGTAGCTGCAGCGGAAATTGGAAAAGAAGACACCAACGGATTGCCCATCCCTATTAAAGCGATGCGTGCCCCAAGTGTTGCGCACTGTACAGAAGGGAAGAATTTTTTTCATTCTAGGCTTTCGAGAAAAACGACGAAGAGGAAAGAACTCACGAAAACGCTCATGAGAACACAACCTTCGGCGCCAGTACACTCGAAAATGATGTCAAATCCGTCGGGTTCATCGAATATAGATAATGCATTAGCAGCATTTTCTTTCGCGCGACGAATGTTCTCCGGTTCTTTCGGATTGGAAGAGTAGGCTTCCGGGGAGTTGCTTTTGGAGGGTAGGGGCAGGCAATAGGTACCGGTACCGTCTCCATGAGTAAAGCCTTCTCGAGCAGCGAATGCAAGACGATCGTTATTGATATCAACTGCACAAACGCGTTCAGCGCCTAGTTCGCGAGCAAGCGCACATGCGATAAGGCCGATGGCGCCCACACCGAAAACTAGGATTTTTTTGCCTGCTGCCAAAGACATATTAGATGAAGAGGGAGATAAGGACGACGATAAAGACGTCGAGGCAAGTGACGGATATGATGACGGCGGGCATATGCCAGCTCTGCGTGAAGCATGAAGCAGGACAGACAGGGGTTCTGCGAGTGCCGCTTGAGAGTAGGACAAGGTATCCGGAATTCTGCATTGGAGGTGATAAGACCTTACGAAGGGTAGAACTTAGGGCAGAAGGAAATCAACGTACGGATGTAAACACCAAGCTTCGTGGTTGATTTTTTGCTGAAGCATTCCATCTCGGTGAGGAAATGTTTTTGCGCTCGAGCAGAAGCGCAGGTTTTTGCAGAGATTGTATCTAGAGTTGGAGCAATGCTTGCAAGCATCCTTACCAGTTCGACATGAACCATCAGAATTGAGGGATCGACAGGGGATGCCACATTCAATTGCAACTCTCATGCCAACCCGTAGATGAGGGTATTGCGTAGCCACCCCTCCTCCAAGTGCAGTGATCACACCGGAAGATTCGTGACCAAGAACAAGGGGTGAACGTATGGCAAAGTCCCCATTGCGACCAGCGATGTAATAGTGTACTAAGAACAGGATTAAATACAAAAAATGACATATAATGTGAATGAACTTACAATCGCTACCGCACAAGCCAGTAGCTTTGACTTCGACCTGGCATTGACCTGGTTCTGGTGCCCAAAGCAAACGCGGCTCAAGGCGTAGGTCTTTGGGGCCGTGAAGAACAGCAGCAAGGGAGGTAGGTAGAGCAGGCATTGGTACTAATCGAAACGACTCGTGGAGTTGCAAAGTAAAAAAGAACTAATGGGCCAGACAGGTCACATTTCCAGTATTTATAGTCGTACAAACCATGGCAGGAAATAACCCGTGCGGTCCGATATCCGATTGAGAAAATGGAAGTTATGGAGAAACGTTGTGGGGAAGGATTCAGCAGATCTCTTTTCCCACAGATCTGCACAATCAATGTGATCGCGGCAAGGTCCGCAATTTATCGGTCCGAGATCCGAATCACCTCAGGGTCAATTTTCCACCACCTTCCCCGCAACTGACTGGAAGGCCTCCCCAGCTAGAGGTTCTCTCGCTAGTTCTGATAGGAATTCACAAACTGGTACCATCCCGCTCGCGGTTAATTTTTCCCGAATTTTTATTGTTTTACCTAGATTTTACGAACGTATTTTGCCATTCGAAATTCGAGGGTTCGCTCAGAACATTCATCGGTCCGAATTTGCCGATTCATAATTACCCCTGTTTTTGATTCTTCAACTCTACAAGTACGGCCAACTTTTGGTCTACATTGACTGAAAATCAGGCTCGACATTCGTATCAGTATTCACTATTCAACTTCTCTCAATGGAGCTGTTCTCTCTCGAAGGAAAGACCGCTCTCATAACTGGCGCGTCCAGAGGTAACTTAGCATCATTATTTGCGGTTTTCCGAGCTGAGCTTTCGTCAGGTATCGGGCGTGCTTGCGCCATTGCTTTAGCTCAGGCTGGAGCACATATATGTCTTGTTCTTCGACCACCTTCCGATGCAAACCAAGACGCAGATATCAAGTCTGTTTTGCCCGATCTGAAAGATGAGAAGGATCCTTATAGTCTGTCAATTTCAACTCCTGCTCTTCTGTATGCCATGTCTTCGACTTCGACGGGACCCGCAAAGGGAATACACGTCTCCGTGGTATATGCAGACATTTCTGACACCACTAGCCCAGCTAATTCGGGATCAGGTAAGTTCGGAACCTACCTTGATGGTATCATGAACGCGCTACCTTTTTCCTCCAGGCGTCAAGTCTGTATTTTCCCGTGCTTTGAAACTTGTACCCGATAGAAAGATAGACATACTGGTAAATTGTGCTGGTATTCAAAGACGCGCGCCAAGCGCGGAATTTCCGGAGAGTTTCTGGGACGATGTGCGTATTTTTTCATATATTTCTTGTGCAGGTTTAGGCTTTCTGTTGAATATTATTCGTCAGGTATTGAATACAAATTTAAAGTCTCCTTTCCTCCTTGTCCAAGCGGCTGGCGAGCACATGCTCCCTAGAAAGAGTGGGAAAATCATCAACTTCTGTTCGCTATTGACCTTCCAAGGTAAACGATTTATACGTCATTGTTCGACCGTGAAATAAACTTTTCACGCAGGAGGACTTACCGTTCCTGCGTATGCCGCGTCGAAAGGTGGTTTAGGCCAGTTAACCAAAGCTTTGAGCAACGAATGGAGCTCTCAAGGCGTTCAAGTAAATGGAATTGCTCCTGGATATATTGCGACAGACATGTAAGTATAGCAAACACCAATACTACCAAGACCAACTCCTCTGATCCGATGATAGGAATGAAGCCCTTCTGAACAATCCAACTCGCTTGCAACAACTCAATGATCGAATTCCCGCTCAACGTTGGGGAATTCCTCAAGATTTCGCGGGGCCGATAGTATTTTTGGCAAGTCAAGCTAGCAATTACGTTTGTGGTGAAATCTTGGTTGTGGACGGTGTGAGTATCGAAGAATCCTTATCTGTGACTAGAGCCCTTTCGAGTCCTGATATTACTTGAATCTAGGGCTGGATGGGTAGATGAATAACTCCAAAGTGTCAAAGTATTGTGATCTTATTGAATATGTAATGTAAATTGGAAAGTACACGGAGAAATCGGAAGTCGAAGCGTACCAAACCTGTAGCTTTGCCCAGCCGCTCAGCTGCGGGCCGCCCAGCTCTTCGGAACGATTTCCGAATCAGATCAAAACGGTATCATGCGCATCGATGAGCGCGACGTTAGAAGGAAGATCTGTTAGACCTCAGGCCCTACAGACAGGATTCTACAGAAGTCCTTTCTCGTATTGATTCTGACCACAAAACTAATCATCCTTTGAATCCACTCAGAATTTACACTGAATGCCAGCGTTCAAGTTAGCATTCTTCGACCTCACAACGCCCCCAAACGAATGAGAAAATACCACCTGACGCCCCTTGCACTTTTGAAAATGGCTACTACTTAATCTGTAGGTTCTGCTTTATTGGAACCTCTATCAAGCCCTGATCATCCAAAAGCAAACCAGTTAACTGGTTTCCTCTTCATAAAAGCCACATCAAACACGAAGTTGTCATACCAGGTATTACGATTGCACGACGTCCTGCAAAACTCATTTGGAAAACGGGATTATATAAAGTCCAAATCTCCGGAACAGTTACGAGACGTCCGGTTTCGCTCTCAGTCCCATGAAACCTTCGCCTGGAGCAAAATGCATTCCCAGATTGTAAGTTTATAGAAAGTTCTTCGCTCTTTTGCGAACGAAGTCGTTCAATGAATATGTGGGGCTGTATAAGCCTCGGAAGCAAGTTCCTCATCCGATCCTTCTGACGGGTTACTTATGATCATGTCTGTAGACTGTTGTAAAGAACTGCGAATGCAGAAACTGGGCCGAGATCCCTTCCAACCGGATAACCTTCCGAATGCAAGGCACCTTCAACTGGTTCTATCCTGATTTATGAGTACCACAAATCTGGTCAATCCGAATTGTATCGCTGTATCGATGGCAGGGACGGTGCAGCTACTGCTGAAAAACACCTCGACTACCCCTAGTAACGGGCCAGCTTGCCTATCTCCCTGGATTAAAAAGTACTGATTCCTCTTGGGTTTGGACATGCATCAGAAGGCGATTCTAGTCGTGGCAGGCATCTGCCAGAGACATAAGAGAGACCATGAGATAGGTTGAAGGAAATCTCGATACAACCATATCTTCTTATCGCAAGAGGTACGTCCCCACTATAGCTTGTTCTCCCATTCTTTTTTCTTTAGCGACATGTTACCGAAATCGGGCGTTCTGACCGCTCGAAATAGCGATATCATCATAAGATTCATCAGAAGCGATTCAGTCGCGCTCGACTCCGGCTTTATGAGTTTTATTCATTTCGTAGGGTTCACCTTTGAAGCTCCATTCACTTCTAGATATGTATGCTTCCCTCCTGTAATCCAAGCAGTCAGCAGGATTACCAGATTCCAGGGAACAGAGGCAAGAGTCTTCTATCGCTTGCCATGGGCCGGCGTAGTATGTCTGTCTGTTCATTTCAAAAAATGACCGTGGAACTTGAGCGTCTGTGGCGTCTCGTCCTACCGACTCCGGGGACTGGCGCTGAATATAAGTGGTATTTGCCGTAATGCGTTGAAGGAACTTATAATTGGTTGAGTATTTCCCAAAGAATAGGACTAAACCTTGACACCGGCTGGATCTGGAGTTAGGATAATATCTGCTAACATTGATATCCTTTTTTCAGTGAACTCATGCTTGCGCTTAAGGCATATCCTGGGCATTTCCGCCAAAGCCGCCCAGCGTCTGCCCAAATTGTTACAACGCCGGTTGGTGAGCGTAGACCATTTTCTAGCAGTCATTGACACTCGAACTAAACATTTATTATTTATACGTACGCCTCCTACTTCCATTCTGCTAACGAATCATATCCTGCGGGCCTTGTCACATTCAGCCAACCATTCGACGCTGTCTTATACGGTTCTATTCTAACAACCGGACTCTGCGTTTTTACATCACCAAACGGAGTGTTGTTTGCTTCTTGCATTAGATCAGGATCCTTCCATAGCTGCGGATATTGCCGCCGCATACTGGTGATTGCGGCTAGGCCTACTTCATCGAAATTGCTTTGGCGAGTAAGCTTTCGAGAGTTGTCTAGCCCGTGAGCGCTGGCCATTGTTTTCCAAAGTTCCTCTGGGTACGGTCCGAGGGACATGAGCCAGTCGTTATATTTTACGAGTGAGACACTTGTATAGTAACTTCCACCTCTGGTCAGTCGGTGATGCAGAGCATTCAATGTCGCAATGCAGCCCAGTTCGCCCGCACTACATCAGACAATGACTGAGATTATTCGCAAGAAGCAATTGCAGAAAAGGATACCCAAAATCGGCTAGTGGAAATGGAGGTGCGACGGGCTCTTCCAGACCCAGTGCTCGTCCATTTGCCCACGATACACCGGAGACCTACAGAAGCTTAATCACTCGATTGGAACAAGTAGAAGCTAGCGTGAGTGCATACCGAGTCGGCGATTTGTTGCCATCCAGGTCTATCTGACCACTCTCCTCCTTCTCCATAACAGCTTTCTTTGACATAAACGAACCCTCGTGCTCCAGCGAAACGTTTCAATAGATCATCAGGCCCATAGCCTAACCGTGCGATGGCTCCCGGACGATATCCATCAACGATAACGTCTACCTCTTCAAGCAATTTCTCGAAAGCTCGTCTACCTTCTGAGCTTTTCAGGTCAAGATTGATTGTTCGTTTACCAAAGTTGAAATCGACTGCATAATATGATTGATCTGGAAGATTGTGGCTTGTTACTCGCACGACCTGTGCACCATATTCAGCGAGGGTCCGGCTGATGACAGGCCCTGCAATTACTCGAGTCAAATCAAGGATTTTTACACCAGACAGAATGTTCGGTCCCTGTGGCGAAAGTTTCAAAGTGGGAGATGTACTTTCCAAATGGACCAATTCAAAAAGTGGTCGTGACGAAATGTGTCTACCCTAACGAACTTTGATTAGAACCGTGAGGCATGAAAAAGTGAGTGCGCCGACTCACATGAGAAGAAGCGAGAAATTCTTCCCTAGTTAAGCACAGCGATCCAGCCTGCTTAATATCCCGGATTATCCTATCGATACTGTCGGATGTAAGTTGTTGTGTGGATGCTTCGATGGCTTTTTGAGCTGCTATTCTCTCATTTCTCATTTCGTCATACGCTGGCAGGCCCAACGCTTCAAACGTAGGTGTGGCATCCAGACTGAATGATACATTCGAGGGGTGTGCTTCAAATTGTGTGATCACCATACCTTGCATGCAGATGATAGAAACGCTCGTCCTTTGTGCGATATATATTGGTGAGCATGCGTCGGTACACATTGCTGTATACCTGATTCAGATCGGTATCTAGCCATCCTTTCAGCACTCTGTTGCATTTAACCTTCGCAGTATGGACATACCCTTAATCTTGTTCTTCATCTTCGGATCCCATTTGGGTATACCGTCCACTGTTGACAGAAAGCTCATTGTAGGGAACAACGCTGCATGGTTGCAATTAACCACAGCCTTGACATCCTTGCTTTCACCAAATCGTTTCTTGCAAAGCTCCACAGCAATTATTCCCTCCAAAGCTTTCAACGCAGCGAATGATTCGTGTGCTTTGAGTACGATAGGAATCAAAGGCTCGGCCGAGTCATTGGTAAATTCCACAGAGTCAACATTCGCCCGGATTTCAGGTAGTACAGGCAGGTCGTACTCGAAAGTTGACAGGAGCATCTGCTTACTTGTTTCGACGGTAGAGTACAAAGCCATATTGTGTCAGAAATTTGAACAATCCTGTGACTATAATCCATGCGTAGCGACTTACATACTAGGTATTCCGTACACGGAAGTTCAATTCGCCGGCAACATCCGGATCTAATTCTGGAATTGAGGATGCATATTTCTTCGTCGCCAAAATGCTGGAAGCTTCACGATTGTGTGAAGAAGGCTTAGGTCTACCGCATATTGCCTGCGGATCCCCCAAGTATATAGCAAATTGGTGGGGATCCCCAAAGGCTAGCTTTGACATTAAGATTGCGAAGTCTTTTTTTAGGTTAATCGAAGGCGTGATGCCTCCACTGGTGTTTGTCTGATGGGGTAATCTGGAAGTCCTTCTTGTCGTCGATAGGGTGCAAATTTTTATAATTTGTGCCTTCAATGGTAGAATTATTGCAAAACAATGTGTATATGCCCCAGACAGCAATAACTCATCCATCATTAGCATAATCTGATCATTTCAGGCGGAAATTTATGCAAATATGCACCTTGTGATATATATTGATTATAAGATGTTGGAAATAGATCTTTTATCTTGTCGGAAAACTTGATTTGGTGCTTATGAATCAGCCCAGATATTAAAGTCGGATTTGATGCCAATTATTTTTTGACCATAACAAGCTTTAAAAGTGTGTCTTTATCATGGTAACTTGTTTTACTTGCACCATGGACTGCAGCCAGGGTCACAGTTTGTGGATCCAAGCCTCTAGCACTCTCTAGTCAGAGCTTTACTCCATACTGAAAAGCTGATTCCTTGTGCCTCTGTACTTTTTGATATGGCAAGTTGCAATTAGTCTTTGTGAAATGGTAAGGGGAGATGTCAAAGGCACATACATCGACCTCAGGCATCGTACAGATCGACATTATCCCAGGTACTGACGTCTCCGCCCCTGCTCTCATTCTGCTACTCCTCTTTGATCTCTTTGATTACTTGGTCTAGATTTTGTCGTGACATGCTACACAGTATACGGTACCTACTTTAGTTCCCCTACATCCCCTTATTTCTTTATCCTTGTTACGGTTTGGATCTGTCCACACTCTGCCATATCTTTCTACATCATTCCATATCCTTCTATCAACTTCCCGCGCTGTCGCTTACTCATCGAGACTCTTGTATATATAGTACTGTAGCTGACATCTAGTTCCCCATCTTGACCTCTTGGTCTTTGGAACTAGGTTAGTACCTGTATCATTGTTACCTTCAATATACTTACTTGGTCTTTGGAACTAGTTTTCCTTGTGCGACCCTAGTGATTGGCCCTGTGCTATCACTGTTGTCTTGATCACTATATCTTTCAGCCTTCGTGTGTGGTGCTAGCCCCACCCCTCACTTCGGCTTGTGCTTGAGCCTGTGCCTTCTCCGTGCTTTCTCCCTTCGTCACCACAGATTTCTTGTCTTTCTTTCAATTACTTTACTTACTAATGGACTGTGCCTGCTCAATCACTTACAGACACGTACTCCTTATATACAAAGCTGTAGTCTAATTTGACTCTCAGACGTTACACCTTCAGTGTGCTCTGAGAGTGAGTACTTATTATTTCCTTATGCCTGTAGGATAGCTAATCATATTTCACTTCAATACATTACTTATGACTGTCTTACAGTCTTAACACCTAAGTATGTACAGTACATATGTTCATCCTCTCTAGCGAATGATGATGGAACAATTTAGGGAGCACCATGTACCTGGCAGTCAATAACCAACAAAAACCTTCACCCGCCTTCGGGACCTAATGGGGATGCAATAAGCCATGGATTACATGCGAGGAGGAGTGAGAAGGCCAACATGAACACACATCACATCATGTTGCAATAGTGTGATCACATGTCATTAATATTCCTTTACCTGAATACCTTATATATATACATAGGGCCTTGTGTCTACCTTTCCTCAGTACGGATACATTCGTCTGAGGTGAGTTTGACACTGGCCATTTACAATACCTAAACAATGCTAATGATATCTTAGGACTAATTTTGTATTCATTATCTAGGATATTGGATTCAGATTTCTACAGCTTGACCTGCTGATGGAACTTAGGGTTTTCTGAGATAGAGATGGCACTTTTATTGTTGGCAAAGACATTAGATAGTAATTGAGCAGGGTCACCTATTTCAACAAGGAAATTGTGCATACACTTTGCCTGTTGAGCTGCTTTCCTAACTGCAATATACTTAGCCTCAGCCATGGACAAGGCCACCAAGTCCTTGTTATGAAGACATATATTTTTCTATCATTCTTTTCTTTTTCTTTTTCTTTTTCTTTTTCTTTTTCTTTTTCTTTTTCTTTTTCTTTTTCTTTTTCTTTTTCTTTTTCTTTTTCTTTTTCTTTTTCTTTTTCTTTTTCTTTTTCTCAAGTGCCCTGGCACTTACATCAGTGCCTATTATATTTTCATTTCCATTCTAGGATACATGCAACAACCTTATTGTTCTTGCATTGCTGTTTCATCTAAATGTGACTCTCTCATGCCTGTTGGTTCATTGATGGGTTGTTGTCACTACAATCCCACATCTACTTTTCTTTTATATTGCCTTATTGTTTACTCATTGTATACATACAGCTCTACTTATGGAAGAATCACAATATAATTGCGGAATTGGTTGGGAATGCGAGGGGATAATTCCCTCGCAAAGGGAGGAACAATTTGCAGAGTGACAGAAAGGTAGTTGGACATCAACACTACTATTGGTAGTGCCCTCAACACATCGATGGTCCAATATAAAGGTAATAGCAGCATCAGTTCATGAAGGTTGCTTTGTGTCAGCAACTCGCTAGCTCTCACAAGAGACAACCAGGCATCACACAAGAATCAATGAGCAAGAGGATGAAAAAGCAATGAGGATAATACAACCCAAATACAAGTCTAGCTACCGAGGAGAATAGACAAGAATAGAGCTAAAGAATATAATTACAAAATACCGAGTCTTATATACTAATGGGATATGAAGCCATGAGAATTGTCTTGTGCTGTAACCATGAGGATCTACAATAAGAATCACCCATATCCATAAGTAAAGCTGTAGGTATTCAGTGAGTAAACAATAAGGCAATATAAAATAAATGTGATGGTGGGACAACAGTGACAACATCCTGTCAATGAGCTGACAGACACAAGAGAGTTGTGCCTAAGTGAAATGACAATGTGAGAACAATAGGGTTGACACATGTAATCTAGATGGAAATGAAAATATTACAAGTGCTAGTGTAAGCACATTAGTAATTAGGTAAGTAAATAAAAGAAAAGAATAACAAAAAGATTGTTTCGTGACACTTCGCAGAACATCAGAGCTGTGTTGAGAATGTATCACGGATAGTGGATATCTGTAATACAAAGAGAGAGCAGATTGTGGTGATGAAGGGAGAAAGCACGGAGGAAAGCACAGGCTCAAGCACAAGCCAAAGTGAGGAGTGGGGCTAGCACCACACACAAAGGCTGAAAGAGATAATGATCAAGACAGCTGTCACAAAGAGGTGACGACGGTGGCGGAGCGGAGCGGAGACTTAGGCGAAAGCGGACACTGGTCCCAACGACAAAGTTATATTGATAATAAATACAAGTAAGTAAGTTCAAGACATACCTGGTCCCAACGACAAAGAGGTCAAGATAAGGGACCAGGTTGTGGGGGCTGGCTTATATATACAAGGTGGAGCGTGGGAACTATGAGGTAATACTGTATAGCTCCGGCACAAGGAATGGAACTAATAGAATGGAATGGAATGTTCCGGAATGATTATTGTAGGTAGGAGGGCTTGGATGGTGTATCGTAAAGAAAGGAAAATGATAGGGGGTGGGCTCACTTCATGACATTACCCCCCTCCTTATGACCATTGCCCTCAATGGTCAAGCTTTTGCCGCCTGAGGGTGCTTTTTGTGGAATTTTCGGATAGTTGCTGGGGCGTGTTCAAGATTTGGTGCAGGTTCCCATGAGTTGTGTCCTGCATCGTAGCCTTTCCACTTTACCAAGTACTCTAGCTTCTTCCACCTAATCCGACTATCCAAGATGTCCTCGACTTCATACTCCGGCTCATCCTCATCCTCTAGATATACTGGTTCCGGTGGTGTTGCAATTTCGCCGTTTACGGTGTTCCCTCTCCAAGGGTACAATTTATCAACATGGAACACAGGATGGATGCGGTCCAGGGATAGTGGGAGGTCTAAACGGTAGTCCAGGGGCCCAACCTTCTGCAAAATGGTGTAAGGTCCTAGCTGTCGATCCCCAAGTTTCTCACTGGAAAGTTGGAGCTTGATGTCCTCTGCGCTTAGCCAGACCTGATCTCCAACTTGGAATTGATGTGCCTTTCGTTTTCCCCATTCGTAGTTTTCCTTTTGCCGTCGTTTCCCCAGGTGTAGCGCCGCCCCAGCATCCTGTCGTGCATCCCGCAGTATCTGGATGCGATCATCCACCGCCGGAATCCCACTCCGTTGTCCAACTGGAATGTTAAATAGAGGCAGATAACCATAGGTGAGTTCGAATGGGGACGTTCCAAGTGCAGAGTGGGTGCGAGAGTTAATCACAAATTCCGCCATAGGTAGGTGCTCCGCCCAGTCGTCCTGGCGGCGTCCCACATAGAGTCTGAGGTATTTTTCGACTTCTTGGTTTGCCCGTTCGGTCTGTCCGTTTGCTTGGGGGTGGTACCCTGAGGTGAGGTTTGATTTGATTCCTAGGCGGGAGAGTAATGATCGCATGAGTTTTGCTGCAAACTGGGGTCCCCGGTCTGATACAAAGCGGAGGGGAAGACCATGGAGGCGAAAAATTTCGCGATAGTAGATGTCGGCCACACCTGCTGCTGTGATTGAAGTTGTACAAGGAATTGCATGGATTTGTTTACCGTAAAGGTCCGTGCAGACTAGAATCGCGTCATACCCTTGCGAGTTGGGCAGCTGTGTGATCAAGTCAACTCCCACTTCTTCCCACAAGCCTGCTGGGACGTCTAGAGGTAGTGTTACTGCTCGTGGGTGTCTCTGTATCTTCTTCCTTGCACAAGTCTCGCATCCTTCAACATATTTTTCTACAAAGGATTGCAGGGTGGGCCACCAAAAGTGGGTGCTGACGAGGTCAAGGGTATTGTGAAGTCCAGGGTGGCCAGCAGAGGGGTTATCGTGGCATTGCTTGAGTACTTCTTTCCGGAGGTCATCATCTGGTGGGACATATACTCTTCCTCGGTGGTATACTAGTCCCTTGTCTTCTTCCCATTCTGCTATCCCATTGGCCAAGCGTTTGAGACCGCTTCTCCTAAGCTCTTCCAGTCCTTCCAGTACTTGGGCCTCCTTTTGAGACGCCTGTCGGATGCGGTCCTCCAGTGGGTTTTGTAGTGAGATAGCTGCCACTTGCATGAAATGGGCTGGTTTCAGAACAATCTGTTGTCGATTATCTTCGCTATCCAGAACCTGATATGCTGCCATACGAGAGAGAGCGTCTGCCTGAGTGTTGGACTTGCCAGGGCGGTGAGTGAGCTGGAAGTCGAATCGGGACAACCATAGTGCCCATCGCGCCTGCCGTCTACTGAGGTCTTGAGCAGAACGCCAGAATTCCAGGTTTGCGTGGTCGGTGAGAATCTCGAACGGTTGTGGTGAACCTTCCAGGAAGCTTCTCCAGTCCTTTAATGCTTCGATGATAGCGAGCATCTCTCGGTCATAGATTTCGTAGTTTCGTTCAGCTGCTTGCATGGAGGCTGATCGAAATGCCACTGGGTGCCACTGGCCGTCGTCTTGTTTCTGCATTAGGGCTCCTCCCGTAGCAAAGCCTGATGCATCTACCTCAAGTTGTGTGAGCCTATTAGGGTCCCAGAGTGCCAGTACCGGTGCTGTGATGAATGCTTCCCTTAGGGTATCGAATGCTTGTTGTTGGTGTGTCCCCCAACTGAAGCCTGTATCCTTTTTTGTTAGGTCGTTCAGAGGGCGTGCTATGCGGGCAAAGTTCCGTATGAATCGACGGTAGAAGTTAGCGAAGCCTAGGAATCCCCGTAGTTCTCGTAGATTCTTTGGGGTAGGCCAGTCGCGGACTGCAGCTACTTTTACTGGATCCATGCGCACTTCACCTTCTGATATCACTAGTCCCAAATACTCAACCTGAAGCTCCTCAAACTCGCATTTCTCTGGTCGCAGGTAGAGGTCATGTTTCTCCAGCCGCTTTAGTACCTCTCGCACCACCTGCCGGTGTTCTTGCAAATTGTTACTGAAGATGAGGATGTCGTCTAGGTAGACTGCTACCTTACCAGCCGCCACTAGGTCTGAAAAGATGGAATTCATGAGCGCTTGGAAGGTAGCTGGCGAGTTGGTGAGACCGAAGAACATTACACTGGGTTCAAATAACCCTCGGTTGGTTGCAAAAGCGGCCTTCCACTCATCACCCTCCTTAATCCGGACATTGTTGTAGCCCCATCTGACGTCAAATTTGGTGAAGTACCGTGCCCCCTGTAGACGGCTGACAATGTCAGCGACCAGTGGGAGAGGATAGCGGTTCTTTAGGGTTACTTGGTTGAGTTTCCGGTAATCCTGTACGAAGCGGAGCTTCCCATCTTTCTTCTTAACAAAGAAGACGGGTGAAGACAGTGGCGATTTTGAGGGGCGAATGTAGCCTTTTCGGAGGTTGTCATCCAGGAAGCGGTCGAGTTCACCTTGTTCATTCAATGACATTGGATAGACTTTTGTGCGCATGGTTTCCGGTGCACCTGGGATCAATTCTATAGCATGATCCCAGGGTTGGTGGTCAGGGAGGCGCTCTGAAGCAGTTTCAGAGAATACTTTTTCGAAATCGCGGTAGGGTTCTGGGACCATTTCTTCAAAGGTTTTCATGGGTTTTGTTTTGTGGGCTTGTTCCGCTAGCTGTTGGGAGTAGGTGAACCCTGCAGCACACCAGACTTCATCTGTTTGTTCGTGTAAGATTCCTGACTTCACCCATGCACGTCGGGTTCGTCGGTTTGCTCGAATGCGGTGTATGGGCGACTCTTCTGTCTCCTCATCCAGTGTGTCAAGTGGTGGTTCAGGGGTGATCACAGTTTCAATTTCCTCCGCCGTGTCTTGCTCTTCCACCTCCTCTATCGTTGTTTGTTGGGATCTGACTGTGAGTCGTCCTTTCTCCCAGTCAATATCTGGATTGGCCTTACGTAGCCAGGGGAGTCCTAAGATTAGGTCTTCGCCTCCCAGATTGGTTACTAGCAAGTCTGTCCACCGTTCTTGGTTATCAACAGTCAGGGCTAGGCGTGCAAAGTGTGTGATCTGCCCTGCTCGGTTAGCAGACCCATCAATGTTAAAGACGCCAATGGGTTTCCTGAGTGGGAAGGTCCTTACACGGTGACGGGTGACAAACTCTTGGTTCAAAAATAGAGCAGTGGCTCCAGAATCAACCATGGCTGCAGTTGCTATACTGTGATTTCTTCCTCTTAGTTTTGCGTTAATTCGGAAGTGAGATGAATTGGAGTTCAATTCCGAAATAGTAGATATTTTACAAGATGGGAGAGAATCATACGCAGATGTGGAATGTATAGCGAACTGGTTTACGGGTACTCTCGATGCAGCCGAGACGGGCACCCGCTTTAAAAACCCTCCTGAGAACCTGGTGCTGGGGCCATGGCATTGGCTCTGTTAAGGAGCTCCTGGAGCTGGGCAATCTGGGTGGAGAGGTCAGGCGTAAGTGGAGACGGAGCAGTGGGAGCTGGAATAGATGCGGCAATTTGGACAGGTTCATTGGGGAAGAGGGTGAACGGTGTCGAAGCAGAAGCAGAGACTTGTTGACGGCGGGGTTGTTGGCGCTTACCCCGGCCACGTTCTAGACCCATGAACTTGTCTTGGCAGACTGATTCTAGGTGGCCTCGTCGTCCACAGTAGCGGCAAACTGTCTCCTTGTATGAGCAGTTCCTCTTTTCGTGACTCTGCGAGCCACACCCATAACACCTTCCTCTCATCTGGGCCACGAAGCTTTCTCTGCTGTTACCACTAGTGTGTGTGGCATCGACATCCATAGCATGGGAGTTGGCAGGGGGGGAGGAGATATGGGAGGTGCCTGGGTTGCGACCTGTCATGGTGGGATCGTGCAGGAACACATCCACTGAAATTGCTCGCCTGATAGCCTCCTCCAGGGTAGGAGCCAGTCCCTGGGCTATATTGACCACAATGAGATTTTGTCGGATCTCTGGGTTGAGGCCGCTATGGAAGCGTTCTCGCAGGTCGACGTCTGAAAGCCCGGTCCGATCACCAATGTCCTTGAAATTCTGTGCAAATTCCGCTACCGTTTGACCTTTTGCCTGCCTGAGATGCTGGATTGCATTCCGGGCCTCCATACCTGCATCAATGGATTCAAATCGGAGGGTGAAGGCTGTTTTGAAGTCTTCCCATCGTCCATTGAAAGGTTGTTGGTTATGGCTGAATTCTAGGAGGTATGGTGTGGCCCAGTCAGCAGCCTTGCCTGAGAAGAATCCTAGCGCTGCCTTGATCAGCTTCCCTTCGTTGCTACTCAGATCTGGTTGTTCCATTGCCCAGCTTTGATACTGAGCAATGAAGCGACGTGCTTCTGCACTACTAGAGCCTTTGAAGAGCTCAGGTTTATTCATACTGGACTTGGCTGAGGCTTTGTGGAGGTTGGCCGTGAGCTGGGCCACCTGCTCGATGAGCTGTGCCATGAGCTGGTTTGTGTTGACTTCAGAGGTCGACATAATGGATGGGGGTGCAGTGGGAGTAGGGATAAGGATGGGTGTGATCACGGTACCGTCGGAAAGGTTCTCCTCTTCACTGATGGAGTTGGCAGCAGCGTTTGGACAGGGTTGAGAACTGCAATCAGCCCAGGAGCTGCTTTTGCTGCGGTGGATGTGGGTTTGGTCTTTAGTATCAAAAGCGTGTGGGTAGGCAGAGCAGTCGATAGCTTGGGCGGGCAGGCTTGGTGCGGAGGTGTCTGTAGACGTGGTGGAAGCGGAGCCTGCAAGGATAACCTAATCGGTAGGCTATCAGTGCAGTAAGGGATCTTGACCTAATGTCACAAAGAGGTGACGACGGTGGCGGAGCGGAGCGGAGACTTAGGCGAAAGCGGACACTGGTCCCAACGACAAAGTTATATTGATAATAAATACAAGTAAGTAAGTTCAAGACATACCTGGTCCCAACGACAAAGAGGTCAAGATAAGGGACCAGGTTGTGGGGGCTGGCTTATATATACAAGGTGGAGCGTGGGAACTATGAGGTAATACTGTATAGCTCCGGCACAAGGAATGGAACTAATAGAATGGAATGGAATGTTCCGGAATGATTATTGTAGGTAGGAGGGCTTGGATGGTGTATCGTAAAGAAAGGAAAATGATAGGGGGTGGGCTCACTTCATGACAACAGCAGCGATAGCACAAGGGCCAATCGCTAGGGTCACACAAGGAAAACTAGTTCCAAAGACCAAGTAAGTATATTGAAGGTAAACGATGATACAGGTACTAACCTAGTTCCAAAGACCAAGAGGTCAAGATGGGGAACTAGGTGTCAGGTACTGTACTATATATACAAGGGTTCGGATGAGTAAGCAACAGCGCGGGAAGCCGATAGAAGTGTCTGGAATGTGATGGAAGGTTCTGACAAGTGATAGATGGAAATAAAAGGATATGGAAACATGGAGAAGGGTTCAGGTAGTCACAAAGGTAAAGGAAAGAGGGAATGTAGGAGAAAACAAAGTAAGTACTGTATCCTGTATGGCATGTCACAACACAGATCTAAGTCAATATTAAAACTACAGAACTACCTATTCAATGTCATAGCTTTATACTATGCATTACATAAGCATCGCGAAGTGATACTAACTCCGAATAGACTAGCTTGTGGAGTAAAGAACAAAGGAAGGGATATAATAGGTATAGTACTCATCTGATAATGATGAGGAAAGATAACGAAGTATTCCTGGGCTTACGAACTCTTCACAAAGTAATTAATTAAAGAGTCCTAGCTTAGGAACTCTTCATGAAGTAGGTAAATGGATCACGGAATCACAGAATAACACAATTTGCATACATATGACAGAGAGCTAGCAAGTCACTGACAGTCCTATCATTTTGACATCCAAAAGACTGGGCCTCCCACCAGGAAAGTGGCAACCCCCATCATGCAATGACATGTATCAATACAGGCCACTGTTAAGATCATGCAACTCTGGAATCATGTAATAATTGTGATATAATAGTGGAATTGGGTGGGAATGCAAGGGAATAATTCCCTCACACAAGGAGGAATGATTCATGGAGTTTCAGAGAGGTAGTTGGACATTGACACTACTATTGGTAATGCCCTCAACATGTCAATGGTCCAATGGTAAAGGGGTACTAGCAGCATCAGTTTGCAAAAATTGCTTCACAGAACATCAGAGCAGTGTTGAGAATGTATCATGGAGAGTGAACATCCATAATACGAAGAGAGGCAGATCTAAGTTGATATTAAAACTACTGAATTACCTATTCAATATCATAGCTTTATACTATGCATTACATAAGTGTGTTAAGATCATGCAACTCCGGAAATGCGGAATGATCGTGATTTAATCACGGAATGATCACAATATAATTGCGGAATTGGTTGGGAATGCGAGGGGATAATTCCCTCGCGAAGGGAGGAACAATTCGCGGAGTTATGAAAAGGTAGTTGGACATCAACACTACTATCGGTAGTGCTTGATTTGAAATGTGGAACAAACAGATTGTAATCCAGTCGATAATTTGTTGCATTCATTCGCAAAATAACTCGTGAAGAACATGATTTTATTGGAGGTGGATCGAAAGGATGTGGTGGTTGGAAATGGGTTTTAAGTTGGTGGTTTGCGTAGCTAGTATCCCCTGGTTTGCTAGACGTCCCAACGTCTAGACAATGAGTAAGGAGTCTTGAGTAGCTATTGAACAAATTTATTCATGATTCCGCAGAAGGAATTCCGAGAATACAGACCCCCCACAAAGGGGGTGAACTTTTCCAACACCATTCGAGAATTTCACGGAAATAATTCTGCGAGGAAAAAACCCCTTGCAAAGGTGGTGAAGAAAACACCACAGGAGCCTTCCGCGAAGAAAAACCCCTTGCGAAGGGGGTGAAGACACCACTAATTGACAACATTGTTGAATTTTTTCATAAAAAATCCTTTTAAGATGTGAGTCGATGCCTTTTCCGAATCAATCGTGAAAAGAGGTGCTCAGGTAAAAACCTTTTCAGCAACCAAAGGAAAGGGAGGGGTAGATGGTTCATCCAAAGAAATTAGTTCAATGAAGAACTAACAGCTAGCGCGAGTGTGTCCGAAGAAAAATCTGAAGGACTTTCCGAAAAATCGAGACACAGGTGACAGATCCCGCGAGGGATCAGAGCTGCATACGAACAATTTGTTCATGAAAGCGGAAGATGTCTAAAAGAAACAAAATGTTTAGTGGTTCAGAAAATATTGTTTATCAAAGCCCAGTCAACCAACGGGTTGTAATGGGTCAAAAAACTGTATCCTAAAACTGCTTAGCATGATGAATCCGAAAAAAATTAACATAAGATGTTAAAAGGGTAGTAGCAGCACGCCATAAATGAAAACCAATGAAGAACAAGTCTTCACGAAGGTTTTTGGAAGGAAGACCATTAAGGGTGATGATTGATGAAGTAACTCTGGAGTTGGCATGAAGGATGTTTTATCAAACAAAATGAAGTCAATCAAAGCAATCTGAAGAGCCAAACAAGGAGGCAAAATTGCGGAAAACATCGAAGAATTGTTCCGCGAAGTAAGAGTGAACTTGTAAGTAGAGAAAAAAATTCGTAATAAATGCATTGTCATTTTACAATGAAAGTGAGTTTACCCTTTTGAAAAGAGTGTGAAATGATGTTAGAAATAAAGGATCGACATGACAAGTGTTAGTTATAATATACTGTTAAGATCATGCAACTCCAGAATCGCGGAATAATCATGATATAATCACGGAATGATCGCGATGTAATCGCGGAATTGGTTGGGAATGCAAGGGGATAATTCCCTGGCGAAGGGAGGAATGATTTGCGGAGTTATGGAAAGGTAGTTGGACATTGACACTACTATCAGTAGTGCCCTCAACACATTGATGGTCCAATATAAAGGTAATAGCAGTATCAGTTCGCGAAGGTTGCTTCGCGGAACGTCAGAGCTGGGTTGAGAATGTATCACAGATAGTGTCACAAAGAGGTGACGATGGTGGCAGAGCGGAGCGGAGACTTGGGCAGAAGCGGACAGATACTGGTCCCAACGACAAAGTTATATTGATAATAAATACAGAGAAGTAAGTAGTGACATACCTGGTCCCAATGACAAAGAGGTCAAGATAAGGGACCAGGTTGTGGGGGCTGGCTTATATATACAGGGTAGAGTGTGGGAACTATGATGTAATACTGTATAGCTCAGGCACAAGGAATGGAACAGAATTGATAGAATGGAATGGAAGGTTCCAGAATGATTATTGTAGGTAGGAGGGCTCAGATGGTGTATCGTAAAGAAAGGAAAATGATAGGGGGGGCTCACTCCATGACAGATAGTGAACATCTGTAATACAAAGAGAGAGCAGATCTAAGTCAATATTAAAACTACAGAACTACCTATTCGATGTTGTAGCTTTATACTATGCATTACATAAGCGTCGCGAAACGATACTAACTCCGAATAGACTAGCTTGTGGAGTAAAGAACAAAGGAAGGGATATAATAGGTATAGTACTCATCCAATAATGATGAGGAAAGATAACAAAGGATTCCTGGGCTTAGGAACTCTTCGTGAAGTAATTAATTAAAGAGTCCTAGCTTAGGAACTCTTCACGAAGTAGGTAAATGGATCGCGGAATCGCAGAATAACTTGATTCGCATACATATGACAAAGTGTCACAAAGCAATACTAACTCCAAATAGACTAGCTTGTAGTGTAAAGAACAAAGGAAGGGATATAATAGGTATAGTGCTTATCCAATAATGATGAGGAAAGATAACAAAGGATTCCTGGGTTTAGGAACTCTTTGCGAAGTAGGTAAATGGATTGTGGAATCATGGAATAACTCGATTTGCATACATATGACATGTCTGCTCTTTGTGTAGACCATTGTTGATGATGAGGAAAGGGATGAGGTTGATGTGGAAGGTAATGAGGACAATGTGCCAAGTGTCAGTTCAAATATACTGTTATGATCATGCACCAAGAGATCATCAAAATGAAGTCACAGGGTTAATCATGGAGATGAAGAGCAAAGGAAAATACTCCACAAGGGTTAACAATCCAAAGATGTTAGTTGGACCTTGACTCCACTATTAGTAGAGTCCTTAACACTTTGTGTGTCCAAGAGAGAAGAAAGGAAAACATGTTCCATTCACAATGACCTTCACAGAACATACTGACAAGAGGGATGTTAAAACAATGATACAGATAGTAGATTAAATTGGTATCACTATCAAAGTGCTATTGAAGTTGATATTTAAACTAAGGAAACTAACTATTTGATACTGTAGCTTTATACTATAGGTAATTCAGGATTGCAAAGCAATGCTAGGCCCAAATGGGTTAGCTTATAAGTAAAGAACAAAGGAAAGGATATAAAAGGGATAGTATTTATCCAATAAGGATGAGGAAAGATCACAGAAGAATGCTTCACATTGGAAATACTTTGCAAAGGAAATATGTAGTGATAAAGGGATAGGAGTGATATATCTAAGGTGTGGAAAAGATTGTGAAGCTTTGTAATGACTCAGCTTTGCACAGATATAACACCATGAGGATTTCAATGACCTGCTGAAAATAAAGGTGGACAAGATTGTGGATGAAAGCTATAGATATGGTAAAGCACAAAATGGTAAGAGGAGATGCATCCCTATCTATTCAGTTCAGTTTATTATCCACCAGAGGAGGATGATTGGAGAACAGAGACTGAACTCAGGAATGCACCTGACATCTTATGAGATTGGAAGTCCACCCAAAGACACATGATAACCATTATGACCACTACCTGGACTGCCTAGTGCATTTATCAGGAGTGTCAAGAACTGTAAGAGAGAGAAACAAAAGCCCTGATCAAAGAGCAAGACAGTGACACTGATACCAGTTGGGAGTACATTCCAGGTTAGTTCATTTGAGGTTTTAGGTATACTTCTGCTCTCCTAGTTGGGTGATCGGACATGTTTTGAGATAGCATTTCCTTTTACTTATAAGTACCAATGGGCCTACTTTCCCCTCAGTCATTTGCACTTATTTGTGCGTCTCTGAGGATGAGTGGTTCATAATTCTACAATATTCAAGGAGTATGATTTATTTATACCTACCTAGGAATACTTATTATAGTTTCACAGTGTTATGGGTATGCTTCTGCTACCTCGTACAGAACATATGGAACCAACATTTCTAATTCATTCCTTTCTTTTCTGTACCGGTTCGGGACTGGACCATACAATGAATCTGATGTTAACAGATATGATTACTTTTAATTCTCACACTATTATCTTTTATTTATATTATCGGGAACTTTTTACAATACTTATTGTTTTATCCCAGATACTCATTGTTCTTCTTTTAACAATTAGGATTACTGGTATATAAGCATTAGTGTCCAGTAGATAGTTCTCCAGTTTAAATATTGACTTAGATCATTCCATTCTATAGAGATGTTAAGATCATGCAACTCCGGAATCGCGGAATTGGTTGGGAATGCAAGGGGATAATTCCCTCACAAAGGGCGGAACGATTTGCGGAGTTATGGAAAGGTAGTTGGACATCGACACTACTATTGGTAGTGCCCTCAACACGTTGATGGTCCAATATAAAGGTAATAGCAGCATCAGTTCGCAAAGGTTGCTTCACAGAACATCAGAGCTGTGTTGAGAATGTATCACAGATAGTGAACATCTGTAATATGAAGAGAGAGCAGATCTAAGTTGATATTAAAACTACAGAACTACCTATCCGATGTTGTAGCTTTATACTATGCATTACATAAGCATCGCGAAGTGATACTAACTCCAAATAGACTAGCTTGTGGAGTAAAGAACAAAGGAAGGGATATAATAGGTATAGTACTCATCCAATAATGATGAGGAAAGATAACAAAGGATTCCTGAGCTTAGGAACTCTTCACAAAGTAGGTAAATGGATCGCAGAATCACAGAATAACTCGATTCACATACATATGACAAGAGACCATCACTATAACTCCGTCCGGAAATTCCAGTCTTACCACTTAGTTGTCTGAACTTATCTGGCCAACTTCTGGATGTCCTAAATCTATGAACATAAATGGAACCACTACGACATAGCGGGGGTACTACCAAAAGTGGTACTAAGGTTCTTGTTCAACTTCACTTTTATCCATTACTACCGATCAGTAGTTAACCGTACAATACCGTACACTATTGGATACCTCTACACTATCCTATTCACCCTAGACCTTACAGAACCTCACCGGAACAGTCTTAACACACAGGTAGATTGATATATGAGTCATTTGCATTTATTCGTGCGCTTCTGAGGGAATACTTATTATAGTTTCACAAGGATGCCTTTCAGGGGAATGACATTCAATCTGGAGCCACTCCTTTTCATACTCCTTTCAGAAACTTCATACCAAAACAAAAAATTGGCCTGCCAAAGAAATTGACAAATTCTATAAATTCAATACTTGATAATAAAGAAAATTCAGTATTTAAGGACTTTGGGTTTTATTTGAGGGAATACAGTTCCTCTCTCTTCTTCATTCACTAGTTTGATCCTCAGCCTTAGCCTTCATGTCTATTGTTGTCTTGTCCACTGTCATTCCTGCCCTGGGCAGCTTGGTACCCCCATTGTTTCACTCCACATTGGATATAATCGCTCAAGTGAATTTTTATCAAGTGACTGCTCTCAGTCATAAATTGGAGATGGAGGATGTGAAGAGTGTTCATCACAATCCTGAGACTGGAGAGGTGAAAGCTATTCTTGAGAGGAGAACTGCAGAGGTGACCTGGGAAGCCCTCTTGACTGCTTATAAGCTTATTCAATGAGCTGACCAGGGGCGAAGGGATACCAACTTTGTCTCCAAGGAGTCTCTTCAGAGAGTTGGACTCCGGATTGTCAAGAATCTAATGGATACCAATCCCCCCCTGTACCCAGGGACTTCTAGTGAAGTCTTCGAAACTTACTACTCCACACAATATCTTCTCAGCGACCTTATGTACTGGATGGCCCAGTGTCAAATTAAAGCGAGCAATCTTGAGGCCCAGGGAATTCAGTCTGGCTGGAATTGGAATAGCGCTCTTACTGCCAAGAATAGTGGTATTTCGTGGGATGCATGATGATGACCTTTTCAAGGGACAAGTCCTTGTTCAAGTCTTCAGTGTCCATAGAAACTTCCGGTTTGGGACCACAGATGAGGTGAGGGTCAAAGACAGGTAAGCGATGGTTGTAGCTCTCAAACGAGTTTTCAGGATAGTTGAAATGGTAAGGACAATGCGGAGGAATAACATAGCTACTTCCCTCACTTTGATCCATTCTCGAGTCAGCCCCAGGAAGGGTTGACTGGATGCTCAGGTCTATGAATCTTGTTCTGTGGTAATGTAGAACAGTCCCTGGGTCTCAGAGAATGCTTTCAGTGTCGGGGGGGTATGTTATGGATTCTGAGTATACACTGCAATCATTCTCTCCCTTCTTCACCTCTCTTCCTTTCTTCCTTTTGATTTACTATTTCTCACTCACAAAATATATTCAGTAGATGACATTCATGATCATGACAGTACAACTAGAACATAATGATACGACGTCAACGTTTGTCGAACGTACTCTAAACACTTACTTTATTGCTTATTTCTTCTATCACTTATTCATACTTTCAGCGGCAGTAGTATCAGCAGCCACATAAGTACCCACTTTGATTGTCCCTAATGGATGGTGCCCAAGAATTATTTGAGCAAAATTATCTTGATAGAGCCTTGTACTCTTCGAGGTTGCTTCAAGCGCAACACTATGACAACGTCAAAGCACTAAACAGAATCCCGACAGAATACAAAGTAGATCATTATGAAGAACTTTGAACCATTGGTTGTATAACACCTTCTAAATTAAGTACAAGAGGCATATAATGATAGATGATAATTCGCGTATAAGACAAGATCGAGTTTCTCTCTGGAGTGGTGCTCACCCTGCCCTCTTTCCCCTCACCCTCTCTCTCTATGGGAAACATAAATGGTTTATTTACAAGAAAAAGAAGGCTATTATACATATAATTGGGATAATGCTACAAGACTTTATCTATATCTATACAAGTGATGATGCGTCCACTGTTCGCGTTTGGCTTGAAGTTATATGATACATGAAAGTCCAAGTGAGTCCGAGTATTGCAGTTGACGAAAGACTTCTTCAACTAAAATCTCTTCTTTCCCATTCCCTTAGGAAAGAGTCGGAATCTGATTTGATTCGATGATCAACGAAGAGAGCGGGGGAGAAAAGCGACGCTGGATGGTGAATAAATCAACATGCCCTCCACGCAGACCTCAATAACCGTCTCCGTAGCTTGACGAGGCATAAAAGTCGCCATAGGCCCTAGCAGCACTCCCGTTCACAGTCCATTGACAATCGGTCACGGCTCCATGACCGTTGCCAAAATTATGATTCGTCATCTCAGGCTGCATGTTCATCCCATCGTACATTCCACTATATCCAAATCCCTGTTCACTCTGCATACCTTCGTACGCATCGCTGTCGAATTCGTGTTCGCCGCCAGAGTCCATGTCAAGGTTTCTTCTGATATAATTGGCCTGAGGCGGGATGAACGCGGAATTATATGATGTCGTCGAATCAACGAGAGAACGTGAAAGAAAGGAATCATACGTTTGCGGTTGCGAAAAGGGCGTATTGGTTGTGTGGTACCCCTGAGTGGAATACGAGTTCTGTTGCGGGATTTGAGTCGCGTAGTCAGAAGAAGTGATGTTGGAAGGACCAGAAGCTACAAGTCCAAATCTCGCAGCACTTTGCTGAGTCTGTGGATACACCTCCGGAAGACTGTTGGTGGCGTATGGGGAAAAGGAAGAATAATCCACCAGAGGCTGTTGAAGAAGTTCATGGCCATATCCCGGATCCGAGTACGAATTTGCGTTCGAAGTGAAGGCAGGGGCAAGCATCTGTTGTTGTCCTGCCATCGAATACATCTGCTGCGCTGAAACTGGAGTTGTACCGGAATTAAACGAACGGAAGGAAGGGGAATAGGAATTCGAAGGAGGGTAAGAAGAATCACGATAGAAACTTTCCCGATTGTTGGTCTCCTCTTCTTCTTCGTCGAAATAAAGATTCTGTTCGCTGGGAAACTCCGGATACGGGACAGACGAATACAAAGAGGGAGGATTTGGTGTGCTTCCAGTAGGCGTAGGAGCTGGACTGGGGCGCTTGCGCACAAAAAACTTGGATTCGACACCTCTATCATCAGAAGACCGTGGAATCGCAGGATAGGAAGAAGAAACGACGGAGGACTTTGTTATTCCCCTCGTCTTACGCTGAACTTTCCTGCGTCCTACTTCCTGCCATGCTCTCGAGATGCTGTGACCTAAAGGCTGTGGTAATCCCGAATTTATTTGGCTTTCAACCCCAGATTTTCCTGTCTCTCTCCAATGCGCTTTGGCCTTTCTCGTAACACAGGCATTAAATTCCGATACCAACCTCGCGAGAACACCCGAATTTTCGAGCTGCATGCGCATCGCTTTCCAGACGATTTGGTACGTTTGGAATTCTGCAGGCTTGGCAGACGACCAGATTACGCTGAATAAGGTCATGCTGTTCAAAGTTGAGGGGGCGTCGTTGGTCTGGTTACGTGCACGTCGAAGACGGTCTTGAAGGGCGGGATGATTCCAGGCTTTATCGAAATTGGCGAAAAGCTGGAGAGCGAGGGACTCTTCCGCATGACTGATGGTCCGAATGCTTGCTGCATGAGGATTGGCGTCAAAGACGAACATAGAAGATTGAGCCATGGGAGAAGTCTACAGTGAAAACCAAATGGATGGTGAGACGATTGTATCATCAACGATTTTGAAAATTGAGGACTAACCACGACGAAAAGAAGGTTATAAGAAGAAACAGGAACCGTTCAATCCTGCGAGTTCTTTCGAGGAGGGGACTGAAGATATCGATATGGCAGGACAGAGAATCTTTATACCCCTGTGCGCCTAGCGTGACCTAACCTCCAAAATGGGATCTGTGGCCTTCCCCATACGTTTGATAACGAGAAGTCGGGGATTCCAGTACAAAGTTTGATCGAGGGTCAGCGTGGATGGTTTGTTTGGTTGATTGAATGGTAGGTCCGTGTTTGCGATAAAAACGTTCACTTTGTAAATTTCACCGCATCAACTGTTCTTGGACTTGGTTGGAGGAGGTCAGAGGTAGAATCGTCAAAGAGCGGTGCTCTGAAGCCACAAAAAAGTGATGTTTAGGGTAGATTTAGAGGCAAAAAACTCATCAAGAGTGTGTGTATCTTGAGTAGGTTCGAGACTCGAACGAACGCAACAATAGTCGTGAGGGGAAAAAATGAACCAGTGGCTCGCCGGGACTGTTGCGAAAATCGGGTAGAACCAGAGTGGCGGTTCCTGGCCGTCCTTTAGAGTCGACGTATCATCCGGCGAGCCACATCAGCATTCGCAAATATATTTGGAGGAGGGGCGGCTTATTAGCAAGCCGAGCCGTTTGCTAAAATGAAAAGCGCGATGGGTAAGAAACTGGTAGACGTCAGAGAGAAAAAGACGCGTACTTTGGTCAGCCGAAACGCCGGGGAAGTTCCTCTCAGCTCAAATGAATCCTAATTCGAATTCTCATCGTGCATAATACCATACAAGCCTAGAGAGACAGTGCCCTGTAGCATTGCATGCCATCTAGTTCCCCGTTGTAAGAGTCGGCGTCTAGGTCGGCCACAAACCACGATATTAATCCTAGACATGCCATAATTCCTACGAACCGCATGGTTGAAGAATACAAGGTGGATTACATTGACGATATTTAGTCTGGTATTGAGGATGTCCGATGGTCCAAGCTCCTCAGTTACGTCTGCACAGGCCACAACATCGACACTTGCATACGCATTGTCTAGCTGTAGAAGCGTGATATTGCTGGTCCAAGCTCTTCAAATGTATTCAAACAGCCTAAGATATCGACATGTTAGGAACACAACTTCACTGATTTCAAAGAGTAGATAAGACGTACCAGCGGTAGTGTATGAACAAAAGAGATTCGTGCTGACGATTTTGATTCTGATATTGCTGATACGGTTTTAGAAAAAGCGCGGCAGATTGTAGAAGAGAAGGTTATTCATTGAACAAAGTGTTACGATGAACATTTGGGTGTGATAGACCAAAAGTTCACACGCAAGGGCCACCGTCGGTCATAAGTAGTACGAAATCTTCGCAGTTGGTGGGCAACACTCTTCTGTGAAAAGCAGAGCTAGCCTGACATGTCTACAGGGCTTTATAGAAGCAGACATAGTCAAGGCATTAGCCTGCCCTGCACGGCGTACATTGTCGTAGTCGTAGTTGAACTAGCCCTGGTACTGGTTATCTCAGTCTTTCTCGACTTCCCTTTGGCTGCTTTGATATTATCTCATCATTCTACTCTTCTCGCTCTCTTCTACAATGATGTTTGGAGCCTTAGTCTGTTGAAGGACCAAGTCGAGTCCGTCCTCGAAGGCATCATGCAGTTCGTCGTCCGATTCATTATCCGAGTCATAATTCCTGATACCCCCAAGTTTGACTTGGAATTAGCGATAGTAATAGTCGCGCCATTGATGCGCCGAGGTACACAAAGAACTGATGATACCTCCTCGAATCGCCAAATCTGGCATGGATGGACAGGATCTTGCCCGTAGGCAAGCTGAATCTATACCGAGAGCGGAAAACCACTGAGTATCCAGACACAAAAAGAAAATGGCGTACTCACTCTCGTCCCATTCTTATCACACCCGTATCCTTCCAGGTCAAAGATAAATTTTGAATCAGGCCAGCAAATTTGAAAGCAGCTCGAAGTAGAAGGGGATCCAGCAGTGATATGCCTGATTTCTTCCAAAACCCACGTGGCGGGAAATCCACACTGCGACTCCTGTAGATATTCCATCTTCGACCGTGGCGTAGTTGCCGTTCCATGCACTTTGAACGAGGTAGCCTCCGCCATGGCCAAGAGAAGTCAAGATGAATTGTTGGTTGGAATTGTTGTGTTTCGTCCAGCCTGAACCCGTGCAATAGAATAACAGAGAAAATAGTTTCACAGAATTTTGGTGACACAAACCTATCAAACTCTTTCCGTCTCCTTTAGAAAGATCAAGAGCCATATTAATTTGTAAGTTTTATGAGACGGTAGGAGCCCGGTTTGAGTATGAGCACTGGATCATGCAGAATGTCAGTGTACATTTTCGTGAAGGTGCTGAGGTAAAGAAGGTGATTTTGTGCATTGTATTGAAGGTGTTGTCAAAGTTGTGATAGAAAAGAGAACGAGAGAGGTGACCAGATATAAGCTAGAGAAACACGCCACCTCTACGTGTGTCCGGCCTGGAGAGATAAAATGTATCTATGATAATGATGGAGCGACTTAGCACTACGTTGATTTCGATGATCCTGAATAGTTCGATGACTTTTAGTCTTATCATGTATCTCTTGACCTGATTTTAATCCCTTCCGAACAAGGAGGAAACATGGGTTTCGGTTCTTTCATGATTTGAATTTACCAAGGTGACTTGCTTGAGAATCCTGACAGAAATTAGAATTGACAATTTTTATTCTATGCGCATCGACATCGTCGCGAACACGTGAATAGTCGTATGCACTATCACGTCTCGGTTTGCCCACACTGTTCAACGTTTCAACTATGATGATAATCTTTTCATTTCGGAACTTCTTTCTATGACTTTTTGCATTGAGAAAATGAGCATGGTTATCTGTAGTCAGACTTATTACTTTCAAAAAGGTTTCAATCGACTTTCTCTCTCAGCTCTGCATTACACTCAACCTTAATCTTCTAAGCCGCTTTCAATGGATACGTGGCGCGACGTTTGTGGCACCGCGGATAATCGTGGAAAACATTGGCTGGTGTATAGTAGATTCTTTTGATCACACGGATACACTTTATGGAACGTTCACCAAGACAACCATACGCCTCCCAATGACCTGCCTCGCGCTCCTGACGGTTTCAGCTACAAAAATGAACACATTGCGAATGGTTCCCCTAATTATGGAAGCGCAATGAGCTTGCTGGATTTATCTTTCTTGTTGAATGTTTAAATCCACTATCTAGGCTGCACTGCACCATCCGGCATGTACTGTGGACTGTCGCGATGTATTGGTTGCACTTTTGAGCGATGGTGTCATGGGTAACAACTGTGTTGAGGTTTTGCGCATGACAGCTACTGGGAAGAATGCTGAAACTGATAGAAACCATGCTTTGCCCTTACTTCACGAGATTTATTCTAATAATCTTGTGTTAGGAGTGTTTCTGTTGATTGGTAGTCTTTTTGCTCCTGCATGGTTTTCAAATATCGCCCAAGCTCTTGAAGCAATGAGTCAAATTATGGAGGTACATTTTGTTTATGGTTCTGTGACCAACACTTGCTTGAATTACTTTTCTCTCTCACTGTTCACTGTTTAGGATATCGCCTTTTTGCATGATCATCTCATGGTGCATGTGTATGATGGTTTTCTTTTCCTCAGCAAAACTGGTAAAGCTTATTTGTTCATGCAGTGTTTTAGCATTCCGAGAACTAATCACTTGGTGCTGTCCTAGCTGCCATATAATTCAGGGAAAGTCTGATTCGGATGAGTGTTGCAAACAATGAATTGAGTTTTATTTCTAATTGCCATCAGTTACTAGTCAGAGCGATCTACAAGATGCTCAAAATTTTTCAAAAAATTGGTTCGGCGCTGACGCACTGGTCTAAAGTACGCAACGGACAATCTAGAGCCTAAAGTATGCTAAAATTGTTCCAGGATTTGCTCAAATTTGGGTCGCCAAGTCCACTATTTTGGATATAATTCTGGTGGAGATTCCGGAGGCCTAATTGAGGGTGAGTCCGGAGCGCACAGCTTTGGCACATTTAAGACGTCATTTGCGTTTGAATGCCATAGTAAACATACCTGCCTTTTCACCACAACCATGTCTGGAGAAGCAAATGCCGCATATTCTAGCAAAGAGCACAACTATACCATGGTGATTCCAGCGATTTGTTTTCTCCCTTTCTCTGAACATTTGTCCATCAGATTCAAGCGTTCGAATGGTATTCCGAAGGTGGAGGAGTTCATTGGAAAAAACTCGCGAAACTCGCGCCTGAGCTGGCTGATATCGGTATGAAGGGCTACCATACTAGAAAGTGAATGTGGGTACTTAATAGAACAACAGGAATTACTGCGATGTGGTTTCCGCGTAAGACGTATTTTGCCCGTTTTCTGATTTCTGACTTATGTATATATGCGTGTCGCTACAGCTCCAACCAAGGCCGCTGGACAAGATTCAGTTGGATATGATGTTTATGATCTGTATGATTTGGGCGAGTTCGACCAAAAAGGCGGGAGGCGAACTAAGTACGGAACGAAAGAGGAGTTGTTAGAGGCGGTGAAGAAAGCGAAAGACAATGGGATTATCATGTACGTGGATGCTGTATTGAACCATAAGTACGTGGTCATTTTCACGAAGCATTCATACGTCAATGAGCTCAATGTATCTAGGTTTGGAGCGGACAGAACGGAGACATTTGGTGTTGTTGAGGTCGATACAGACGATAGAACGAAGGAAATCTCGGACTTGTACGATATCAAGGCGCGTTCAAATCCGCACCTGGGTAGGAGCAGATACATGACTCTCATATTTTTAGGGATGGACTGGATTTGATTTCCCTGGTCGTGGCAATAAGGTATTACTTGGCATGTCTGTCTCATTGCCGCGAAGTATCTATGTCCATATAGTACAGCTCGTTGAAATGGAACTTCAATCACTTCACCGGGGTGGACTACAACGACGAAACTCAAAAAACTTCTATTTATCGCATTCATGGAGACGGAAAGAGCTGGGCAAAAGGTGTCGATAAGGAGAACAAGAATTATGATTACTTGAGTACATCTGTGTTACATCTCATCCTTGCCTTCTATGCTGACATTGCATATCAACCTTCAGTGGGCGCGGATATTGATCATAAACATCCCGAAGCGCTCCAGGATATCATTAACTGGGGGAAATGGATATTGAAAGAGTTAGGTCCTGGAGCAGCAGGGTTTCGTTTCGATGCAGTGAAGGTAAAACACCTTTTTTCCATCACGTTGGTACTCCCCTTATACTGGATTTCGTCGCTGCTCTTGGTAGCATATCGATCGGAGCTTTATTGCGGACTTTGTCAAGAGTATCCGTGCAGACGAGAGCGTAGACAGGCCGAAGATGTTTGCTGTTGGCGAGTTCTGGAAGGATTCTCTAGCTGACTTGGAAGAGTATCTCGGCGCATTAGGAACGCAGGTGAGATTTCTCAGCGATAAGATAACTTGGCTGTTTGAGCAGCATAATCTATCTCTGTAGTTTAGCGTTTTTGACGCTCCGCTGCATTACAACTTCAAGGAAGCGGGAGATCGTGGAGGTGATTATGATATGAGATCTATCTGGGATGGAACGGTGGTGCAGAAGAGGCCCATCGATGCGGTTACTTTGGTTGATAATCATGAGTATTGACTGTCGCCTTTAATTACCAGAGTGTCGCTGATATAATCTCTTTTCAGCACGGTATGCTGACTACATGTTTTGTTGATAATCTTGTGGATAACGTATCACCATCGTGGTTTCGATAGCAAGTCGGACAAGCACTGGAAAGTTGGGTCTCGCCCGCCTTTAAGCCTCTCGCATATGCGCTAATTTTGCTCAGGCCTTCTGGATACCCGTGCGTTTCATTACGCTTTACAAAATATTGATTAATGTCGATCGCAGTTGCGTATTCTGGGGTGACTTATACGGTACCGCTGGCCCGAAAGGCAATCCGCAACAGCCTGTTTCCCAGCTGGGAGATCTTATTCGCGCGAGAAAATTGTATGCCTATGGCGAAATCAGAGACTACTGGGACCATATGAATTGCGTTGGGTAAGCGATAGTCGGCATTGAAATTTTGTGAGGTACATTATGCTGATTGAGGATGTAGGTGGATCCGTACCGGGGACGAGACACGGACAGGATGCGCTGTAGTTCTTTGCAATGGGGCTGAAGGGTATGGGAGCATTTTATAAGCCAAGTAACAACGTTGATTTCTCTTTGCCGTCCCTTAGCTTCAAACGCATGGAAGTTGGAAAAGAACACGCGAACGAGAAGTGGACAGACGTACTGGGTTGGTGTCAAGGAGAAATCACCATTGGTGAGGACGGTTGGGCTCAGTTTAAGTGCTCTGCGCAGAGCGTCAGTGTGTGGGTTAAGAAAGACGCACCCGGGCGAGAAGAATTTGGAAAACAGTGAAGGGTTGTGATTATGCTACATAGACAGACAGTTCATTTTGCTAATAAATGCATTACAAGTGGTCAGCCATCGTACAAATTTTCCCTGATGTAACGGATCAACGCTTCCTGTTGGCGTGGAAGGCGTCGGTGGTCTTCACGTCAAAAGGGTGATAGGCAGGATGGTATATTCATGGGACACGTCTAGAACTTTGAGAACTTAATTCAAACTAGGATTATTTTGAGTGACAGTATGAAGACGGGTTATAAGAGTATCGATACTTACCCGATATAAGTCACAAGCGTGTCATCGTGTCATTCAGGGGATCAATCCGTCTGTCGACGCCGCTGAGCTCAGGAGCGATGGATGGTTGGCGAGAGCACTCACTACGACTGAGAAGTACAATATTGAGCACAGAAAAAACTTTCAGGTCTCTTTGCGCCACTTCCTTTCCCCTGTACTAAAAAAACAAAAATCTTACGATTGGGTATCGTATCGTGATAATGAGTGATCGGTAACTTACGTATTTTTCCCACGCGCCGCCCCTTTTCCCTTATGAAGCTCCATTCATGACGTTGAACTAAAACTTCTTCGCCTTAAATACCCCATCGCGTGGGTGAAAAAAGGACTTGCAACTTTCTTGTCCTTTTCTTCACAGCACTACCATCATGTCCAGTATATCCAGTGCGACGTCCGCGTCCACTGCGACTTTTGTCACAGCACTAGTCTTCAATGCTGCTGTTTTTGGCATTGAACTTGGTGTATTCACTCTTATCCGTCCCTATTTCAAGGCGATTTACGAACCTCGAACTTATGTACCACCCAAATCTAAACGAATTCAACCACTCACCTCTGACGGAAAGCGGGCTTTTGGTTTACAAACTGTTCTTTCATGGCCCCTCGCAGTGTACAAATCCAACCATCAGGATATCAAGGCAGCTAATGGTCTCGACGCCTACTTTTTCGTGCGCTATCTGCGTATGATGGTTGTCATTTTCCTACCCATCTGGATCCTCTCCTGGATCGTCCTCCTGCCTGTGACCAGCGTTAACACTCAAGTTAGCGGCAACACCAAATTAAACAGGTTCATATTTGGAAATGTTGCTCCCGACAAATCGACACGCTATGCTGCTCATATCATCATGGTTTGGCTCTTCACTGGTAAGGGTCCAAAAGAATAAACCTCGTTATCTTTTACTTACATTCTCATCAGGCTGGATATTTTTCATCATCTGGCGTGAAATGCGACACTGGCTATACACACGTCAAAGTCATCTCATTGATATCACCCACTCGAAAAGCGTCCAAGCCAATACAGTTCTTATCACTGGAATCCCTCAAAAGTATCTCAGCCACGCTGCATTACACAAAGTGTTCGATGTTCTCCCGGGTGGCGTCAAGAACATCTGGATCAATAGGTTAGCAAGCCTCCCAATCATCCTTAACTCCACTCACCCGCATCCCCAGGGATCTCAAAGAGCTTCCAGACATTTACGATCGAAGGTTGAAAGCCTGCAGTAAGCTCGAAAGTGCAGAGAATAAACTTCTCAATATTGCTGCTAAACGCCGTCTCAAGTCGGAAAAGCAAGCTAGTAAAGAGAAAGGTAACGTTGCTTCATACGATACCTACAAAGCTCATGTCCTTCATTTAATTAGATCCGGAAGCTCTCTCATCCCCTTCTTCAGTCCCGGAAGACCAACGACCTACCCACAAACTTGGCTTGTTCGGACTGTTTGGTGAAAAGGTCGATTCTATTGAATGGGCACGATCCGAAATACGAGTTTGCAACGAACTTCTTGAAGCTGGCCGCGCGAAGATTCCTGGATATAGTGCTCAATCTCGCCACAGCTTCCACCCCGACTTCAACGACGATAGTGACGACGACTTTGGAGGTCAAGGTGGTATTCTTGGAACCGTCGGCAAAGTTGGCAAAGTTGTTAAACGCAAGAACAAAAAGTCCGATCATCAGCTACAACAAGATGAAGAGTCGGTTGATGCGTCACCCGGTGCAGACGACACTTACCCCATCAGCAACAGCGCTTTTATAACATTCCGCAAACAAATTTCTGCGCATTTGGCTGGTCAATCACTAATCCATCACGAACCATATCGAATGAGTCAAAGGTATATCGAAGTAGCGCCCTCCGATGTGATCTGGAGCAATCTATCTTTGAATCCTTTTGAAATCAATGTTCGCATCGCTATCAGTTGGGCAATCACTATCGCTCTGATTGTCTTTTGGGCCATACCAGGTTGGTGATTTTTATTGGTGTGGTGTTTCTTCTTCTGACCGTCTGTACGCAGTCGCATTTATTGGTTCCATCTCAAACATCCAATCTGTTTGTACCAAAGAAGCATGGCTTTCTTGGTTGTGCAATCTTCCTTCAGTAGTTATTGGGATCATCCAGGTAAAGCATGAACACGCTCAAATACACTGACCTTATTAACGTTTGCCTTAGGGTATCCTACCACCAGTTTTACTCGCAGTTTTAATGATGCTTTTACCAATCGTTCTCCGTCTCCTTGCCAAGTTTGAGGGTATACCAAAGCGCAGTGGTGTAGAACTGAGCTTGATGACGAGATTTTTCATCTTTCAAGTTATCGTAAGGCTGACGATTCATCTGGATTTTTCATTTACTGATCACTCGAACAGCACTCCTTCCTGATCGTTACTTTATCTTCGGGTATTGTTGCCTCCCTCGAATCTCTCACCTCGAATCCTACCAGTATTCCATCGACGTTGGCGAGCAGTCTTCCCCAGGCATCCATCTTTTTCTTGACGTGAGTCTTTGTTGACTAGCATAGTTGTATTGCTGTCTCAAAAGATCCCAGTTATATCGTTCTCCAAGGCCTATCTGGAACCGCCGGAGGGTTCTTGCAGGTCGTACCGCTTATCATTTACTATGCGAAACTCTACCTGCTAGGAAGCACTCCCAGAAGTATTTGGGGTATCAAGTATGGTAGTAGAAGCGTTTCTTGGGGCACACTCTTTCCGAACACAACTCTTCTCACCGTCATTGGTATGTTTATTTGTCGTTACGAAATTGTTTACACCCATTGACCTCTTTGCCCAGCTATCGGTTACTCTATCATCGCTCCGATCATCAACGGTCTAGCCTGTGCCACATTCTTCGCCTTCTATATGCTCTACAAATACCTTTTTCTTTGGGAATATCAGCAAGATCTCAGCACAGATACAGGGGGCTTGTTCTTCCCTAAATCCATCCAACACTTGTTTGTGGGGTTGTATGTGGAACAAGTTTGTTTGGCGGCGTTGTTTTTCTTGGCACAGGATGAGAATAAATCAGCTAGTGCTATACCTGAAGGAGCGTTGATGATCGTTCTGATTATTTTCACCGTGAGCTAATTCAACATGGAAAAGCCATCTTTGACTGATTTTCAATCACAGGCGTTCTTCCACATCATCATCAACAATATGTACAACCCGTTGAAGCATGCTCTTCCTCTCTCAATGGTCGAGAGGATGTATCACGAAGAAGACGTGGCCCCTGCTGAACAGGCTGGACCTAGCTCCAACACTAAAGATGAAGGTTACCATATGAACAGGGTTGAAAGTAAAAATGTCCGCGGTCCAAGTGTGGACGACGATCGGTTAAAACTCCAAAATTCCGATGACAACGTGATAGAACGACAATCGAACGGAGAAGACTCTATCAAACCTACACCTGAACTTCAAATACCCCGTGCAGAAGAAACATATGGGTTTGCCCATCCCGCGGCGTCACGACCGCAGAGAACGATTTGGATGCCGAAAGATCAGTTGGGATTAGCGGAAGAAGAAGAAAGGGCTTGTCGTGAAAAAGGTATTGATATCAGTACCAAGAACGCTGAGATGAATGAGAAAGGGAAGGTAAATCTGACTGGTGATGGTCAACCTCCAGATTTGGTGGTTGATTGAGTCACTATCTACGTTACGGTTTCTTTGTTTCGAAATGTGACCCATTTCCTTCCGTTTGTTTTGTATCTGTATCTTTATGCACTCTTACTATTAACTCTTACATTCCCTTGCCTATTACCTACTTGATCATTCTACATTCCCGATGCTTTCTTCCATACTTCATGTACATTTCATCTGGTACACTCGCATATGGCCTTGCAGCATAGGCGACTTAGTTTCACGCAGTCATTAACGATTTTCTCGCTGATAATGCCCATCCTTGGATGTATCAGGCCCGTTCCATCGGCATAACGATCGTTCAAACGTCAGTTGTGTTATCTTCACCGTTGAGCAGCGGACGAGAGCACCCTAATATTAGAAAGCGTAGCGAAAAATATGTCGTCTAGGTAGCATATAATGATTTATATTGTGTCTATCTGTTCACCACGACACCGGCAACTTCGTCGATATTTAACTCAACCAACGCCGCACGCCCTCTGTTTGCCCACCATTCCACAATATGGACAGTGTCGAACCAACGATCTCCGATGGTCCCTCTTCCTCCGCCCATCACACCTTCTGCGCCGCATAGAACAATGCCACCGTTTTTGAGCCATCCGGATACATTGTCTTGATGTTTAATCGCTTCCAGAATGCCAATAACAGCCAGTAGAATGGAGTCAAATACAGTAGACGAAGGCGGGGAAGCGAGCCTAGTACTGGCAACGGAGGTGGATAAAGTCATATTGACTAACAGATCAGACAAGTCTAATTTGTTGTCGCTCTCCGGGCGCGATTCAGAATCCTGCGGCGAAGTAAGTTGTTTGTGTAGGTGATCGAGATCGCTCCGGCGTTGAGTTTGTCCATATTCTTTAACAAAAATATGATTCCACGGTTGAAGACGTGCTTTCTGTGTAGAATCATCAACGAGAAGAGTAGTCCTGGGGGAATGTGGTGGAAATGCTTTCCACAACTTGGTAAGGTCTTTGATTGTGACGGATTTCTTGTCTAGAGTCCATGGAAGGTGAGACGAAGAAGACGGGAAAATTCAAAGACGCAGTACGCAACTGTAAGCAGTTGGATCTAAATCCAACGTGTCTCTGGCCCAAACGGTTTTTAACTCTCCCCGACAATCGCCAAAGCTATGTTGGACCATGTCCTTCACACTGTGCGGTTGCGCGGAACTCCAAACCATAGTATCGAGCCATTTCTTCGTCAGAGGATGGAATAAATATCCACGGAATGAAGCCATGTAGGGACGAGGGTGTACAACTCTGTGTTTGTTGGACCCGGGAACACTATGAGTAGTTTTCATGTATCTCTTTGGGCGAAACAGAAGGGTTCCATTAAGGTCCAAAACTAGCAGTTTTCGATTAGATGTAGGATCCGAGATGTAGGAGGAGGGCGTTGAGGAGATGATGGTATAGACATGGTCAAGAGACGGAGACTTTTGTGTCATTCTATTGGAAAAATTCAAGCTCGAATTAGACGGGATATTTAATTGAACGCTGCGTGCGATTGTGGGTTTCTTCATAACTTCATCTTCAGGATAATCAGGATTCTACAGGCGACACAAAATCCTTCAAGGCTCACAGTCGTAAAATAATCGCCAAATTAAGACGGAGGAACCAAGTTCACTGCCACTGATCTCCAACGACTCAGAAATCAGCCAATCAGATGCAACGTATTTCACAATTTTTACAACTTCACCCGGAGGCAGTATCCAGCCATGAGCAACTTTACAATTTGCGCAGCCATGCAGCCGAGAGGTCGCTCCTTCGATTTACGATTTTGGTTAGGAATGGCCGATATGTAGGAGCGATCAATACCCAAAAATATATTCTCAAACTGTTTTGGTATACCTCCACTTCCTGTTGAGCGGTAAACGCACTGCGGAAGGCTGCGGCATTTCTTGGCGAAGGGCAGACATTAGGAGGCTCAAGTTCAACAAATGAACCATATAAAAGCGAGGAGCTGGTGATGTTCTGTCTTTCAAAATATCGCCGCCTCGTCTTTAGTTATGCTCTCTCTCTCTCAACTCGTAATCCTTACTTTGGCTACTCTAGCCTTCGCTCACCCCGGTGAAGAGGAGCACCACCACGACAGAGCAGTAGACCTCAGTGTTCGCGAGTTCAAAGCGGCAGCCAAACGCGGGCTCTCTGCCTGCTCTGAGAAACTCCAGCGACGAGACTTCCACAACCGCGCAGCTGAACGCCGCGCGGCCAAGGTCGAAGCCTACCGCAGGCACAACGGTCTCGTTGCTCGTGATACAAACACAACTGCTGACACTTCCCACCTCTCTACTGCCAACTACACCAGCGCTACACCCGAGTCGACCATTTTCGCCAGTAATGGGACTTGTATCCTGAACCCTGAAGGTGAAACCGGTCCTTACTGGGTTAAAGGAGAGCTCATCCGATCAGACCTTCGCGAGGAGCAGCCTGGTGTGCCTGTTACCATCGAAGGTCAGTTTGTGGATGCCGAGACCTGCGAGCCTATCGTTGGCCTGTATTGGGACATCTGGAACTGTAACTCTACTGGGGTATACTCTGGTCTTGTAGCTGTGGGTAACGGCAA
This sequence comes from Lentinula aciculospora, assembly GCA_028011355.1. Taxonomy (NCBI): domain Eukaryota; kingdom Fungi; phylum Basidiomycota; class Agaricomycetes; order Agaricales; family Omphalotaceae; genus Lentinula; species Lentinula aciculospora. The sequence continues at coordinate 884,614 of JAOTPV010000034.1, read as the reverse complement.
CTCTGACGACGAGTCGAATATGAACGCCACCTTTTTGCGTGGTGTCCAGCAGACAGACGACGAAGGTGTTGTCACTTTCGACACAGTCTTCCCCGGTCATTATAGCGGTCGTACAACGCATATTCATATGATAGCTCACCTCAATGCTACGCTTCTCGAGAACAACACCCTTTCAGGAGGGACTGTTCCACATGTCGGTCAGGTTTTCTGGGACCAGGACCTGATTAACGACGTCGAGGCTACGTATCCTTACAATACTAACACCATCAACATCACCGAGAACGCCGATGATCGTGTCTTTGCTACGGAGACCGGGGATACCACTTCAGATCCCGTTCTCCAGTATGTCTACCTTGGGAGCAATTTGAGCGATGGTCTCTTCGCTTGGATCACTGTTGCTGTCAATACTTCCGCCACCCACGATCCCAACTATTCCTACGTCTGGACTGCCAATGGCTCCGTTGCCGACTCTGGTGGAGAAGTCACTGTCAACTAAATAGCAGGCTGTTATGCTGGATTAGATGTTTAATCACTTGGCCTTTTTTTTTCGTACTCAAAATGTACTCACAGTTTTTCTACGTACCATGGACTTGGGACTGTCGGATTGAATATTTCGTGCACATAATTAATACAGACGGAACATAATCTATCTTTGTTGCTTTCCGATACGATTTTCTAGCGAAAGTGCATTGCAGCGCTACCACGTGATCAGCGCCAAATTCGGTGATAACTCGGTGAATTGAACTCGTTTCTCACAATATCTTCTCCTTCATTGTTATTGCTCTTACAGACAGACAAGAGACTTCTTATGCCGAAAGTCCTCAGACGTGTAATCCTGAGTGAAGTATAGTCCCCGGAGGGCATAACGAGCAGGGACCAAGATGGAACCCATTTCAATCGCGTGTGTTGTTACAATTCTCTTTTTTCATACTGTGGACTAACGCACACTTCAGTATGATCGCAGACTTTTTTCACCCAGACGTCGGCGGAGTGGAGAGTCACATCTATATGCTCAGTGCCAATCTTATTCGTCGAGGACATAAAGTGAATTCTATCGAACTTCTCTTCGGCCTGGTAGGCAATTGACGTGTAATCCAGGTCATCGTTATAACACACAGCCGTCCACCAGATCGCGTTGGAATTCGATGGCTTCTTCCAGCTCTCAAAGTATACTACCTACCATTCGTTCCTGTTGCGTCTGGCGCCACTTTACCCAACTTCTTCACTTTCCTTCCGTATCTTCGTACCATCTTGATTCGGGAACATATCCATCTTATTCATGCGCACGCCAGTCTTTCGTCTATGGGGCATGAAGGAATTCTGCATTCGCATTTAATGGGAGTCCGTACCGTTTTTACAGACCACAGCTTATTCGGATTCGAAGACGCTGCTAGTATCTTGACGAATAAATTGCTAGCCGGGACTTTGAGAAATGTTGATGCGGTGGTTTGTGTGTCGCATACTGGGTACACTTTCTTTTTCAACTTCCTGTTTTCGTGATTTTAAAGTTTCACTTCTAGACGGGAGAACACTGTCCTTCGAGGAGAATTATTTGAGCAATCCGATGACGACCCTCCACGATTAGTCGTCAGCTCTAATGTCTATGTTATTCCCAATGCTCTTGTTGCGGAGAGCTTCAAACCTGGTTTAATGAAACCAACAGATACGAGTGCGTGACCTATCAAGTGTTCCAGTTTCTTTTTGTTCATGTACCTTACTTTCTAGTCACTATAGTTGTGCTCTCGCGTCTTGCTTATCGTAAAGGCATAGATCTCTTGGTTGCCACCGCACCTCGCATATGCGCTGCCTTTCCAAATATCAAGTTCCTCGTTGGTCAGTTGACGTTTTTGAATTCGAATCCTTGAAGGTGTAATGCTAAGGATCTCATATAGGTGGCGACGGGCCCAAGTTGATTGACCTTCTGCAAATGCGGGAGAAATATCTCTTACAAGATCGCATAGAACTTCTGGGAGCTGTTAAACATAATGACGTTCGTTCGGTAAGTCTATTTTCGAATCGTTCGGCCAAGTTATTTTTTCAATTCGAAAAAAAAACACATGCAGGTCCTTATCAGAGGCTCTATCTTCATGAATACATCACTAACCGAGTCTTTCGGTATTTCCATCTTAGAAGCGGCCTGCGCCGGCTTGTACGTTGTGAGCACTCGGGTGGGAGGTGTCCCAGAGATCTTACCAGAAGATATGATTAGCTTTGCTGAACCAGACGAGGATGGTAAGTAAACTCGTTGCTATTTTCGGTGGTTTTGTGCAATGATTCTACTAGATCTATTTCGAGCTATCTCTGAAGCAATCGGTATCGTATCTGCTGGACGGGTCGATCCTCTGAAGGCCCACGAACGTATGAAGACGTTTTACGCTTGGGCCCAGATAGCTGAACGTACGGAAAGAGTTTATGATACGGTCATGAAGTCTGAGCAACGAGAGTTATGGGATAGAGTTTTACGGTATGTCATGCAGAATTCTAAGGCTGTTTATCGTTGTTCAAACTATTGTTGAATGTCATCGCCTGCAGAACTATGCGACTTGGACGTTATGCTGGACCCATATATACCATCATTTTAATCGTCGATTGTCTATTCTTCCTCTTTTTGGAGTGGTGGATGCCGAGGGAAGATATGGATTTCGTAACGCATCATTGGGACCATAGACGATTTGCCACAGCGAGCCTCTTTTTTTCTCTTTCTTGATTTTCAATCTCATTGATATTCTTTTGTCTTATACATAGGTCACTCAAGAGTCTGACGATCGCGAACAATGAGTATTGTCAGTATACATACATATGATACCCTCTCGAACGAGATACCCCGAAATACAGACACTTCATCCAAAAGTTTCGCTGCAACTTGACTGGGCAGAGGATACACCATCCCTGTCTTGACTCGCCCTGACTCGCCACATCTTCAGAACATTGTCCTCGGGCATTGCTCAAGCTCATCACATCTAGCTAAAGGTCTTCGGCGTTGCTCGCGTGGTCATTGTTTCAATCATGAATTCCCCTGCGTTCTTTTCACAAAACCTTCAAAAGACAAGAGAGCGAGTGAGATCATGACATTGGAAACCTGTCGTGATACGACAGACAACACTAAAGGAAGATCATGAGAATTAAAATGAGAAGAACTAACTCTGTTGAGCGAGGTTGCGTATTCTAAAGGTAGGAGATGGTGGTGTTGATAAGGTAAGATGGGGGAGAAGGAGTATGCTGTGATTATGTGCATTGGTATGCTGGTGGTATGTTTACTCCCCCACAATCTGAAAGTCAATCTAAATCCTGAAGACCGTCACTGCCCAATCGTGCAATGTTGAATACAACAGCGCCAATGGTCTTCGGAAGGAGATTGTTCAATACATACAATGAACTCAACCACGGCCGCGATGCCTAGATTCGAATTCCACATGCCCATTCAGAATAGTGAGCACGGGAATCTTGATGTGATGACTAGGAAATAAGTCGAAATGACAGGAAGGGCACAGGACTGATTGAGCATATGTTATAATGACTATGCATCGGAACTCCTCTCTCAAACATATTCAAGAATCCTGAAAGGAATTGAGAAGCATGATGAAGATTGTACAAAGAACAGTTTGGCCGCAATCTACGGGAGCACGTCTGGAGAGAAGCGTTTACCCTGCCTCCGTTTTGCCCATCGTTACTCGCGGTCTCTATCCAATTTTTGTGCAGATGCTTTTTCGCTTGTCTTTGTGTCATCCTATCCACTAATTTCAAGCCTCCGTGCCGCTGCTGTTTCTTTGAAAATCAGGATGGGGATAGAGCGGCTTTGTGAAAGTATGTTATGTTTTTAATACTTACCGCGATAGCGAATCGTTCCGGGTCAATCAGCTGTCCGGGAACAATGTAGCGAAAACCTTTCTACTTAAATGCTGATTACCAGCTGTGATTCACCGAAATAATTCCTTCTTTCTTTCTTTCAGTTATGCGGGTCTCGTCTTCTCTCCGCAATGTGGGTAGAGTCACCCCCTCAGCAGCAGTAGTTGAGCGTGTACGAAGGCCTGGATACTTGTCGAGGATCTCAAATGCTGAAGACCTGGTACCCTTGTTCAAGGTTGACATTGCTATTCCTGCGCATCTTTGTCATCTAACCTCTGACTCTTTTTCGCCACGTAGAATGGTGACTATGTCGGTCGTTTCGACCCAGTTGTCAACAGTCAGTCAGTATTAACGCGAGATTTAGATTGGTTGGTCAGGATTCACTGGCGTTGGTTATCCAAAGACTCTTCCGACCGTCGGTACCTTTCCCTTATGCGAGAGGTCACTTTTTGAGTCTTATGTACATAGGCTATTGCTGACCACATCGAGAATAACAACCTTCAAAGTGATCCTGCAACAAAAAAGAAATTCAACCTTTTCGTCGGTGCCTCTGTCGGGCCTGAAGTAGAAGACCGATGGGCTGCGCTCGATATGTATGCACTGTCAAAACCTGCATTTGACTCTCACGTTGACGCTGTGAACAGGATTGCTCGCCGTTATCCTCATCAAGTTGGAAAAGAGACTTCCAAGGGCATCAATGCTGGTCGAATCGAGTTCGCGGACAAGCATCTTTCCAGTACGCTGTATATGACACTATGATCCAAAATCTCATCGCAATCCTGTAGTGTTCCCGCAAGATCTGACATATGGTTTTTATTCTCTTCAAAAAAAGCACGGAGACCCAACAAAGCCACTTGACTGGGCCATCGTCGAAGCTACTGCCATCACAGAAGAAGGATACATCGTACCTGGTGCTTCAGTCGGTGCCAGCCCCGAAATTCTTCAATCTGCAGAGAAAATCATTATTGAGGTCAACACCCGTATACCTAGCTTGGAAGGTCTACACGACATCAATCACTCTTGGATCCCTCCACACCGACAACCATACCTCATCACGCATCCGTCTGATCGTATCGGCCTTACAGCCATACCTATTGATCCTGACCGCGTCGTCGCGGTGATAGAAGGTGATAAACCTGATAATACTGGAGAGAATGCCCCAGAGAATGCGGAAAGCCGCGCTATCGCCAGGCATTTGATAGAGTTCCTTTCTGGGGAGGTTGACGCTGGAAGATTGCCTCGGTCTCTGCTTCCATTGCAGTCTGGTATAGGGAATGTTGCTAATTCAATTATTGGCGGCCTGGCCGAGGGTCCGTTCGATAACGTCCAAGTGTGGACAGAGGTATTGCAAGGTAAGATTTTCTGAGCACGTATCGCTTGGTCTGATCATGAGCGCTAGATACGTTCCTCCAGTTCTTTGATTCTGGGAAACTTGACTTCGCTACTGCAACCTCTATCAAATTTAGCCCTAACGGGTGAGCATCGTTTGCTTTGTTGATCGCACTAGCTGTCTATTAACGACGCCTTCAAAGATTCGACCACTTCTACAAAAGTATGTTTCTCACATAGCGACGAAGGTTCCACACGCTCATCCCTATGACAGATTGGGCAAACTATAAAGATCGACTGTTACTCCGTTCACAACAGGTTGCAAACTCACCAGAGCTGATCAGACGTCTAGGTGTCATTGCAATGAACACCCCCCTCGAGGTCGATATAGTGCGTCTCGATCCTGTTGATCTTTCAAGTTTGTACTACTGTATGACCGTATCCATTCTATGCAGTACGGGCATGCTAACTCTACCAATGCACTTGGTTCCCGGTGAGTTTATGCCTGCAAGATACAATGTCATGTCAGCTAAAGGGCGTAAAGGATGTTGAACGGTCTCGGCGGTTCTGCAGACTTCCTAAGAAACGCAAAACTTTCCATAATGCATACACCTTCTACGTACGCCTTTCTTTTTCCACATCCTAGATTACTCTTGATCTCCTGTTGAAACAACACCGTTGCAGCCGACCAACGAAGACTGACCCTACAGGAATTAGTTGCATTGTACCTTTCGCTTCACACATTGACCAAACTGGTACGTGTAATGTAAGATGTCTACAAAACGTTCTCTAACTATGGCCCACGATTGGCTCAGAGCACGACCTGGATGTCATTGTCACCGAACAAGGTCTTGCCGATGTCCGTGGACTTTCTCCCAGAGAACGCGCACCAATCATCATCGAAAATTGTGCTCACCCAGATTATAAACAGATGCTGCATGATGTAAGGAAATAGCATCCTATGCTTCTTCGCAGATTTTTGAAATGCTATTCGTTTCTAGTACTACGACCGGTCATTGTACGAATGCCTGAAGCGAGGTGCCGGACATGAGCCCCATATGCTGAGGGTGCGCTTTGTGTTAACTTTATGCAACCAATTTCTGAGAGGATCTATTTTTTTCTGATAGAATGCTTTCAAGTTTCACACCAACTTTATGGAGCATGGTACAATGAAGATCAAGGAATGGAATTAGTACTAAGTATGCATACTCGGGCATCTAATTTCTTCTTTGTAACTCGAGAGATAAGAATTGATATCGGACGATCTGTAGGTACATATCATGATAAATTTCGTGCGTGAAGAGCGTTAGGTTGGAGGATGCAAGTAGAAACAAAAAGGACAGATAAGTAGATCATGACGAAAAAATATGAGAAATAGGACCACCGACCACTAACCAGATTCAAAACCAACTAGAAGCGCGGTATGTCTGAATAACGAGAGATATACAGTGCATGACAGAATAAAGGGGAAGAGGAGAGGTCATAGGCAAAGTCTAAAAAGAATGAACGTTCGGTGAAAAAATGCAGGCATAACTATGAGACTGAAACGACTCTAAGCCCGCGGAGTCTTCGCTTCAGCTTCAGCTTCCTCTCGTTCGTCATCATTTTCCTGGAGCTCCTCTTCGATGGCTTTACGCCCCTCCTCGGTAAGAGTGGGCACACCAGATGATATATCTTCTTCAAAATACTGTGGCACAAATCTAATGAAATTCAAGCCACATGAGTCCGGTGGGCAGATGAAGCAAATCAGAGCAAGTAAAACACTCACGAGGTACCCTTCTTCTTTCGCTCAGCAGCCTCATCCCGCTGTCTCTGCTCTATCGTAATCTTCTCCTTCGTAGCTTCTGAATACTCTTTCTTCAATAGCCGATTCGTCACACCCTCCCAAAGTTTCCTACTCTCCGTCGGCAATTGTTTCTCCAAGGGCCGCACTTGCTTCGGCACGACCCACAAAGTTGACAAGTCGATCAAGGTATTGTATTCGGAGCTCGGTCCTGTGAGATCTGCTTTGGATGCTGCGCCATAGGAACGATTTGAAGCAGAAGGTAGAGCAATATGTGACGGATTTGGAGAGGAAGAGGCGGAAGATGTGGCTGCAGGATATGATCCAGGACCAACTCGTTTCCAACGGATGAGTCCTTTCCAAGTCCCGTCAAGGACGGCGGCGACTCGAGAATGCGGTACGTGTTTAACCTTCGTCCATTCTTCATGTTGTGAATCTCCATCGAACACCGTATGAATGACCCCTTCTAGTAGAAAGTGGGGTCTACCCAACCAAGACTAGACAGAATCAGATACCGTTCAAGGATAGTCAGGAAATTTAAGCAACGCACCTCTTCCTTGTACTCGATAATAGTGCGGAACTTTGGACCGTGACGTCCGCCAGTACATGTGATTATGGTCGTATCGGATACAGTGATATAGAAGCTGCCCCTCAAGATACCATTGACTGATGCGACGGGATGTGTAACCTGGTACCTTTCACCTTCTCCGTGCCCTCCAGTGATGTTAACGAATAAGCCTTTGTTAAAGCTTCCTGGTGCAACCTTGAGGGTCGTACCAGATACCTTGGCGGATATCTGGTCAACGCCGAGCATTTCCACAGAACGAGAAGGGCAGGCGGCGTAATAGGCAGATATAGGTGGATGATGTGAAATCTGCTCTGTAAGATACACGATGCGCAATTTATCATCGGTTGTCTCTCCCAAATTGAGCTGAGATATTTGGGCATTGAGGTCACCGTCCGCGAGCTGCTGCGGGGAAGTAGGGGCGGTGGACGGACTCTTAGGAGTAAGACCGCTCATAAAACTATTGGAGCTCCTGGTGCTCTTAGAGCTATGGATGCTGGCCGTATCCGAGGGCTTCCCGTAAGCTTGTTCAGGAGGCGCGAGCCCAGAGGCCGTAGGAGCCGTTACCAGTATCTGAGCGACGGGGGGTTCATCAGAATCAGTAGGATGTACGACGGGCGGGACATCCCAGTGTGTACGAAAGTGTTCTCCAAGGACCGAGTTATACGGTTTGCAGACTTTACCCCTCTAGAAAGACATTGAAACGCATTTACACAAGAATAATGTTGACATACAATGTACTTGAGATCTTTGGTAGCGGTGAACCGTATGACTGCAAGCATTCGGTCGAAGGCATCATCATAATCGTTTATTCTGAAAGGAATATGAGCACGGTATAACAACAATTGCATAGTTCTACACACGCAGCAAAAATATCAGGACGATCCAGATAATGAGAAAACTCCAGGTTCGGTATTGGCTCCAGCAACGAAGCAGGTAATGAGAGTCTCCTAACAACCACCAATTCAGCTGCCTTTCATTCTCTATTGAATGAGAACGTACATGGCAGCAATATCTTTCACTCCTAAACACTTCTTCACCAGCTGGACAATCATCTTCAGCTTTCCTCCTTCTCCAGCGTCTCCAGAGTCAGGGACAGAAATGAGCGGTGGAGCATCGTCTTCATGTAAATCTTGTAAGGATTCGTCCTGGGAGGCCATTGTGGAGATTGAATAGAGAAAGAAAGAGGGTGAATGAAAAAAGTCAAGGTTAGAAAATAGGAAAAGTTGTTGTTAACAAAGCGTTGGTGCACGGACCAAAAGGCTATATCAAACAATTTCATTACGGCGCCGAGCTCAAAAGCCGATGCAAGTTGGTTAAGCTTCCTTTGCAGATTTTTGCAAGCTTAAGCAATAGTATTCGCCGAAAACGAATTTATCATATTAATAGAGTTGTTGGTACTAAAGATCCTACAAAATGAAAGGAGTAACAAGCATAGAAGGAACGAAATATTAGCCCCTCGGGTGTGAGAGATAAGACAGTATTTACAAAGGGTTACAAAGAAGATTAGGGCAACGAGAGGAACCCTAGAACAGTCGTCCAGGGTGTCCTATCATGCAGACGAAGGTGAGAACGACTCCAAGATGGCTAATGTCGCGACGATGTAGTGCTGGATGTTCAAGCCTTGCTCAGCGATATATATGGGGTATGATTCGTCCTGCAACTCCAGTCAATATGTCTCCCTGAATGAAGCAAAGAACAAAGAATGCACCTGCGATGAGCCATCTCGAGATACGAGACGTGCCGTTGTTGCTATTGGGTGTTTCGAATGCCGAGCGTAAAGTGTACGGAAGGTTGCCTCTGGAAATGCTGGATCGTTACCAACCCAAATAATCTTCCATTTATATTCCACTCCGTCCGGTCCTACGAACGATCTACTAGTCGATCTAGCGACGATGTTAGGAGAAATGTACTTTATGAAAGTCGATTTCCTTCACAGTGTATTGGTCTTTTTCAAGATATCCTTGAGCAACCCAGTCTTATTACCAAGGGTCACTCTTCGTGGATATTATAAGAACTGACATCAAAACGAGAGAAATAAGAGAGCCTACATGCTCTTGTCCGTAGGCTTTCCATTTGCTGGAACCCATAGGGCTTTAGCAAACTCTTCTCCTGAGCTGTATCCTCCAACTCGGAATACCAACAAGTTATTCGTCTCAGTAGCGGAATATGCAGTGGAACGGTCACTTGAATCAGGACTTTTGTTGATAAATTGGACCTAGTAACGCATTCCACGTTCAGCGTTCAGACAGGACAAAAGTAAATGTTATCACTCGCCGTTCTTGCACGATTAATACCAGCGAGAAGTCCCGGCTTCCTCCAAATTCGTTTCACGTAGTGATCAGGGATCATTGAGGAAGTAGAACCGATATCATACTCCGATCCATCCCCATATTCCTTCGAACGTATGATTAGGGTACCGTCTGGTGTGAACACCATCTTGGGGGTATCGAAGATAAAGGGAGGGAGAGGTGGTGTCAATAAGAAAGAGCGCGGTTTATTAAGGGCTGGTGTGATCTGGGAATATTACACAGGGGGGACTTGCGGCCAGTTCCGTCAGGTCCCGTTCCACAATTTGAAATCCAAAGCCGAGAACGACTAACAGGAGCCAACGCGTTAGACAAACTTCCTATCTCAAAGTTGTGATTATACGCTATTGACACTTTCATACCACTGTAACACGCTGCCAATAAGGAAAGCCCATCCACCCCAGAACGTAGAAAGCGAACTCTGATAGGCGGCCTTAGTACTAGCTTGCGCAGCGTAACCAAGAGCGCCACAAAGCGTGAATCCAATGGCACCAATGAAATTCCAAACTGTCGGTAAGAAAGTGGTTGGAAACCAATTGCAAAACGTAACAAGAACAACATACTCCCAATCTGCCAACCCAAAGATTCCGGATTGGGTAAATACCACCTTCTCTGCGTTTCAAGCAGAAGTAATGATCTATTAGATCGCAAATATCAGCTTCTCCTACCCGATTCACCGGACGGAAACAAGGCATACGAGCTAATAATGAACCCAGTTCCTCCTACAACTTGGGGAGTCCAGAAGACACCGTCTAAAACACCTTTTCTCGTCGTGATTGAGTCTTGAATGGAAGGAAGTGCAGTGAATCTTTGGATACCAGGGATGAGAGCCTGTGGTTTGCAGAAATAATTTGTACGCACCCACTGATCCAGAATATCGTAGCTGCCCAAAATTGAGTGAAAGCCGCCAGAAAGCCCAATTCATGCCAATACTTGGGATCCGACGGAAACCAAATCCACTTGTGCCGATCCTTCAAATTCCCTTCTTTTCCTTCCGAACCCAGTGCAATCGAGTCAACTCCGTTTCCATTAGGCTGTATGATGTTTTCATATCCGAGAGCATGTCGAATTCCCCATCCGAAGCTAGCTGTTTCTCCACGATTCCAAGCTTCCAAAACACCTAAAATTGATCCGACTTCAAAGATTGTCGCTCCAGTCCACGCTGACCATCCAATGCCTGAGATTGAGGTCCCGAACGAGGTATCGACGAAGGGAAGGAAGCTGTAGAAGCCGTTGACCACCCAGATGATGCTTCCAAGGGTAAAAGTCTAGCAAATCAACTTCAGGTGCGTCTCTCGTACATCGTATCTTGCTCGAAAACTCACCGTAGCCACCCACCAGCTCACATTCCAATATTCTAATCGGGTCATATGCCCTATACCGACGAGAGGATTCTTCCCGCGTCGGCTTCTATCCTGCTTGGGAGTATATTTGACATGTCTGTTTTTTCGATGGTCTCTCGATTTCCAAAGGAATTCCTCGTCCCTCGTGCGGTCCTTTAGGGCTAACGTTGCGCGAGTTGGGTGTAAAAACTGGCCGAGACGGCTCGGAAAAGCATTGTTGTGAGAATGTGAGAAGAGAGTGGCTTCCAGGTTGTAATGCCACCTATATTCAGAATCTTCTACAGCAGCACTGGTGGCCATAGAATACCCAGGATTAACTACTTTGATACGATATATCGTCTTTTTTAAATAATTTGTGACAGTAGTTAGCGGTGAACATAACATGGTTGGCGCATTTTCCCACAAGTCAAATGAATTTCAAACGATGTATGTACTTATGGAGAGACTATATTATACGTATAATAGAATCCCAACACGCGCTTTGAACCTCCCACATTGACTGATAATTTGCTTTGACGGAACCACAACTTCATGCAACCTTACTCGTGTCTGCGAACTGAAAATATAAATCATAAATGTTTTGATTCGACATTTTTTGTGACGACAGAAGCTTTCACCTGAATATCTGTGCGTCTTGTAGTATCAATTCGTATAGCAAGTCCGGGACCATCTTGAGACTGAGATCGCTAAGTGACCAAACGCATGAATTGTCGAGTTATCGAAGACAAAAACAAATTGATCTGCGACTCACTTTTGAGTCCCTTGAAGTAGGAAGGTCTGAGAGCTCGTTATCTCTACTAGGGTCATGGTAGGGGTGCATCACATAGCTTGTGCAGGTATCGGTGAGAACATTCCCGCTGCGAACCAAATCACAGTTAAGAAAGAGGAACTGAACAAGTAAAACAGTCGACGTACCCTTTTTTGATATATTCCCTAGAGTTCAAAGAGACCAGCAAGGAATTCGTGTAGACTGTGAATGAGTTTAGCTGGTAGACCAGCATGATATTAAGCATATGCTTACGTCTACCCTCTGTAGAATGGTCGTTAGTCGAGACTGAAATGGAGTGTCATTTCAAGAACGCAGACTCACGCAACAAGAAAAAGAACATGTAAATGAATGTCGTCGGCCAAGCGTTGATCGAAATGCAGGCCCAAAGTGCGCAGAAGCTGACCGGCAACCCAGTATTGAAGGTGAAGATGATCTGAAAGGGTAGATTGATATCGCTGAGTTTGTCATTGGCAAAACCACACACCAAACGATTGAGCATGCTGTTGGTCTTCTTGTGTGTGCTCTTCGCTTTTTGCAAGAAGAAGACCATGGCGATAGATATCATGATATCAGATGCAGCTACATGAAAGGTGGTCGTCAGATTTTTTGTCCGTGTGTTTTGAATTGTACCAGAACATACTGACCAGCCAGAATATTGCATGACATCGATAGATTCTAGTTTGAGAAAATTTCATCAGCGATGAGTTGTAGCAATAAGATTGACTCACCTTAAGAGTGGTCAATTCTGCGAAGGTCGACAATTGCATTGATAAGCAAGAATACACTTGAGAAAGCCCAAACCAAATGATCAGCCAAGAATGGAAACGAAGAGCATCCGACCAAAAAACCCACCGAGCAAGCTCACTGAAACACAATGTAGACCCTTAAGTACAGGTAGCAGTTGAAACACAAGTTACCTACTGAACGCAGCCCAGCTGAGAAGAACCTGGAGAATGTTAAGCCCCATTAGGTGCTTATACAGTCAATAAGCAAGACTCACTAAAGGTACCACCACTAAATAACTACCTTGACTCACTACAACCATAGTGAGATCACTAGCCATAAGAAATTCCTCTTCTCACTCACAACGCCAGACTCGCCAGCAGTAGAACCTCGCACATAAAGTCAGTAAGGAACCGGGACGTATCCTTGACTAAACATACATCTGTACCACTAGTGCGATGGCATCACTAAAGAAAATTTCGATGATCAGAGTGCTACAGAGTTGACCACATTAAGTCCATAGATCTATAGGAATTAGAGAACGAACATACTTGAGCAATATCACCAAAATCTCCTCATTGGCGAAATTCTGAATAGTCAAGGTCAGAAATTATATCAACAGGGTAATATGTGTACTGACCAAGATTACATATTGATAGACTATGAATGTAAGTTCATAATGACACCTACGTCTACGATAAAGGACTTACCGCAGGCTTGATAGGAGAGTTACTTCAATTGATTAGAACCCTGTACGAACAAGAATAATACTCACCGGTAAGGATCCCCACTTGTAATGTGTCGCAAACGAGAATAAACCCCACCTATAGTTCAGAGTGCATTGGCTATCATCCTTGAATGCCTGAGAAAGTAAATACTAACCAAGGATTTGAGATACCAAGGGTCAGTCTTTTGGTATTTCCGGAAATACATGTATCCTTGAACGCAGCCCGCTATGTGTGATCAGATGAGCTCTCGTGTTAGCCCCGAATACGGCAGGTAATATCAGACCTCCGTACAGCCTTGAACGGAAGCGATGTCATTTGACAATATTAAGCTAGGATTAAGATGGATAGATAGAGAAGGGCTTACACTGCCCCGACGACCACAGCTGAAAGGAATTTCCTAGTAAATCGATTTTGTTCTCGTGAATGCTGTTTTTGACACTCACCATCAAACAACATTCCAAAACTGGGAACAATTGTAAGAATTGGATGTGATGCAAGCGAGGAGAACGTACGTAGCATCCATGCTCGACGCCATCTTGAGAGTGAGCACACGTAAAAGAGGGAAACACACCAGTATCGAAGCGTCTGGTCAGGTTAAGTACAAGTAACTAGTTCATAACATAAGGCAGTGCGCCATTTTGCTAATCAATTCGAAGAGAGAACATCCGTTGGCCCTGGAAATTCTAGCCACCCTCAAATGAATCTGCGAAGATCTGCGATGCAGGAGAAATGGATAATGATTCTGTTCTTCTAGAAGACTCCGACGGAGCATGAATCTCATGGGCTATTATGGGAGGCATGACATGAACGGCGCTTATAAGTTCGAGGGCTTTTTTGTCAGAAGCTGATTTCAAAAGTGGAGACAGACAGCTGAAGGTAGGAAGCGCAGGGATGGAAAATTGGTGATGTGGGCGGCACCATTAGAATTTTGAACTTCGAGCGTGACATGCCTTCTCTAGCCTTCTCTGGTCCATAATCATCCTCTTCCATTCTGAACCAACGTCGATCTGACAAGGAAGATTTTATAACGAGAGTCCAGCCTTGGAAAACGTACAGGCGCCGCTGGGAAACTGAACTCGCATAAAAGCACCCACAATCAAAACAAATACACTCTTGTCCTTTATACAACGCCGCTTGTCAGCTTGTTACTTCATCATGCGATAAATTCAATCAGAAATATTCCAAGTTCCTTTCAGTAATTTCGAGCCAGCGCAATGGCTCCTCAAAGTGGAGCTTGGTCAAAAAAACATATACTGATAGGACAGGCTCTTCACCCTTGAGGATAGTCTGCTAGGCGATCTTCTTCCCCTTTCTCCACCATGTCTTTCACGACTGTGGACATACTGCTTGCTCTGCTAGCTTGCTTCGCCTTGTACAAACTTTTACCTGACCGCAAGTATTCTCTTCCACCAGGTCCAAAAGGTTGGCCTGTGATTGGGAATGCTTTCGACATGCCCAAAACGCACGCATGGAGAACATTCGCAGAATGGGGGAAGAAATGGGGTTGGTATAACCTTTCTTATTACTCTGTATATATGCGCTCATGTTTTTCCTTCGTTAGGTCCAATAATGTCAATCAAGGTGTTGGGGACACCGTTCATAATCATCAGCGATCCTGAGATTGCAGATGAGTTACTTGGAAAGACAGGCTCACTGTACGCCGATCGTCCAACAGTGCAAATGGCTTTGCTCACAGGATGGGTAAATTTATACAGTGATATTTGTTTGTTACATACGTTTTAATTACACCTCTCTAGGATCGAGCACTAAGTGGCGCACGGTACAATGCCCGCTTCAGAGAAGTAAATGAAATTGTCTACCTACGTAGTTCTTTCATGAAGGCTGTGGGCAGTATCGCAAACTCATTGGAAAAGTCATTGGAACGAAAGGAAGCATGGTTAAATTCTACTCTGTGGAAGACTATCAAGCCAACATGTTTTTGAAGCGGATTTTCCAGAACCCGGAAGACCCTGCCGCCGCCACTAGAAAGTAAGTAGTCGTTATCTTGATAAGATTTTTTATTCAAACACCGCATGCTATAGGACGGCTGGTGCAATGGTAAGTCGAAGTCCCCAACGGAATGATACAACACTTACATGGACATCCGACAGGTCCTTCATCTTACTTATGGCTACAGGATATCTGAGGACCGACCTGATCCTTTCGTTACAAAGGTCGAATCCGTAAGTCAATTGTGAAACCTGGATGTTTAGCTGTGCTCACAATAAACAGGCCATGGAACAATTCTCGGAAATACACCGCACCGGGGCTTATCTTGTTGAAATTATCCCAATTTGTATGAAAGCTTTCTGATCCAAAAAAAATTAAACTCTAATTCTCGAAGTGAAATACCTGCCGGCGTGGTTTCCGTTTGCAGAATTTAAGCGAAAGGTAAACCTTTCCGAACATAGGAAATCTTCCACTCATGTTAAACCCAAGGCAGCTGAATGTATCGGCCCCTGCAATGAAATGGCCGACATACCTTTCGATTATGTCAAAGAGCAATTGGTTAGTCGCGCCACAGCTCTATAATACTCCCTATACTTGATATTCACATTTTTGCTAGAATAAGGGAGAGGAAAATAACTCTTTCGCTGCTGACCTTCTCAAGGATAAGAGTATCTCCTCGGAGAAGCTTGCTGATCTTAAATGGTCTGCTGCCTCCTTCTACGCGGCTGGAAGTGATACTGTGAGTCTCGGCTTTGGAGTAAAATCTCATTTGACACTAATATCCTTGCTCAAGACCGTTTCCGTGGTATACAGCTACTTGATGGCTGCGGTCCTTTATCCTGAAGTACAACGCAAAGCACAAGCGGAAGTCGACTCAGTGGTTGGCAGAGACCGACTGCCTTCTTTCCAAGATAGAGATTCTCTCCCCTACATCGATGCTCTTGTAAAGGAACTGTACCGATGGCTACCTATCGTACCACTTGGTAAGATCCCTCGCTGTTCAGTCTATCTTGAGACTCACAATGTGTTTTTCTTTTGGAGCTGTGCCCCATCGGGCCATGAAAGACGACTTGTTCAGAGGATATTATATTCCGAAGGACTCTCTGGTATAGTGTGATTATCTTTGACTCGTGCAGCCACATAACTATCATTACAGGTTTTTGTCAATGTCTGGCACTTCCTTCACGATCCAACAGTGTACAAATCTCCTTCGACCTTTAATCCTGAGAGATTTTTAGGCCCTAATCCTGAGCCAAGTCCGATTGACAGGGGATTATTTGGTTACGGACGTCGGTGAGCATATAACCTTTCAGATGTATATGCATATATCTTTTAAGATACTGAAAACGGATCAGTGTTTGTCCTGGAGTTCATCTGGTATGTTCTCAAATTCTGTGATAAGTTGCTTCTTTCGGACTGAAATATCTTATTATCTTCAGGCCGATGTTAGTGTTTGGATAAACATAGTGAAAGCTGTAGCTGGTATCGAAGTCAGTCCAGCTATGAATGACCAAGGGCAAGTGAAGATGCCTTTGCCCGAGACCACAGACGGAATCATTGTGTCAGTCTTCTCTTCCATTCTTAGGCGAAATTTCCTGATATCTTCTACACAGTCGCCCCATACCCTTTGAGTGTGTAGTCAAGCCACGCTCGGAACATTTACTTCACGTACTAGATGAGGCTCTGAAAGACGGAGAGAATGTGAACTGATTGTGAATGGGTTCGAATTGAGGGAGATGGACTCCGAGAATACATTATGCCAGATTTACATAGTCGATGCGCAGGAATGGGATAATACAGGATTATGATGCAACACATGGCTGGGTATAAAGTTCAAACTCTGGAGTTTGGTGTCGGTTAATTCAGATTAAATGTTGCATGTAGAAATTACCACCAAGGTAAAGGTGAGATAGACAAAGGTCCCGCTCTTTCACTGCCTCCGATTGTCGATAGCACCTCTCCAATCCGAAATCACAATCGGACGAGGCGATACTAGGGTGACACCTGAATTACCGATAGGTTGAGAACTTTGTGGATTCGCAACTTCCGACATGTTGCCGCCGGAAGGTGATACATTAGAAGAGAGGAAGTCGGAATAGTCGAAGGAGTCTGGCAGATGAGAAAGAGGTACCTGGAATGAGATGGGCATAGTATTTGTTGGTTCGTCGCTTCGTGAGGAACTTGTGGTAGGTTTGCACTGCGATATTCTCCATCTTCATGATTATGAATAATAAAAATAGACGTACTCGATAGATCACAGACGTATTGGTGCAGAGACTTGCATACGAAGGAGACTGTATGTCTTCTTCCGAATTTGACGACATCTTTCTTTCTCGGAATTCGTTTCGTGATGAATTAGCTGCTGAAACTAGCGTTATGCTTGCATCCTTCAATTAAATACGAATTGACTTGCTGTTATTCGAATTCCCCACCTTCTCGCCTAGGTCAACCATCTTGTCTTTTGGAATCCCAGAAAAACGCCGGCGCATATTAGAAGATGTTCGAAGTGTAACAAGGCTTTCTGTTGAATCAAAGAAGGAAAGTGATGTCAAATATTATAGGAAACTTAACGCACTCGTTATTAAAATGAAAGGAATGATAGCAATATGACGGATAGTTGGAGACAATATTCTAGTAAATTGTAGCTGTTAATTTCCAGTCATCTATGACGCGGTTCTAGTTACGGGTCAAAGCTGGACATAGCAGCACAAAAATGGCAATTATTATGGTATATGACATGATAGTAGATTGTATTAAAGCATTTAATTTATTCAGGTTAATAAATCAGGATGTCGAGGAAGAGATTGTACCTTCCTTGGCCTCTCTCCAGAAGGAAGACGACGAACGCGATCTCCCAGAGAGTCTACTTCCCACTCGTCTTCTTCTCTAAAACCACGGAGAGGTACTCGTTCGCCAGTCCGATTATTAGCCCGCTGGAGTGGGTCCATATCGAACAGATTGGTTGAAGAAGTCCTCCTGTGATGACTGAGGCTTGAGCGTGCCGTTGTCGTATTGCGCCCATCCCATCGGTCCAAAGAAGTTCGGTCGCCCAAGCTCTGTCTAGGGAGGAAGAAACCACTTTCGCCTGGAATTGAAGAGCGTAAAGGTTGTATCAAAGGATCTTCTTCGTGTTCATCGTTTGCTCTTCTAGATATATCAAGGACATGTACGCCAAGAAAGGTGACAGCAAAGCCACAGAGCAGAGATACAGCACCGGCAGCGTTGTCAGTGTTGAATCCTTGGAACAGAATCAGGGACGCCACAATAGTAGCAGAAGTGAATCCGACGTAGTACATAGGATTGACACTGTATGAAAAGTTTGACCTGTTAGAGTAGCGGCGGCAAAGAAAAAAATGCGGAAAAAACCTACATGTTGACAGAGAAGGTATCCAAAGACTTGTTGTAATAATTGAGTTGAACGACAGCACTCAATATAAGAGCAATTCCGAATACATATGTGCTCGGACGCAGGAACTGATTATTTCCTTCAATAGTCAGCTTGATAGCGATACCGAAGGCCTTGATTGACATGACCGAAACAGAACCAACAACAGAGCAGATCGATATATACACCCATGGCTGAATCCGACCATAACGTGGAGCAATGATAGCGATAGTGACCACAGAGTAGATGAGAACTGCCATTACATAGAACAAGAACGCTGCAAATACAGGTGTGAGAAAGATGCAATGATCTACTTAATAATAGTCTACGTACCTGGCTGAGCAGCATATTCCAAAATCTGGTCTACAGTATCCACCTGCTTGTCCTCTGGGGCATTGAGGACAATCATGAGCGAGCCTATAAGCGACAGAGTGCAGCCAACTCGTCCTAGATGTCCTAGAACTTCCCCAAGCATAAGTGACGCAGCAATCGCCCTATCAACGAACAATTTCAACAAGGAGTTCAATGGATATCACAGTGTGCAAAATAAAAAGGCGTACCCAACTAGTACGCTGAGCGCACCCAAAGGTGTCACTAGTATCGGAGGAGCAAAGGTGTAGGCGGTGAAGTTGGCAACTGCGAGCAAAACCCTTGAGTAGAGTTTGGAGACGGATATGATGTGAAAGACAATTCACTTTCTCCCAGAATTTCTAGAAGAGGCAATGTCAGACTCTACACGAAGCCCACAAAAGAGCAAGCCACGTACGTGTACTTATGCCTAGCCACTATTCAGGAAACAACAATATCAATGAGCTCACGCAGACTTGTACGGCACACAACGCTAACCCATATGGAATTCCTGAGATATGCATGATTGTCAGAAGCCGCTGCGCCTTCCACTGCAGCAGCATTCAGACCCTATAGAGAATTATCGCCGTCAGCATAAAGTTCGAAGAGAAGGTAGTGAGTAAAGCCTGACCTTTTTCGTGATGATGGAACTCATCCCGATAGCCACTGAGCTGGATATAGCCAAAGTTAATCCTACCCATTTGTCTTCAGCAGAAGACATGTTGGCTCAGATGAAAGCAAGTGATCCTAGAATGCGCTGAGTGGGCGTTGCAAAAGTTCAG
The DNA here is from genome assembly GCA_028011355.1 of Lentinula aciculospora. Classification (NCBI taxonomy): domain Eukaryota; kingdom Fungi; phylum Basidiomycota; class Agaricomycetes; order Agaricales; family Omphalotaceae; genus Lentinula; species Lentinula aciculospora. The sequence continues at coordinate 864,754 of JAOTPV010000034.1, read as the reverse complement.
ACGCGAGACGGACCGGGCCCCGGATCCGGAATTAATTTGGTTAAAATGGTCAATCCAAGAATCAGGCTGCTACAGTGACTACCTCTAGAGTCCATTGGGCCCGAACATTCTTGATCAAGACCAGACAGACTAGCATGGAAAGAAGTAGTTTGAATTACATTCATCTTCCCTATGTATTCGTACACCCGTTCATGCGTCGCCTGCGCTGCCAGTTCATATGCAAAAAATTTGTCGCCCTTCAACACCGACTCTATGGATTGAATAATTTGCACTCCCTGACGATAGCAAATTCGCATCATTACCCTTCGGTATTTGTAGCTCGAGTGATATGCATGCGGCTGGCAGGACCATTAATTCGCGGAAGAAACGACGTTGGCGGGATTCGATAATTCATCACAGTCGAAGATCCCATTCACAGTGAAGCTTCTGGCAAGTCAAATAATCTTAGTAATGACTCGTTCTTCTGCGGAACGAGGGATGTCAACTCTTGCCATGACATGGTCGTATGAATTCCAACAACCCCCAAAGAGTTTCAGATCGAATTACATTTCCATACAAAATCAACGATCACATCGTGAAAACATCGTTTCTTTCTGAAGACGAGTGAGCGGTATCGGCGAGATTGTTTCAAAGTGTTTGGAGGGAAAGTGCCATCTTCATCAAGGACGAATCTACTGCATGTTAACTTGGATGTTTCCAGGAGGGCGATTTCATGAAAAAAAAACTAACCAAGATACGTTGAAATTGTGAGTAGGCATAAGCACAGTTCATATACGTCCTACTATTTTTCTCCTTGTGTGAGTCTCGTTCATGTATTCATGAAAATCACTTGCTCTTATCCTTGACAATGAGCTGGAGGAGTCCTCCTTTGTCACACAAAGGGAGTTTTCGCTTGAGAATAGCGAAAACCAAGGGAATAATATCGGGTTGTGGACTGTGGTCAAAGCAGATGCGAAGCTGCAAGCGTTCGAAATGAGGAAGCAGTTCCAGGCCTTGGCAAAAGAATTGATCCAGTTCCGACCAACAGAAGTGAAAGTAAGACTCCGATAGCCGCCTGTGAGGGATATATATTGAGAAACATATCGTTGTAAGCGCGGTCGAGCGCAACGAAGAAATAATCTTCGAGATCCACGGCCAAGAATTGGTCAGTCGATATTCAGAAAAATAGAGAAGCCGGTCAAAATGTATGGATTTCAATTGAGTGTTGCGACTCAAGTCACAGTTCAGGTAGAAATCCTCTGTTTAATTGATACGTTAGCAAGTCAATGGATAAGAGTTCGGATGGGCAACTTACCTGCATCACCACCTGCATCTAAAGAGGAGAATCCAAGAGACAGAGCCTCAAGGTTATCCCCGAGACGGCCAATATATTCCCCGATAGCCTCAGTATCCGACGAAGAGATCAAACCCAGATCGAGCTCTCGAGTGATAGGCAGGGAATTTTCGGAAAGAAAACACTCCAAGACGTCTCTTTTGTAGCATCCCCATAGAGAGAGCTTGTGAAGTTTCGAGGGCAAGTCGTAATGGTACAAAATGTCGGCTGTATCGTTGTGAGGAGATCCCCAGCTGATGTTGTTGAGAGAAGCAGTTTGTAGTGAGCGAAAGGTACCCAACATGGACATGACCTGCGACACAGACGCAAACGATAAACTGTCGAATTCGAGAGAATGTATGTTAGGTAAATCGGATAGAAATTGTTGATATATGTCCGGACGAAGAGACACCAAATCAATGCCGTCTAAAAACAGCGCTGTTACAGTTTGTCCAATCGAGGACGAGATAGATCTGAGTATGTCTTGTCGTTCGAATAGCCCTATTACTAGTTTGCCGCCGTCGCAAAGTATGCCATCTAAAAGGTGGATTTTTTGAATGCTTTTCGAAATTGTTTGACGAGGGTTGGTCAGTAGATCAGCCAATCTCCGGGCGTTCGCCAGGTTTATCACGACAAACTGAAAACAGCGTGGGCGACTACATTGCAAGAGCAAAGATGAGGTCAAAGCGAGATTGGCAAGAGTATGAAAATCGTCTATGAACGAAAGTACGATATCGAGTAATTCCACAGGAAGTAACATAGGCAAGTATATTGGAAGGCGCCAAGCTATACTTATCTTATCTACATAAGCATCAATTCTCATACCGAAATGGTTGCCGATCGCGAAGAGCCTCGCAAGTGCAACAGCGTTCGCGGCATAGTGCTAGAAAATATATACTGGACCCTCGGCCATTTCTTGCCGCTGATATCCAACAGGGAGTTGATCTTCTGCCTGGGGTAGCCGTGAGGACTGTGAAAGTCAACATTGGAGAATTCCTGAGCAGAGATACTGAATCAATTTGGATCGAGAGATGATGGATGGGGAAAAAGTTCGAACCTTTCCTAGCCTAGTGTTCGCGGAGCCTACCGTCGATCTTCGGAAGTTGGAACGAGCAGAAATGACAGAATTAACTCGCACACAAGAAGACCCGATGGTTGATCTCCTTATGGTCGAGATCCCACTGACTTGGCTCACAGAGTTCTGTAGGTGGCTGTGAGCAGATTGCAGGGGGTCATATATACAATCATACTTCGCCATGGTTAAGGCTTGACTGAAATCCATGCAAGTTTCCGCTACTCTGCGAGCGCGGCGGCACTTGAACCAAGCCAAATTGTTGTCGTCTAGCAGGTCTTGCATTCAATCTCAAGGGAGGGGTATCAGACAGTGTAAGATACCACCGAAGACGGATGTGTCAACCCACGAAACGAGAAGAGAATTCGAATATACTTCAGTGGAAAAACAATCAGAAACACACTTCATGATTTGAGAGATCATCTCTTACGTTTGGCTAGAGGCAAATATACAGCAAACCATATATCTAGAAATAGGTTTGTCAGTAAGTATATGAAGGACTGCTCCCTACATAACGGACAATTAAATTCCATGATGTGAAACTATTGAAATCATGTTAGGAATGTCGAATGGAGGTGATGAACAATTCTACATACACAAACAACAACAGTGATTGATACGACGCTGACGATTGAAGGAATCATTGAGATGGATAGTTTGACACCGTTTCAGCACAATCTTCACCTGGTCATCAATCCTGTTTCTGTTTGAGGAAGGGAAGACATAAAATGAAAATGGGTTCTGCACATCAAACCTTCACATACCAATTGTCCAGATCAACAGCCTGTTCAACATCTTTGCAGCACTATCAACGGGTATCATCAAGGCAGCACTGATGAAAAGAGTAGATTTCTCATACCTTTTCATTTGAAGATCAAGCATCGGAGAGAGCTGCCTCAGGTGATAGACCATAGCTGCTGCGATCAAGACGTCCACCAAGGCACCTAAGGCCAAGCCCGAGGTAATAAGCCAGCGCCATTCTCTTTCGAAACTGAAATTATTTGGTTCACGAGGAACGTCCATGAACGCTTCATAGCTGACCACCAACGATGTGCCGAAGTCGATGACGGTTAGGATCCATCCCAAGATAGACAACCACAGTTTAGAACTCAGAACTCGGATACTGTTGATATAGTAGGCCTTACAAAAGATCGTCAGAACGAAGTATGAAACAGTGAAGAGCGTGAAAACGTCGATACCTTGACAAAGAAAGTTATTACTGATGAGTACAGCGTGCATGCCGCAGTAGCATATCCATTCCCTGGTTTAATGACCATGTCTGCGATCGTGATGGTAGCCCACCAAACAGATTGAGCAGTCACAATCGTATGACCAAGTTCAAGAAGTCTAGTAGAGAGAGTTAGGTCTTGAGCGCATCGACAGATCCAGAAGAAAACTGACAAGATCAAGGCAATCTATGAGAACAATGACCTACTATGAACAAGGTGCGCACACAGAAAATGGGGTAACTCACGAAGTAAGTACGCCATTTAGGCTCGTTCTGGCAGTTTTGGTAGTAGACATGACCCTGCATTGTTACAGTACCAAACATGAAAATGCTAACAAAGGCGCCGATCTCCAAAGCACCTAGTAGCTCGGGGGAATCAAAGGTAGAAATCGGAGGCATAGGAAGAGAATGTTCAGAATATAAGTGATTAAAAGACGAGAAAATAGAAAATGGGAGACCAGTACACAAGATAGAACGAGGGCTTTCACGGGCCTCTTATACAAACATCGAGAATTCGTGAAACACAGATTCTCCGCATCGAATGATCATCGTCCTCATCAAGATGGTGATTTCCGGTGCGTTCGCGACTTGAGGTCACGAAACGGTAGCGGTGTTGAGTTAGGAAACAGAGGGTCTAACTTCGTAGCCTGACTGGGAGAACAGACGTCAAAGGATACGAGCTAGGATTGGTGCAACAGTAGTCGGAGTTGTCTCTTTCAGAAGCAGAACCGAAAGATGATGATCACGAAAGCAAACAGAGAAACACTAATCAAGGTCATGAAAATTAAAGTACATTACCGCGGAGAACCACGAAGCAGAGCAATGAGCAACGAGTAACACAGAGTGTGTAATGGAGATGGCTTACCGTAGCAGCTAATCAACGACGAACGAAACAAAACCCAATCGGGAGTACTTTACAACAAGAGTGTGAAATATCGTTCAACGAAATCTAGGGATCATTCACAGATTTAATCAATATGAAGTTTTCACGGTATCTGACAAAAAGTTGAGCTGAACATTGATTTCATCGTCCGACCTTGACAGCGAACTGGAGAAATTCAGCTTTGTCGCACAAAGGAAGTCTTCTGTCGGGTGACGGTCAGGTAAGGTCAAAACATGAACCGACTTGCGACTATGGTGACCGATAAGTGATTCCATGCTCGTGAGTTACCGGCTTTTGTACTGTTGCGAGTTCAACACCGGCTATCAAAGTCAAGGTCTGGTTAGATTTTCATGGCTATGTCCGTCGGGTGACATGTCACCAAACCTTACAACCCGACCTACTATGGTATTTGCAACTTTTTTCAGAATTGGCTAATATCTTCTGAACCGCAGACTGGTTTAATAGCCAGACTTCGCCAATGTATACCTGATATTGCTCGCACCTTAATGTGATTTATTGAGATTTGAAACTATTTTTCTACTGCTGTCAGGCAATGACCGACTGAAAACTGGGATTTGCACACTAACGCCGTTTGGGTTGATGCTGTCGCATAGCTGGTGCTCTTCCTCACGTCTGGCACCTCTCAAGATTATTCTGTTTCTTGTCCACCAGATTCTTTCTCAATCACGTCTAAAATTCGCGTCATAAGCCTTAGGAGGATACTCATCATATGGCAGGTTCTTTATTTCTAAACATTGTCGAGGTGTTCCTGGAGATTTGATGTAGAAGTCACACCACTGACTGCTGAAGTTCCTTTCGTTATATCGAAGTGATTGAAATGAAAGATATCCAAGAGAACAACCTTCAAAAGATTCATGAAAGGTATCCATTAAGAAGTCAGGCTACTACGTAGAGTTTTTTTTAAAAGTTGCAAATCTCATTGCATATCAAATCCCGAAACAGCATAGTAGTGAGCGTCCAACACTACTCGGAGGTATGTTGTAGTAGAACGGCAGTACCAAACTAGTGCCAAGCGCGTCGTCAGAAGCAAATTCCCAACCAATTCTGTTGAGAGACTCAGAGTGCAGGGACCCAACATGCGCCCTGCACCACAGACGCGAGTAAGAAAAAGTGGTACGGTGGTGTGTAATGACTAATTACTAATTACTAATTACTCTGAGATCAGTATAAGCGCCGACAGGCTTTTTTTCTTTGGTGTTTCGTCTTTCGGTGTCAAAAGATCGACCGCGACTGCGCCTCCCTATACTTATTTCTGTTCTATACAGATTCCTATCATTCGCTCTTTCGAGCTGTCTTTCACTGCTTAGCTCTCGACTCTCACATTCTTGTAAAATCCAACTTCTCAACTCTCGCACCCAATTACACCCTTCTAACCTTCTTCGTCCTTGAACACCTAGGTACCAACAAAGGTTGACCCCACAATTTCTGGAGCAACATCTTCAGGTTTTTACATCGTATAATAGTATAAAGATTCCTGTCGTTATGGAAGATAAACCACACAAATCACATAGACCTGCTCATTCGGGGAATAAAGCCGAGAAGAAGGAAGCGAAGGGTAAAGGGAAGGAAAGACAACATGGGTTCAACGAAAAGGTTGCACAACTATTTTTCTGAATAACTTTTTCCTCTTAAATTTTTCCTCTAATACAGGCATTCGCCCCCAAATCTGGACGTAACGCTGATCGCCTCGGCCGACGCGCAGTGGAAAAAGACCAAACCCGTTTACACGTCCCTCTTGTCAACCGAACACCCGATGACCTTCCTCCCCCAGTAATCGTTGCTATCGTCGGTCCACCTGGTGTCGGCAAGACGACGTTATTGAAATCCCTTGTGAGGAGATACACCAAACAAACGGTCAATAACCCCGTAGGACCGATAACAGTCGTGAGCGGGAAAAAGAGGAGGATAACATTCGTTGAATGCAATAACTCGTTGAATAGTATGATTGATATTGGGAAAGTTGCCGATTTAGTTTTGTTGATGATTGATGGAAGTTTTGGGTTTGAGATGGTCAGTGAATACCTTATTCCTTTTCATTGTTGAATGAGCAAACGAAAACTTTTGTTCCACAGGAAACCTTTGAATTCCTCAACATTCTCCAATCACACGGTTTCCCAAAAGTTATCGGTATCCTTACACACCTCGATCTAATAAAAAAATCTGCTACACTCCGCGCATCAAAAAAAGCGTTGAAAAAACGATTCTGGACTGAAATATACCAAGGAGCAAAACTATTTTATCTCTCTGGAGTTTTAAACGGACGATATCCTGATACCGAAATACTCAATCTATCCCGATTTATCAGCGTAATGAAGTTTCGCCCTTTAATCTTCCGAAACACCCATCCATACATCTACATCGACCGAATTGAGGATCTAACTCCACGTGAATCTATCCGCCTTTCCGATGGGAAGGTAGATAGAAAGGTTTCTGTGTACGGTTATGTCCGTGGAACAAACCTCCGTGACACCCAAAACGTACATATTCCCGGCGTAGGTGATTTCTCTATGGACAGTATAGAGATTTTGGGCGATCCATGTCCATTACCCGACGCTGATTCGGAAAAAAGACGAAAGTTGAGCGAAAAGAAAAAATTGGTGGTACACGCTCCGATGAGTGATTTTGGAGGTGTCATTTTTGATAAAGATGCAGTTTATGTGAATGTTCCGGGCAGTTTCACGAGGCGGCGGAATGAAGAGGGGGTTGAAGAGGAAGAAGGTGTTGTGAGAGGAGAAGGAGAAAGGATGGTTATGGATTTACAGGATGCGGGCATGACGCTTGAGGATGCTGTCAAGCAGACGAAGATCAAACTGTTTAGGTCGTCGGAGAGGCATTTGATGGTTGGTGACGACGACGACGAGCTCGCTTCTGCCGATGGCGACGACGACGAGGACGACAAAGAAGAGGAAGACGATGACGATGATGTTGCTTCCGACGCTGCCCAAAACTTATCCATTTCCAAACTCCGCTCAGATCCTCGAAATACTGGTCGTTCACAGCCTCGGCGACCTGCGCGGTCTTTACCATCGTCCTCTGTATCTGCGTCGAAATCACGAACAGATTTAGACTTTGCCGAAAGTGATTCTGATTTAGGTGATGGCGATGAAGAAGAAGAGGATGGTGAAGACGAAGAGGATGGTAATCAGGACGACGACGAAGAAGAAGAAGAAGAGATGGACGTTGACGAAGAAGAAGGAGATGAAGAGCTACCATTCCAGGGAGACAACGACGACGACGACGAAATGATGCATAACACTAAAATACTTGACGCACTAGCTCTGCAACGACGTCGAACACGCAGAGATTGGATGAAAGATATTTATTCTAGTAATCTTACCCCTGAAGAAATCGTTTCTCAATCTCCATCTTCCTCCTCTACCACTTCAACAGCAGGACACACCAAGGAAAGAGAACATGACGACGACGGCTTCTTTTTCGCCAAAAAACCCTCTTCATCGTCGGATCATCCGACTTCCGAATCACCAGACTCAGACTCCGACTACGCAGACAAATCTAAACCTACACTCAATCTTTCTGAGTTGACTAAATGGGAAGATGAGGATATGCTAGAGAGTATTCGAGGGTTGTTTATTACCGGCGTTGATGGTCCTACTGGAGACGCTGACGGCGACGCGGGAGAAACTAGAGAGGATGGATATGAAGATGACGATGGTGAAGGAGGTGACTTTATCGACTTTGAAGCTACAGGCGGTGGCGATCCATCCTTAACTACCGCTGGCGCCGGTACCTCAACCTCTTCAATGTCTGCTCCCGGCGCTACAACCACTCGGGACCTCATCGCCTCCAAAAAAGCGGCTCTCAAAGCACGTTTCGACGAAGAATACGATGATCCCTCTGCCTCCAATTTCAACGGTATGGATTTCTACGATCAAAAGAAAGCAGAGATTTCTTCCCAACTTGAATTAAACAAATCCGAATTCACTTCTATCAGTGATCCAGAAACTCGTGTTCAAATGGAAGGCTACACTCCAGGAACCTACGTCCGTATCGTGTTATCCTCTGTCCCAGCCGAGTTTATCCAGTACTTTGATTCAGCATACCCACTCGTCCTCGGCGGACTCCTCCCTTCTGAATCCCACACATCCCAGCCTTCTTCATTCACTTTCGTTCAAGTGCGATTAAAAAGACACCGCTGGTTCACTCGTCCACTAAAAACTAATGATCCATTGATTGTAAGCTTAGGTTGGAGACGCTTCCAAACGATACCGATATATTCGTTGGACGACCATAGTATCCGGATGCGATTGTTGAAATATACACCGGAACATATGCATTGTTATGCAACCTTCTGGGGACCTGGTGTGTTACCAAACACAGGATTCTGCGCTTTCAACACTGTCGCCGATACCACTAGTGAGGGGGCAACAACAGGATTCCGCATCTCAGCGACAGGAACTGTTCTCTCCCTCACCCCGACGCCCCAAATCGTTAAAAAACTGAAACTCACGGGAACACCATTCAAAATATTCAAGAACACGGCGTTTATTAAAGGAATGTTCGGTAGTGCGTTGGAGGTGGCTAAGTTTGAAGGAGCGAGTGTGAAGACGGTCAGTGGGGTTAGGGGAATTGTTAAAAAGGCTGTGAGTGTAGGTGCAGGTGGAGTGGCGGATGCTAGAGGGAAAAGAAAAGGAGGAAAAGGAGGAGATGGAGCCTTTAGAGCTGCGTTCGAGGATAAGGTATTGATGAGTGGTAAGTGACTTTTCCTTTGCTTTGATTGTTTTTGATCTACGTCTCCACTAAATAATTGTTCGTGGACAGATATCGTCTTCCTCCGTGCATGGTATTCCGTCCAACCACGAAAATTCTACGCACCCGTTACATCTCTCCTCCTACCTTCCCAGTCATCTACCTCTACTTCCCCCGTCCCTCCCGAAACAAAACAATCCTGGACCGGCATGCGTCTAACCGGAACCGTCCGTCGTTCTCTAAACATCAAAACTCCTACATCCATAAACTCGATATACAAACACAAATCCCTTCTCGAGCAAGAACGTACCGCGAAGAAAGGGAAGTTCAATCCCCTGATTATTCCAAAGAAATTACAAAGAGAGTTACCGTATAAAAGCAAACCGAAACTCATGAGCAAACAAACCGATATCGTTACCGGGAAAAAGAAACAAACATACCTTCAAAAACGGTCTGTTGTTCTGGAACCTTCGGAAAAACGCGCTGTGGCGCTGCTTCAGCAGATTCGTGCGTTGAGGAAGGATCAGGTGATGAGGAGGAAGGAGAAGAAGGAGGTGGGGAAGGAGAAGAGGAGGAAGGAGGAAGAGAAGAAAGGGGAGAGGGCGAGTGAGAAGGAGAGGGAGAGGAAGAAGGAGGTCATGAAGAGTATTGGGATGAAAGGGAAGAGAGAGGCGGAGGCGATGGAAAGTGGGAGAGGGAAGAGGAGGAAGACAGGGTAAATAGGATGTTAGTGCAAGTCTGTCACTACATGAATGACGAGAGCTCAGAGAATGAATGAAAACTTGCGAATAATCACTTGTCACAAGTCTAAAGCTTCCTATTCATTTCAAGTCTTCTTTTGTCTGACTGTTATTTGTTGAATGTCGATCTTGGATAAGCTCCCCCGTATAGTAGATGTAGACAAGCTCTGGTATGAACATTGCTCGTGGTGTCGGAGTCGAAGAGCAGTCAGTGCTTAGGAAATGCTCAGGATGATCCGCCAGGTGAGTACATGTTACTAACAGAAGGACCTTGATGTGACTGGCTAGATTTCATTTATATTTTTGTAGGTACTGTAATAGCCAATGTCAGAAAGCACACTGGTCCAAACATGAGAAGGAATGCAAGACTAGCACTGCTAGATCCTAGTCGCTGCAACTTCTGGATTCGCTCATCTGTGTACTCATTTGTAGAGATTGCCTATAGCCAGGCCTGAATTTGGGTTGATAAATCAACTTGATACATACATACAATTTGCTTTGCTGATCTATGAAAGATATAGGTATAATGGTGTATCAACTAATTACATGAGCTACGCAGCACACAAGACAACTATAAGTTAACGTGGAATGTTGCTACAGTCGATTGATTTACGGAAAAGATGCCTGGCAAGGAAGGTCCGAGAGAAGTTGTCATATTCGCTCATACATGCATATGTATGCTTTGGCTTTGAGTACTTCCTCCAGGGTGGTGAGCTGCACAACAGTGTCGCTGATGTACGCCCATTGTCTAGGCCCGCCAGCAGGAAGAGGTGGTAGATTTGAAGATTCAGTTTGTGTAGCTGTCGCAGGCATGTCCGACTGATTGGGAAGGGCGGTATAAGAAATATAATGGCCTCCGAGCTGGGAACGAAAAACAGAAATATCAGACATCGATTTCTAGACTAAATCTGGACAGGCTTACCATATTACCGATATGCACCACCACAGCATACAATCGGTACATACACCGTTCCTTATTATCCTTACTCCTCTTCATACCAATATCAACGCCAGCAGACTTCCCTTTCCCTTTTCCTTTCCCCAACCCGAAATCTTCCTTCTTAGGCGCAAGGAACGGCGTAAGATCAAAGTATTCTGGAAAAGCAACATAATCCTCAAGCTTTTTGAACCCACTGGAGAAGGACATGACCGGGTTTTTACTAATCTGCTGGAATCTTTTCAGATGTATGACAAGGACTGGGGGAGGAGTAGCAATCAGGTAACGTTTATACGCAGGGCGCATGATTGTAGGTTTAGGACCTTTAGGCTTTTTTAGTTTTTCCTTCTCCTTCGTCTGTGGAAGTTGAGATTTGGATGATGGCGGATGGTGCTTCTGCTGGTTACCATTCGCCTCGAACGACATTGCACTTGGTGTAGTAGAAGGATCAGTCATTGAAGTGTCAGCTAGTGAGTCGACGGATTGGCCTGAAGCAGTTGCAGAGGTCGTAGTGATAGATGTTGCATCGCTTTCTCCACCATCAGATTCGTCGTCCGTCGGGCTGAAAGTGTTTGCAGCGGAGTTGATGTTTTCGGCACTGGACGGCACAGAGAGGAGATTTTCAAGGGGATCTTCTGATGCAGTGGAAGAACCGAGGGGCGGAGTAGGAAATTCGGATTGTCGAGAAGAAGATGCATCTTGAGGCTTGGCTGTGGGTAGCGAAGGACTATAACGCCCTTCCTCTTCTGCCTGCGTAGTGCATATTAAAGGGACAGGCCGAGGACCTTCTGGAAATCCTGTTGCCGGCTCGCTGGACGTTCTAGATATCGGAGGACTCTGATTATGGTATGCGGAACTAGGTGATGTTTGCGGATGGGATCTGCCAGCAACGTCTGGAGGGGACGAAATAACTGAAAAGGCATTACTGGTATTGACATGAGCGTACAAGCCAAGCGTTGGCGAAGAAAAGGATGATAGCGGGCTGTGGGTCAGAGTTGGCGAGGCTGGAGCGGATGAAGTCTTCCGTAGTTGTCCTGAGCTACCTGGCTCCTCTTCGATGAAGGTGGAAGTTTCTGGTGATACATCCTCGCTTTCACTCCCACGACCGTCGTCATGATCCTCATCGTCTTCATCCTCACTATCTTCAGGGCCATCTTCGGTCTCTTCATCCTCTTCTCTGATCCTTTCGCGATCTCTCTTTGCTTCCCGTCTCTTTTCCCTGTCCTCGTACCACCCATTCGCTAATTTCCAGCATCGTCTGCACCCAACCATGTTATCTCCATCCAAAACCTCGACAGCAGTGAACAATCTTAAGCATTCTTCTATTCCGGCTAACGGTAGCTGGCCCAATTTCGCAAGCCATGCAGTGGCGGGACTGGGAGAGGGTAACGAGGCAGATGATGAACTTGCTGGTGCTGAGGATGTAGCCGCTTGTGGAACATCCCCATTTGAAGAATGAGTCCAATGAGTCAAGAAATCGAATGTATTTGCGCCAAAAACAGGTGTTGTATGAATGTCCGCTAGAATAGCACGAAGGTATTCCTCTTCAGCTTTCGAAGGTTTGGGCGGTTGGGGCGACTTTGGCCGATGGTAATGATGATAAGGTTTACTGGATGTACTATTCAACGTAGGAATTGCACTTTCAGAAGGACTAGGTGTCATAGATTGTGGACGAGGTTTCAACCTCTTGAGTGTCGCTTGGTCCTGCGACGTTATTGCTCGTTTGAGAAATATTGGAGGGGTCGACTGAGGTCTTTCTGGAGACAACGAAGGTCGAGAAAGACGAATTTTAGGCTGTTGAATTGAATCGATGTTAGACGATCGCACGCGCTCTGTGCTGAGATCAACGCTACGGCGAGTCTTGGAGCGAGAATTTCTCTCTTTTTCCTTTTCCTTCTCTTTTTTCTTGATTCCCACCGACATACTGATCCTCCGTCCAATACGCGCCCAGCCATCCTTGTCCCTCGACTTGTCGGATCGGACTAGCTTGGGCGCATCGGCAAATTCTAGACGCTTCTCGTGAGGAGAGGGCAGCTCAAGACCAGGCGGAGGGGGCAAGGGTTTTTCAGTGGACTCGTTATCCGTGGATACATCAACAATTACAGCATCGTCGTCGTCTTCGTCAGTGACTGTGGTGTCTGAATTCCTGTTTGTCAACCCGTCCAAGCTCCTCCGCCGACTTTGATCAGGGGAAAAGATTGGCTCGTGATGGATGATGCCGTTCGGGGTCTGAGGAGGAACAGAAGAGGCCCGGATTCCAGAAGCTTCCGATCCGGAAGAAGTCTGGGCGTCGAGACTGTTATTAGACGCAGGCAGAGATGAAGTCTGTGGTTCGTCAGCAGTTAATGGAGGTGAAATGTCAAGATCCGAAGGTGATATACTGCGAGGTTCCATACCAGGAATATTTCGCTTGCTTGTTGCACCAACCATTTTCCGAGCAAATTTCTTGAATTTATCACGCTTCTTCTCCTTTGAGTAATCCTCTGCCTTTATGCTCAAGCTCAGATCATTGAAATCCTCATAGGTTTGTGATACGTTCTTGCATTTTTGGCAGACAAGAATACTGGTAAGCTGTCCGCCGAAAAGCATGTCGGACAGAGATGTGAGCTGAACGGATTGATCTTCCTGGCCGTGATCTACTTCATCTGGAGGGGAAAGAACATTGGCGAGAGTGATCGTCGAGCGCCTGCGAGGTTGCTGTTGGTTGGTTGGAGCAGAGGAAGGTTGGCGTTTCTTGATTACCTGGAATTAGTCAAATTAGTTGGTGTAATCATGGTCTACTAAGATGACACGTACATCGAATTCTTCCATTCGCATAGCATCCAATAATATGCGCAGGAATTCATGAGCATCCTGCTGCGCGAAGTCCATATATTGGTCGTATTTACGGCCTAGTGCGGTGAGTAATGGACTGAGAAACATCAAACTGAGTGACTAGTATAGGAATATGGGGACATGACTCACCGAGGACTCATGCTCTCCCGTTTCCGTAGCCGCTGTGCCTCCCAAGCACGGTACATGATGCTGATGAACACATCTCCAATAGGCATCGAATTATCCCACTTCTGCTCGTATATTCCCCCCAATTCGTGTCCATTCGTAAGCTGTGGCGATCTCTGCGAGGCAAGCAGTGTATTGGAATGCTGTTGGACTTGTGGAGGAACGATTTCGAAGTGGACGAGTTGTGATAGAAGACGTGTTGCGATGAGCTAGATGAAATAAAGATTGAATCAATCGTGTTCTACAGGAATGACAGAGAAAAAGGTTCACCCCCTGTAGCACAGAGTTCATGAAGCAAGTGTTTCCATGGTTAACAAGGCCAGGGGGTAACAAGGACAATCGTTCTTGCTCTTCCTGCTGCTTTTTGGCGCGATAGATGTCCTGGGGTGTCGGGGCCTTCGATTTCGCCATTGCACCAGATAGCTCTGGGAGATACAACTCAAGAAGTAGATAGTCCTATGACAAAGATCCTCTAGGATATAAATATTGAAAAAGCAGAAAGTAATGAATGAACTGCGGGGATAAGACTGACGTGTTCGGCCCGGCGGGTATGAGTTTGTGAGGATGCCAGGTCTCGTGATCTGGGGGCTGGAAAGAAGGTCTTTGGTCTTTGTAGCGAACACGCCCTCAACAAAAAAAAAAAACACTTTGCGAAAGAAAGTCTGGACAATTCAACATTATCGAAGACTAGACTTCTCTCTCTCACGAATATTTATTCAGGCACCTCGGTGAACATATAATACAAACTCAATACAAAGCTACAGAAATAGATACAGCCTTGCTGCCTGCGACGATTGAACAGGAGAAAGAGCACTTGGGGCCAGTTTTCGTGTCAAGTATGCTGTTTGACATAGAGATCAACTGTTCGACGAAAACCTGCAAACAGCCAAGTCAGAACTGCCGACCGTCGTCCCTTCAAGTCGTCAAAATACACACCTCCCTCACCAGTAATACCAATATGACTAACGGAACTGAACCCTATCCCTTCGAGGATTGCTTCAAAATCGCTAGGCCGCAGTTCGAGAGTCCGAGCCGTATTCCGAAGCGACTGGCCAAATTCATGGAATTTTGATTACCCCTAATGAGTTTGCGAAGGATATCTACTCACCTCGTGCAATCTTTTTGCCTTTTTGTAGGTGTACCATTCCTGTGGTTCAAGGATGAATATGCCTCCTGGCTTGAGGACAGAATAGACTCGACGAAAGAAAGCGCGCAAGCCATCATCTCCGCCATGAATATGGATCCATTTCGATATCGAGAATCTAGTTTACGTTAAGCAAGGTTTGGAAAGATTTCAAGCAATTGAAAATCTCACCCTACGATAACATCATATCCATCTGCATCTTCCACAATCTCTTCTGTAGTCCAATCCGCGGTTCTGAAAGAGACATTGTGAGGAAAAACATGTTTTCCGCGTATTCGTGAGGGTGGAATGGGTAGTAGACCGAAGGAATGCTGCAATGCTGCAGGAAAATAGTCGGATTGAAGATGATTCACTTCTATTGGTTCACTTCGGATCAAGCTTGAGTTATCGACTTCCATGGAGTCGTCGTCTCCATCCGACTGTAATGATTGAGGTTTCTGCAGTGACCAGACCAGCTGTCGTCGCTTCCACGCAGCCCGAATGAGCGTATCGTCGATATCAACTCCCACTACTTTGTGTGCACCCCAAGCCTGGGCTTGAACCAACAAGATGAAGATAAACCGTCCAGGTGATAGGAATCAACAAGTACAGAGAGCCTCACCTATTTCACAAGTAACCCGTCCTTCATTACACCCTATATCGAGAACGCGCTTACCAGCGAAGGTGTTCGCAGGGAGTAGTGCCAGTCGAGGATCAACTACAGAGGGTCGTTTCAAGTAATAGCTGCAAGAAAATCCGTAAGATTAAGGAAATTTCGGATTTGCGAAATATTCACCCATGATAATTTCCGTGAATAGGTACTGACAGTGACATAAGGAATTGCAGCTCAGATAGTTAGAGAGCCGGTCACGCGACAAGAATTCCAACTTAACGCTTCAAATTTTACCTGCTTCTTATCATTGCAGCCCTTGCATTTCTCTCTCGGATCTCTGTCACAATGTTCGCCATCTTGTGTCCCAAACCTCTTGATGGAAACAAAACCAAAGATGGCCAGATTTTTGCCTTGGGGGGAAGCCAGTTTCACTTATCCCCCCACATCTTCTAAATATCCTTCTCCCACGACGAATTTCACACCAGAGAAAGTGACTGCACTTTATCTCATCTTGTCTTTGCTTAGCTCTGCGCAGCTTGACCGGCATCCGACTTGAATAACTTTCTTCTGTGCCCGAAATGAAAGATTTATCTCTCTAATACCTAACACTGCAAGAGATTTGTTTTACTAAAGAAGTTCTGCTTCACCTCTCATCACTGCAAGAGCTATCTAATGAAGATCTCGGGCCTAGACCTATTTTCACTGTTTCCATTCAAAATTTGCGCAATTGGAAAAACTTCTTTCCAGCGTCGTTAGTCTGTCGAGCCATTCGCCACAAGTTGCGATCTCTAAAACTAGACCAATGGACACGAGAATTTGACTGTGCTGGGTTCATCCAGACACCTCTCGCTAGATTCCTGACGAACACGGTGCCTTGGAACTTGGCGTCATCTGCTTGGGTCAGTGGAGGATGCACCTACTAAAAATGAACGATGCACCGGCCAAAGCTTTTAAACGGTTTGTGAAATGCCAGGAAAGCAACAGGTACATTGTTTGAAGTTTCCAAGTTTATGGGATAATATGTTTTCATTGCTAGTTGTCTCTATAAAGTTGTGCTTGTATTGTCATGTCTCTCGTATTCTCCATACCTTCACCATACCATCGTCCCCTGAAGTGGCCAGAAGATCTTCATAACCTTTGCGCGGAGACCAGACTACTGAATTGATATCATGAACTCCGTGTGCCGCAGGCAGACGAGCAATCAGTTTCGCCGATGGAATATTTGCTTCTGAAGAGGAAGTTTCCTGAAGCGAAGATTGATGAAGATTATTTTCTTTTTTTTTTTTTGAGCACTATGATTCAGAACTTACAGAGATATCCCAAACACGGATAAAACCATCTCCGCCAGCACTAGCAATCCATCCGAGCGAAGTGTCTAGATTTGGGCTTGACTTTCCTACACCCCAGCTGACCGAATACACACTTCTTTCATGGCCTTTCAATACCAGGACACATTTAAATTCGTACTCGCCGATACGTCTCCAAACCCGTATTGTCTTGTCGTCGGAAGCAGAAGCGAGGTACTTGCCGTTTGGAGACCATGCTAGAGACCAGACGGTTGATTCGTGTCCAGTGAGGGTGGCGCAGCAGAACCAGTCATCTTGCGGATCGTCAACGTATAATTTGATTGTGTCGTCGTAAGACCCAGAAGCAAGAATCTGCACGGACGATGTAGCAATGAGATAAAAAGACCGAAAGATGTTTGGTTAGGGCACGTCGACCTCTTCTGTGGGATGCCATGCTACGCATTTGACGTCCTGAGTGTGCTCCATAAGGACACCCATACATTCAAAATCCGAATCAGGTTGTACTTTGATTGATGTTAAGTGTATACTTTATCATATAAAAAAATGCGAAGACACACCTTCCCATACCCAGACTGTTTTATCTCGACTACAGCTAGCAAGCAAGGTCCCTGTACTTGAGTACGCAACACTTTTACACTCGGTCTCGTGGCCTTCTAGTAAGCTCGCACATTCCCATTCGCCTGGATTACCATCGTCGTCTAACTCTTGCTCCCATATCCCGATATTGGCGTCAAATGAAGCTGTAGCCAAGGTACAACCTGAGGGAGACCATGCTACCGCTCTGACCGTTTTGAGATGTCCAGTAGGAATACTTGTAGCTAAAGAGAATTTTAATGTGCCCTCCCCGTCGTGGTTATAAGTGTATAATTTGACGGATTTATCGGCGGAGCAGGAGGCAAGCAATGGTTTGGTGGGATTCCAGGCTATGTGCCAGGCTCTGTCGTCGTGTCCTACGCAAAGTGTTTAACATTAAGGGAGCTTTACAGGTCAGTAGTTACTTGCCACCCAGTTCAGCAACGTTGTGTAATGTATAAACAAATTCTTCGTCCATGGACAATCGATGATCAGTGAAAAGCCGAAAAGCGCCCAAATAGGCGCGCGCGAGTAACCTCAGTGATTAATATTTAGTCCACCCAAAGCATTCACAGGTGGTGATACAGCAAGTACATGTATGCTCCCTTGAACAATCTCGGGCGCTGGCTTATGCTTTACAACAATCCGCATCCTAGCTTGCTCGAATTGTACAGCTGTCGAAGATATAGCTAAGATATAAGCGACAATTACCGACTTTGGTGCGAGGGGAAGTCTGTGTGATACATTCGTGATTAATGTGCTTGATGTTTTCAAGCTTTGTGATTGGCATTCATGTTCAGGTTTGCTTGAGAGGATCTATGTCTGGTATACATATTCGAGTTTGTTTTGTGCATCGCGTGAATGATTTCCTATAATTCCCGTGTCTTTTTCCTTTCCACCGATGACTTCGTTTGAAGACCTCTTTACCTCCTCCGAATTAGATGTAATTGTCCCCGAATCATCTATAACATTTCCCCCTGGACCCAATGTCGATGAATGGCTCGACCAGCTGAATCAAATTGACAGAAAAGAGGCATTCTTTGATGAACATTTGCAGACACTATTTACCTTACGCGTTCCACATCCAGGAATACCACAAGAGCTGACCGTAGAGTCTCCTGAGCCTCCTCGATTACTACTGGACTTTCTCGCACACGTTCAAGTCCTTCTCGAGGCATCTTACATCTCACCCATAGCTCCCAACGATGATAATTCAGAATACACTGTGTCAGCATCTCCCTTACCCTCTTCACGTCTTAATCCAACAATACCGAGCTCGCCGCCGCCGAGAACGTCTAGTATCAAGAGACCTACGCATTTAAACCTTAGTGGGCTGTTGTCTCCGAATCCGGGCTCTGCGTCACACCATCCATCGATCTTACCTCCGTCGACGCCGAATCCAATGCCGGCCTCTGCTGTAGTCGATCAGAGATATCTGCAGGCCGAGGGAGTCGTGCTGACGTCCAGGATCTGGGGACAGGACGTCAGTAAAGGCGGGGCTGGATTGCTGGACAGGAAACATAAAGACTCGGAAGGTACAGACAGAGCAGAGGGATTCTATTTGCTTTGGGCCAAGAGCGACAAAGTTTGGGTTGCTGTCTATAAGACCGTATTGGACATTGGTTCGTACTTCAATGAACATTCGTATCTAGTCTAAATCATTCACGTTACAGCTTTCCTTCGCCTCAATTTTGACTCTCCACTGCTCTGCCTAACATTTTCGGCTACACTCCGTGATAAGCCATTGACGGTTTCTTCCTCGAAGAGTCCGTTGGCAGTCTACCTTCAATCCGTTGACGGTATCTCTACTCCTGATGGTCCGATATCTCCCACTTCACCCTCTACGCCTGTAACTGTCAAGAATGATCCTAGTGCTCCGGAGACTGACCCGGAGGTCGGCGGTCCTCCAGAAATCAACCTTCTTGCAGGTCTCTACGCTGGACCAACATTTGCTCCAGCGTCTTCATTGGGTAAACGGCCTCCGTCGACGAAGAACAATACACCAACAAGTACTCCTACTCCATCTCAATCCATAAACGACGGCGGCTTCTCCGAGTCCGACAACGACCTCACTCTTTCATCAACACGACTTGGTCCCGTTTCCCGTGCGAAACTTTTCGCTCTCCCTCCCATCGAACCAGAGACGCCGACGTCTTCTGCGATGATCACACCTACGCTTTTTCCGGGCCAGAGCGCTCTTCCTAGTGCCCCAGGTCATTTTCGTCACCACACTCTGGGAGGGAGAGGAAAACCGGTGCTGAGAAAGAGTTTTAGGAAGATCTTAGAGACGGCAAGTGGCTTCAAGGTTAGAATGAGGACGGTTTTTGTACCGGCCGTTTTATTGGATGAAGGAGGGAGCGGAGAAGAATTTGAAGATGTTGGACTTGGAGACGACGAGGAACATGACGATGGGCACGATGGAGACGGAGACGAATATGAAGATGGAGAACCGAATGACGATGAGGACCCTGATCGTCTAACTTCCGGTGCTTCAGAACGTACCGTCGTCCTTTGCGTTGAAATCGAGACAGAGGGAGACCCATTCTACAGACCAGCAGATGCACCAGATTTTGTTGTGGAAAAAGTCGATATCTCCATCACCGGAAGCGCAGCAGGTGGTGCTAAGGAGGAAGGCGCTACTGCGAGATTGATTGGATGGGATACTGCGAATCGTCTAACTCAGAAGGGAGGAGCAAAAAGAAAGAAGAAGGAGAAACAGATCCCCAAATCTTCTTCGGAAAGTCAAGCTGGTTTCCCACTGTACCTCGCTCCACACGAGCAGCATAATTTGTTGTATGCTGTCTCGTTCCTACACTCCCCACAGGAGGATGCAGCATTGGATGGCCTCGGGTCGGTAGGCTTGGCGGCTAGTCTTACGTCGGGTGTAGCAATGAACGCTCTTCCCAGTGCCGGCGTCTTAGGTCCAAATGGAGCAGTCAAACCCAGCGGGCCAGATAAATCGTTACAACGTGGAGTGACGATTGAAGTATTCGGGAAACCTTGTTATGGTCATGGCGAGAATCCTTCCAATGGTACAGCCAAAGTCAAAACATATCACTACCCTACCCCCACATTCATCTCTCGGTGGAATTGTGTCTTGGATCTATCACTGTCGCAGCAGGCTCCTCGAAGAAGTGATTTTAGTGACAATCATGAATATGGTGATGAATATGCCGATTACGGTGGGAATACACCTCTGCCGACAATCAATGCACTCCCAGAACCACCGTCGCCATTCCCTGTTCCAGTGTCAACCATCTCAACTTCGTTTACCTCTCCTACCACCTCTTCGCATTTCCCTCCTTCCTCGTCGTTTCCCTCCATAGCTTCCGTAGTCTCACCAAATGAACGTCGGGCTCTCGGTTCTCTTGGATTTGGACTGGATTTAGGATTAGGGTCAGGAAACCGGAAAAGCTCCTTAGGCCTTTTAGCTTTCCCTTCAGCTTCAGGACCAGCTACGACCAGGATGGCCACCACGGAAAAAAGACATACACTGCCCAATCTTCCCCGGATTTTACCTTCTCATGTTCAATCTGCTGGCCCAGGTCTTGGCCATAATTTAGGCACTACCATCGAACGTCCAGGATCTGCTCTTGGACCGTCGAGAGAGCGGAGAGATAGCGCGAAGGGAGGAGTACAAGGAGTAGTACAAGGAAGACAAAGGCGAGATAGCTTACCGATCCCCTCTCCAAATGCATCCGGAACGTCGAAATACACCCCACCGTCGGTCAGTGCAGCGATTACGGCGCAGAGCTTTAGGTCTCCCACGACTTACGAGGCTCCGCCTCCGCCGCCATTCAAGGATCGAGGAGGAGGAGGAGGGGTAGGCTTATCTGTGACGATACCGCCCTCCATAGACCAAGCAATGGGTTTAACCCAACCTGCAGCAACGAGCTTGCCTCCAGTGACGCCTGCCTACCCTGCATTTCCAATTAACAACGGAATTCCTCGCAGTCTACCAACCCAATCCCTTGATTCACAATATAATGGACCGCCTACCCCTCTCTCCCAAGGCCCACTTATACCACACGGCGGGAATTTGCCCCCGAATAGTGCAAATTTATCGGGAATTGGGTATATTGGACCTAGTGTAGAGGTAAAGCGTGAAAGGGGATTGGGGGTTGGGGTCGGCATAGGAGGTGGATATGGTGGCTATGGAGGATTTGGAGGAATGGGAAGCACGCTGGCTAGTGCTATTCCAAGTGCTATTCCGCAGACACCTTTGCCTGTGATTGGGTTCGGGACTCCCGCGCCTGGAGGCAGACCGAGAGGAGATGGTGGAAGTAAATTGTTTGATGGTGATGCTCAGAGAGGCGGTGTAGAGCATGTTCGTCAAAGTCATGATGAAGGTGCAAATAATGGTATAAATGAGACCGGAAGCCAATCAATCATCGTCTCGGTCGGAGTCTTACCTCAACAGAGCACCCACCACCCGCAAACATCATTTGAATCGTCGACTCCCCTTCCATCTGTGCATTCACGTCCATCTTCACCATTAAGACTCCCCGAACAACTTACCGAACCCAAACACAGCTCAGATACGCCTTCGAACTCCATATCAGGTCTGAACTTTTCCAAACATGCCGCCAACAAATTAACAAAACCAGTCCTAATATACCCTCTATCTACATTCATTCTTGACATCTTCGTCTTTAATCGGTCTACATGGACTCGTAGATTCGAGATCAGCTGTCCTGATCAACGGTCGAGGAGGAAGAGACGGGAGATCGAGTCCTTCGCTACAAGTCGGAGGGCACGGAAACGTCGGTCAGGACTAGGGGCAGGGGTGTTGAAAGGCCTATCTATAGATACTTCAGATCCCGGCGTCCTTCCGCTCGAAAACCGTGTTCGTATCGGGCCTTTGTTACCCTCTGCATGCCAATCCGTGAGGATGAAATTCCTTGCTGTATCTCCTGGTGTACATTCAATCGATACCCTTACGTTGACAGATGTAGAAAGTGGGTTGGCGATGAATCTAAGGTGAGCGTCGTCTTTCTCTATCTTTTGTGCGGGATATTGTGTATATGTTGACTCTGAAATAGGTCTGTTATGGATATTGTGGTACATGAGCCGACTTGAAAATGCTGGGAGGGTTGTCTGACATCAGGCATTTCCTGTAGTTCAGAGGGTTGAAGATTAGAGATCGCGTAGTACGACTACAATTCTCGTTGGGCTTATATGATGTTTTTGACTTTGATGCGAGGCTCGAAGGCGTTTTTCGACCTCGGGTGATATATTTTAAAGGATTTGACGCGTCATGAGTATTGAAGAGCTTGAATGTCCCAAAGACTCAGGGGAGGACGCAGGATGCAGTCGCGGTCAATTCACCCACGTTACTTTCTTCAACTAGCGTTCAAAAAATTGTCGTGTTCATAGATACAAAAAACTCCGAATTGCGTATGATATTACTTGCCCTGGTGCATGATCAGGCTATCGGGATTGTTGCTCGAGAAGAGGATATCAAAAAAAAAACATCCGACAATTTCGAGATGTATTTCCGCCAACTGGACTTCCGTCAAAGGTGCTTCCACTATACACTTGGTTCTAGGATCTATAAAGCATACGTGGACTTCCTTCTAAACTTCTGTCAGCTACGCATCACATCTGTTCGCGGCGTTAACCCAAGCTCGAAAGTGAATATCACCTCTTGAATGATAATAGTGTGCAGATCCCGACGATGACGCGAAAATCATCCTGCTTGGCCATTTTCCAGCTCTTGGCTCGCGAAGCTCAATCGGATTTTTATCGGTCTACCTTCGCCTGTGATGTATCCTGCTCAACCTGGTCACCATGTTTCTGATTCAATATCCTCGAGGAGAACATAAAAACATGTCCGTGCTAATCCATGATTAGACAGAATGCCCTCCAAAAGACTTTCCCCTTTCACTCTCGCTCTCGCTCTATATGCTGCTGTGGCGGTCCATGGCCAGTCTCCGGAATGGGGACAATGTGGCGGAACAGTAAGTCACTTGTGGCCTTTACACTATTCACATCCTTTAGCTGATGGTTGAACGTTAGGGCTGGGCAGGGCCTACAACATGTGTAGCTGGTACTGTCTGCACATCGTATAGTTCCAGTGAGGTTTTCTTGGTCTTCACAACTTATCAATATCATCATTGAATTTTTTTTTTTGGCCAGGTTACTCGCAATGTATTCCGTCCACATCGACTGCTACCCCAACCAGTACCGCCCCGGTGTCGACACCTACCATCTCCCCGGTTTCTGGTAACCCGCTTACATTGACTGGTGTGAACATTGCTGGATTCGACTTTGGCTGTGGGTCGGATGGAACTTGTAATCCGACTGGAGCGTGGCCACCTTTAACGCAGTACTATGGTATGGAAATAGCTAACACTTTAATTTTGCACTGTAATCATGGGTCTCATTCGTAGGCATGGATGGTGCCGGGCAGATGCAGCACTTCACTTCAACCGACGGCTACAATGTTTTCCGTCTTCCTGTTGGATGGCAGTTCCTTACGAATGGCGTCGTTGGTGGAGACCTAGATGCCGCTAATCTCGTCGAGTATGATGCTCTCGTGCAGGTATGCAGTTTCTATAAGCACGATCTGTGTATCTGTTGATGGTTTACTTAGACGTGTTTGGCCACTGGTGCTTCGTGCATAATTGACATTCATAACTACGCAAGATGGAACGGACTGGTACCTCTTGTCAGATTTCACAGCAGGTTCAGTATTGAATGATGGCCTACTGTAGATCATCGGCCAAGGTGGACCGACCAACGACCAATTCGCCGCCCTATGGACGTCCATTGCTACCAAATACGCAAACGAGGAAAAGATAATTTTCGGAGTGTACGCTTTTCAGTTCCCCTGAAATATCTGTTGATCGTTGCAACATCTTCATTCATAGTATGAATGAGCCTCACGATGTTCCCGACATCAACCTTTGGGCCGGTTCCGTTCAAGCTGCTGTAACTGCCATTCGAAATGCTGGGCAAGTGATGTTCACTGAACTATTATTCTGTGTAATAAATCCTCCGCAGGGCTACCAAACAGTTGATTCTTCTTCCCGGTAACAACTGGACTTCCGCGGAAACCTTTGTTTCAAACGGCTCTGGTCCCGCCCTCCTCACCGTTACGAATCCCGATGGTAGCACCACGGGTCTCATCTTCGACGTCCACAAGTACCTTGATTTTGATAACTCTGGCACGAACGAGTAAGCTGTGTTCTCAATTCGAAAGATCACGACATGTTCACTGTCAAATCTATCAGGGAATGTGTTACGAACAACATTGACTCTAGCTGGGCACCTTTAGCTACATGGCTGCGGGAGAACGGACGTCAGGCGTTCAACACTGAAACTGGAGGAGGGAATGTTGCCTCTTGTGTGGAATATATGTGTCAACAGATCGCCTACCAGGCTCAAAATTCTGATGGTGAGGCTACTTAGTATATGCAATCGGTTCAACTGAGTACCTTTTGTCGCAGTCTTCCTTGGTTATGTCGGATGGGCTGCAGGAAACTTTGCCCCGGCATACGTTTTGGTTAGTCCCGATGATATAAGTCCCGGATTTGATTTTTATACTTGCTACTATGTAGGGTGAGGCTCCAACGCAAAGTGGAACAACCTGGACAGATACCTTACTGGTGTCAAGTTGCATGGCTCCAATCGCTGGTGCACAATCCGGTTCCACTGGCGAGTAAAATGGTGCAGCAAGGTTATATTTATTAGGTTCTAATCTATTTCAATCATCTAATATTGGTTCAATACAAGTTGTAATTTCCGAATGACTGTCGCGTTTTCGTCTTCACTGCCAATAGTTATTCTAAGGCAGCCTTCACAACCAGGCTCGTTTCCTCTGAACCGTACAACCACTCCGTTTTCCTCTGCGAGTGCCTTGTACACTTTTTGCGCACGAACATTGTCAGGCTGACTTCCGTCTTTCGAAAGGACGGGGATCATGACAAAGTTGGCATCATTGGACCCGATCGATGAGCCAAGTCCGAGCTGTGCAATGTCGGAGAGAGCCTTGAGTAAAGCTACTCGTGATGCGGTGAGGGTTTCGATCTTCGACTGCATGTTGGCGAGCGATGGGGGAGAAAGCGCAGATAATGCAAGATAGGCGGTTGGTGTTGAGATATTATATGGTGCTTTGGTGTTAGTGAGGACTTGGATTAAGGGTGGTTGTGCGATTGCAATACCTAACCTATACAGGAATAAGAATCGACGCTTGTTGAAAAGGAGAGTGCAAACCGGATAGCAGCGAGGCCAAAACTCTTGCTCAGGGTTTGCATAACGCAGAGATTGGCATATTCTTGGACCAGGCCCACCGCGCTAGAACGTTCACCAGCGAAATCGATGTAGGCTTCATCAACCACGACTATTCCTTTGAACGTCTTATGATCCAAGATCGCCTTTATCGATTCGAGGGGTATCGTGGTCCCCGTCGGGTTTCCTGGCGAGCATAAAAAGACCAGCTTGATGCTCGAGTCAGCATCGATGGCCTTCTGTACCTGCAAAGCTCATATGAGCACTTAATGTAGACTAGCGAGGAATTTCCACGTACTTCTGCGATTCTGAGACAGAACCTACCTTTCGTTCCACCTTCTCCGGCTTGTCCGGTGAGTTCCAGAGGACATCTTACCACTCCGACGTCGTTTACTTGTGCACAAACCGAATACATTCCATATGTTGGTGGTGTGATCAAGATTTTTTCCTTCCCAGGAGCAACACAGACTCTCATTAAGAGATCTATCACTTCATCAGAGCCTACACCAAGGAATACATGGTCAACACCAGGAACAGAACGAAGGGCGACTATCCGCTGTTTGATAGGATCGTGAGAGGGATCGGGATATCGGTGAAGATCCATGCTTAGAGTAGAATCATACGAGGACGCATCGTTAGGAGACGCTTGAGCAGGTATTGAATGTCCGAGAGCGTTCTCGTTGGCGTCTAATAGGATTCCTTCCTTGTAATCGTCTCGCGCGCAGCGGTACGGGTGAAGTGCAAGGATATTTGGCCTTATAACGTGCTCAATTTGGAAATGGACAGGCTTTGTAGAGTGTTTAGATAGAGGCAAGCCGTGGATAGGCATAGTGCAAAGAAAAGATTTCGCGTTAGGCTGTATCAGGTCTGGTAACGCGCAAATTCTCAGTTACAAAGTCGTTCGCTGACTCAACGAGCGCTTAGCAAAATTGTGGCGATTTTGACTCACCAACTTGCCCTCTGTAATGACCGCTCAATTCATGGAATATAAGCCAAGAAAATATCGTGTTAGATCATTTATATGTAGAAGAGTCTTGTATCATAATCTGGCACAAATGGGAACCCTCTATCTGCCATAAAATGCTGCCTCGCTATCATCACTCTCGCAATCTTATCCTTCATGCGCCTCTCTAGGCCCCCAGAATCTCCTATAGAACTTTGTCCAGCCAGATGGCCTCAGATATGTTATTTCCGACAGGGATAGTCATGTGAATTGTATGAAATCGCAAAAAAATTCCAAAAAATTCACTGGATTTTTGACAGGTGTTCATCAAGCTTGAGTTGAGCATGGTATCTCCTTGAACGAGGATGGCAATGTTGAGCAGCACCCCGTAAGACCAGCATTGTCATTTCCTCTTTCGATATATTGGACAATTACTTATTACTTTATTCTGGTCGCACTCCGCAGCTTACATACACCGATCAAGTGATCAGCTTATATACCTGCAGTGTAGTAGTTTACTTCCCTTAGTTGTCATGTCTCCATACACTCAACTGAGCTTATTCTACAATGGATTATGAGACTCGGTGCCCTAGGAGCTTAATCAGAAGTCATACAAAACACACTCTTAATAACTCACCAGAACCCAGGAATATTATGAGCAAGATGGCTACCTAACATTGAGAGCAGATCTGTGCATCTGATACCACAGGAGAGGACCGGAATACACAATCACCAGTACCTATGGTGACAATGTGTGTGGAGGAGCCTTGATGCAGGAAGGGAGGAAAGAAGCAATAAGGGAACTAGGGAAGGGGTGGGAGGCTGGAGAAGTAACCACCAACATCTTACTAAGTATGACTATCAAGCAGGATCCCGCTTCAGGAGCTATCACCATCTCCCAGCAGGTATACTTCGAGAAGATGCTGGCACATTTTGGCCTTGAGCACATTCCTGTCGTGACATGCCATACAGGATACGGTACTTACTTTGTTTTCTCCTACATTCCCTCTTCCCTTTACCTTTGTGACTACCTGAACCCTTCTCCATGTTTCCATATCCTTTTATTTCCATCTATCACTTGTCAGAACCTTCCATCACATTCCAGACACTTCTATCGGCTTCCCGCGCTGTCGCTTACTCATCCGAACCCTTGTATATATAGTACAGTAGCTGACACCTAGTTCCCCATCTTGACCTCTTGGTCTTTGGAACTAGGTTAGTACCGGTATCATCGTTTACCTTCAATATACTTACTTGGTCTTTGGAACTAGTTTTCCTTGTGTGACCCTAGTGATTGGCCCTTGCGCTATCACTGCTGTCTTGATCACTATATCTTTCAGCCTTCGTGTGTGGTGCTAGCCCCACCCCTCACTTCAGCTTGTGCTTTGAGCCTGTGCCTTCTCCGTGCTTTCCCCCTTTGTCACCACAATTCCCTTATGAAAAACCCCACTACCACCAGGCGTCAAGGTGAAAGTGTCATGAAACATTCCTTTTTATTATTCTTTTCTTTTATTATTCCTTTTTTCTTTCTTTTCTTTACTTACCTAATTACTGAAGCACTTACACTGGCACTCATTATATTTTCATTTCCATCTAGATTACACATGTCAACCTTATTGTTCTTGCATTGTTGTTTCACTCATATGCAACTCTCTCATGCCTGTCAACTTGTTGACAGGACATTGTCATTATTATCCTGCCATCATGTTTTCTTTTATATTGCCTTATTGTTCACTCACCTAATACCTATAGCTTTACTTATGGATATGAGTGACTCCTATTGTATATTCTCATGGTTACAGTGCAAGATACTTCCCATGGTTTCATTTCTTATATGTATATAAAGTAGAGTATCCTGTAGTTATATTTTGTCAGTGACTCGCTAGCTCTCACAAGAGACAACCAGGTGTCACATGATAGTCAATGAGCAAGAGGATGAAAAAGCGATGAGGATAGACAAAACAACCCAATACAAGTCTAGCTACCAAGGAGAATAGACAAAAATAGGGCTAAGGAATATAACTACAAAATACTAGGCCTTATATATGTATGGGATATGAAACTGTGAGAAGTATCTCACACTGTAACTGTGAGGATATACAATAAGAGTTGCTCATATCCATAAGTAAAGCTGTACGTATTTGGTGAGTAAACAATAAGGCAATATAAAGAAAACACAATGGCAGGACAATAATGATGATGTCCTGTCAACAAGCTGACAGGCACAAGAAAGTTGCATATAGGTGAAATGACAATGCAAGAACAATAAGCATGTTATCTAAATGGAAATGAAAATATAACTGTGAGTGCTTTAGTGATTAGGTAAGTAAAAGAAAAAAAGAAAAGAATAATAGAAAAAAAAGGTTTTGTGACATATTCCTTAGCTTTATTATTATCTATTCTCCTTGGTAGCCAGACTTGTATTGGGTTGTTTTGTCTATCCTCATTGCTTTTTCATCCTCTTGCTCATTGACTATCGTGTGACACCTGGCTGTCTCTTGTGAGAGCTAGCAAGTTGCTGACAGGACCAGTACATGCAAGACTAGTAGGAAGGCTAGGACTGGATCATATGGAGTAGAGGGGGAAGAAAGCTTTCTGTTTCTGGCTTTGGCCTGTCCTATTTATGTCTTTGAGGAAGAGTCTGGACCTTGGGCAGTGCCAGGGATTTATTCCTTTGCACATGATTACCACTCCCTTGTGTCAGCGACTCACTGGCTCTCACAAGAGACAACCAGGCATCACATGAGAATCAATGAGCAAGAAGATAAGAAAGTGATGAGGATGAATAACCCAACTACAAGTCTAGCTACTGAGGAGTATAGACAAGAATAGAGCTAAGGACTATAACTACAAAATACCTAGTCTTATATACTAAATGGGATATGAAACTGTGAGAGATGTCTCGCACCGTAACCATGAGGATCTACAATAAGAGTTGCTCGTATCCATAAGTGAGGCTGTAGGTATTTGGTGAGTAAACAATAAGGCAATATAAAAAGAAGCATGGAGGTGGAACAATAATGACATCGTCCTGTAAATGAGCTGACAGGCATGAGAGAGTTGCACCTAAGTGAAATGACAACGTGAGAACAATAAGGTTGACACATGTAATCTAAATGGAAATGAAAATATGATAAGTGCTAGTGTAAGCACTTTAATGATTAGGTAAGTAAATAAAAGAAAAGGAAAAGAATAATAAAAGAAAAGAATAATGAAAAGATCGTTTCATGACACCTTGGTCTGGGACACCATATGATTTTCCTGTGCTACCACATGCTCCTTGAGATGTTATTGCTTCTATTTTAATCATTTTAGTCTTCCTGAGTGGTATTGCAGATAACTTGACAGCTCTTTTATTGACATTACTATTCCCTGATCTTACTCTAGGATATTTGATTCACACACAGGATGGGGGTTTTAGTGTTTCTATAATCACTTTTTAGACACTGTGCCTGATCAATGAGCATCAGTTTGATTCATCATTAACCAGGAGCTGGACATCATGACTACTACACAATTTACAGGGGCTCCATATGTAGAGTTGTTTACTGGGCTATGCACAAAACCCAAGAATTCGGATTTTTATGCCCAGCCCATCTTCAGGCTTATCACTGGTAACTTCAGATGCATCATATGGTTTGGTCCCGAACCAGTAAGACAAGGAAAGGAAAGAAGACAAAATATTGGTACCATAAGTTCCATATGAAGGTCCGGAGGCATGCCCATAACATAGGGTGGAATGGCAACAATCTGTCAATAATTGAACAGACATGAGAGAGTTGCACCTAAGAAGAACAATCATGCAAGAGCAATAAGGCCATCATGTGTAACTTGGGAAGAAGTGAAAATATAATAAATGCTAATGCAAGCACTAGGGTGCTTATGTAAAAGAATAATTAAAACAAAAGAAAAAGAATGATAGAAAAAAATGCTTTTGTAACAAGTTTCTCAAAGTCTGCTTCCCTGATTTCTGTAACTACTTGCAGGTACATTTCTTGATGCTGCTTCTGCTGCTCAGTCTTGTGAATGGTAGGAATATGGTAGAGATGCTTACTTCAACCCCGAGACACCTTTGGTAGATGGAAACTCCTTGATCGTTCTAGGCTCTCTTTACATCTAGATCTTTCCTTGTCTTGGTCTCTGCTGATTCGGAATGTCTTGCACTCAATTACTCCTTACAAATGGACTGTGCCCATACTAGGATAAAATAACTTAAATACGATCCTTAGAGATTTACACTCTCAGATTCTGCACCTTCGGTGTGCTCTGAGAGTGAGTATTTATATTTCCTTCTTACCTGTAGGATACCAATCTTCACTTACTTAGATTTGTACTTATAAGTGTGTTATGATCGTGCACAAATGGATTGTCGGGAATGATTGCGGGATGATCGCGGGAAAATACGAAGTAAATACTTCGCGAGGTAAAACGATCCTAAACTAGTTAGTCGGACCTTGACTCCACTATTAGTAGAGCCCTCGACACTTCGCGTGTCCGCAAGAGAAGAAGATAAACATGTTCCATTCGCGATGACTATTGCGGAACGTACTGACAGTGAGGGGATGTTAAAAC
Source organism: Lentinula aciculospora (assembly GCA_028011355.1). Taxonomy (NCBI): domain Eukaryota; kingdom Fungi; phylum Basidiomycota; class Agaricomycetes; order Agaricales; family Omphalotaceae; genus Lentinula; species Lentinula aciculospora. The sequence continues at coordinate 833,491 of JAOTPV010000034.1, read as the reverse complement.
GATGATAGGGATAGTTGATTAATTGGTATCACTATCGAAGTGCTATTAAGGTTGATATTTAAACTGAAGAACTACCTATTCGATACCGTAGCTTTATACTAAAGGTAAGTCAGGATCGCGAAGCGATGCTACACCCGAATTGGCTAGCTCATAAGTAAAGAACAAAGGAAGGGATATAAAAGGGATAGTGTAAATCCGATAAGGATGATAAGAGATAAGAGTAAATGCTTTGCGTTGGAATTCCTTCGCAAAGTAATTGCATAGTGGTGAAAGGTTATAAGTAATATCTAAGTCTCGGAATGGATCGCGAAGCTTCGTAAAGACTTAGCTTGCATAGATATAACAGTATCCCCCTCTTAGGCTTTCGCCCTCGAAAGCCTACGCGATTGTTAATGATTGATGAATCTAAAATTAGAAAAAATGGAAAAGTAAAAAAGAAAAATAAATTTTCAAAGTGCCACGCGAGTTATGATCGAGGTAAACGAAAAATTTAGAGTCGAACCTGCCCTCAACGAACGAATGCGTATAAAACGCGAGGGTTTTCTCTGTTTTTTCCTAAGTCCTCATCACTATACGATGTCTTTTACTGTCACCACCACCAAGACCGTGCAAGAACGAAGAGCGCGCCTTGTTCGTGAACAGGCAGAGCGTGCTCGTCTTCATCAAATTGAGATCGCTGCACAGGAGGCCGCCTTCGATGAGGAGATGGTGCGATTGGAGGAGGAAGCTGCTCGTGAAGCTGAGCGTGAGGCAGAGGAGAAGAGATTAGAGGAAGAGAGAAAGATCGAGGAAGAGAAGCAGGCCACAAAGAAGCGGGAAGAAGAGAGAATCGTCGAGGAGACCATCGCGAAGGCGAAAGCCGACGCTTTGAAGAAGTTGGCTGAAGATGAAGCCAACCGAGATCGTCATAGGGCTCAAGCCCTGAGTGAATTGCAAGAACGTCGAGAGCGTGCAGCTCGTGCTGCATCGCGAAGGACTGGGACTGCGAGAAGCTCGCGGGAGCCTTCAGGCTCCAAACAAAAGATTTACAAGTCGTCCTCCGTGGTTTGTGATACCCCGGACATTGAACTACCGACTTTGAAAAGAAAAAGGTCGATTCCTCAGGTAAGTAAGTTGTGTTCTTCGCGATGTTTTTTACTGATTAATACAACACAGGTGGGTTCAGCTCCGGACCCCAATGATGGAGGCGACGATGACAACAACAACAACAACAACAACAACAACAACAAAGACGATGACGATGATGAACCCGACGATGTTCCTCCCCCCACGCCTTCGCGTAATCGCGAAGGATGTGTTCGTTGTGTTTCCCAAGGAAACACTTCGAACTGCATCGCGCAACCCGGGAAGCCCCGGACTCAGGCCTGCCTGGCCTGTCACCTCCAACGACAGAGGTGTAGCTGGGCAGGGGACAATGCAGCCCGAAGATCGAGGAAGAAGAAGCCAAGGGTTGATGAAGATGATGTATATCAAGGTCCCGCGAAGCACGTCGCGGAAAGAAATTGGGTTGGGGTGGAATTTGGAAAGAAGTTAGATCTGCTCGCGGAGCAGAACGACCAACTCAAAAAACAAATGGAGTTGCTTCTGGGTTTCGCGATGGAGGAATTGGTCCGGGTAGTACAACCTAGTACGCAGAATGATGAAGACCAAGAGGACGATGAAGGACAAGAAGAATCGGAAGAGGAAGTAGAAGAAAATGAAGAGGAAAGAAGTAGAAGAGAGGTTCGCGAAGGAAAACGACGCGCGACGTAATTGTCGCGAAGGATAGTAGTAGTAGTAGGACTTTGTAATTAATTTTATATAGTTTAGTAGTTGTCTTTTATTTTTTGTTGGTTTTGTTTTGTTTTGTTTTGTTTTGTTTTTTGGTTAATTTATACGTTTTTGCCTTTTTTGGTGTTTTTTGGATATGTAAGGGGTTTCGTTTTATGAATAAGTAAGAAGTAAAAATTCGTTCCGCGAGGAAGAATCGCGATGGTTTAGGAGGAAGGAAATGTGAGAAGTTAGAAGGATGGATCGCGAACGAGTGAAGGTTTGGAATTTAGTAAGTAATTTAGTAGGTAGTACGGAATGTAATGGTGATGGATCGCGAAGGTTTCGCGATGAGTTTTTTAACTTGATAAAAATTAAAAATTAGTATTTCAATTCATGAATAAAAGAAATTAAGTGGTTGTTGATCATAATGGTCCAGGTTTGTGAGGGTAACAAAGATGGAAAGCTGGAACCAGCTTGTCCGCGTGAATTTCGTTCGCGGCGACCCAGGAAAACTCTTCGTCTGTACCTTCGTATCCTGCCCACTGGATGTAATACCATAGTGGGCATCTTTTGTATTGACGATCCAATTTCGAGTCTAATACTTCCGCGACGTTGTATTCCTCTTCGCCTTCAACTTCCACCGGAGGTGGAGGAGTTTGTTCGCGATGAGGGATCGAGTTAGGAGTATGGGGCTCGAGTTGGGATACATGGAAGACTGGGTGAATACGACTGAGGTAGGAAGGGAGTTGTAACTTGTACGAAAGAGTTCCTACACGCTCAAGAACTTTGAAAGGTCCGAGATACTTCTCGGAGAACTTCGCGGTAGGTCGAGTGGTTTTTATGTGCTTTGCTAGTACGAATACCTGTGAATTAATGGGAAAATCAGGGTGAGTAATACGTTTTCTGTCCGCTTGCTCTTTGTATCGAGTTTGCGCATTAGTAATTTCTTCGCGAAGGAAAGAATGAATCTCATCTAAATTCGTTGCGAAGTCAATTGCACGATCAGAACGGATATCGATTTCAGGTTTCACTGTAATGTTAGGGTGATAACCTTTATTCGCGAAGAACGGAGTAATACCAGTAGAAGCGTTAGGAGTGTTGTTGTAAGCAAATTCCGCGATAGGCAGAAGCTTTGCCCAATCATCCTGTTGATACGCACAATACATTCGAATGTATTGTTCCAGAGTCTGGTTAACTCGTTCAGTTTGTCCATCCCCCTCAAGATGGTATCCCGAGGTGAAGTGTAGCTTGATCGAGAGAGCTTCCCCTAGAGCGCGAAAGAAAGCCGAAACGAATTCCGAGCCTCGGTCAGAGGTGACGTGACTAGGAACTCCGTGTTTCGAGAAAACGTGATGGACGAATAATTCCGCGAGCTCTTCAGACGTTATTTTGTCGTGTGTTGCGATGAAAATGCCTTGTTTCGAGGCTCGATCCACAATTACTAAAATAGCCGTATGTCCTTTTGAGTCCGGTAATTGTTCGATGAAGTCCATCGATATTGAATCCCAAGGTCGGACGGGGACCGGAAGTGGTTTGAGTAGACCGTAAGGCCTATGTCGACGAGGTTTGTTGCGTCCGCAAACCGTACACGAATTAATATAATCGCGAACAAATTCGCGAACCTTTGGCCAAGTGTATTGTCGTCGAATGGCTTCCAGAGTCCGATTTTGACCAAAATGACCTGAGAGTGGGTGGTCGTGAAAGTAGCGTAGAATTTGAAGTCGTAAATTAGAAATGTTAGGAACGTAAATGCGATCATCAAGTCGTAACAGTCCATCAGACCCTAATGTCCAACGAGTGTTCGTACCGTCCTTTGCGAACTTCAGTCCCATGATTGATTCCGGATCCAGTTCGATTGAATCGCGAATAGCGGAATGAAGTGCCTCTAAATCCATAACAATGGAGGCGCGAAGTGCTGGTCCTTCTAGGAACATAGCTCGAAGGGAAGTAGTTAGTTGCTCATTAGTGAAAATGGGTCTGAAATTATGTGGGTTAACTTGCGCGTAACCGATATCCCCCTCTTTTGGGTAGACGTCCCAGCGTCTAGTCATTGAATCAGGTTTTTCACCTAACTTACCTGGTCTGAATCGGATCACCATGTTAAATTGGTGCAGGTACTCGGACCAATGAACTTGTCGTCGCGTAAGGATTTTCGTCGTCGAGAAATATTCGAGATTCTTGTGGTCGGTAACGACGTCGATAGGATCTCCCAATCCCTCAAGGTAATGTTGCCAGCCTTTGAATGCTTCGAAGATTGCGAGAAGTTCCTTATCGTGAGTGTCGTAATTGAGTTCCGCAGCCTGAAAAGTCCTCGAGAGGAATGCGATGGGGTGAATTTCTCCGTCAGGTAGTAGGATCGAGAGGATCGCGGCTAATGCGTAATCTGAGGCGTCCGTTTCCACGATTAGATGTCGGTTTGGTTCCCAATGTGCCAGAATAGGAGCGTGAGTGAAGCTATATTTGAGCTTCTCGAAGGCTTCCTGGCAATCGGTGTTCCAGTTCCAAGGTACATCCTTTCGCGTAAGTTGCGTCATCGGAACTACAATATCACTATAATTATAAATAAAACATCGATAGAAATTAGCAAATCCGAGAAAAGACTGGACGTCTTTGACTTTCCGAGGTACCGGCCAGTCAATGATAGCCTTCACTTTGTCTTTCGACATCGTTAAGCCCTCCGGAGAAAGAATATAACCAAGATACTCTACCGTATCGATCTCCCATTCGCATTTCGCGATGTTTGCATAGAGTCGATGTTTTCGAAGTCGACGGAGAACCTCGCGAACGTGTTCGCAATGTAGTGTCTCGTCGTCGGAGTAAATAAGGATATCGTCGAGGTAGACGATAACATAAACATCTAAAAGATCAGCGATTATGTCGTTCACAAACCTTTGGAAAGCTGCAGGAGCGTTAGTGAGTCCGAATGGCATAACCTTCCATTCGTAAGAACCCCAATGGGTTCTGAATGTCGTTTTCCATTCGTCGCCTTCCGCGATTCGAACTAAATGATACGCGTGAGCAAGATCGAGTTTGGTATAAACCTTAGCTTTTTTCGGAGCGTCTAGTAAATCAGAAATAAGAGGCAAAGGATAGCGATCCTTCTTCGTGATGTTGTTAAGACCACGAAAGTCTACACAAAGTCGAAGTTTTCCATCCTTTTTCGGTACGAATAATACCGGAGCTCCGTGAGGAGAGGACGAAGGTTGAATGGCACCGGATTCGAGGTGCTTGTCGATGAAATCGCGTAGAGCCTCCAATTCCTTGGCAGAAAGAGGGTAAAGACGACTGATAGGTGGTTCGGCGCCTTCCTCCAATTCAATCTTTAGGTCGTAAGGTCAATGCTCAGGCAGCACTTCGGATTCAACTTCGTCAAAGACATCCGCGAAGTCCGCGTAATGCTTCGGTAACGAGGAAGTATTGCTGGTGTTTGCCGAAGTTGTCGAAACAGCTCACGCTGTGACTTCACTGTGAACTGCTCGTAAGATCAGTGGTTCACACTTGGCATTCTTGCAAGCACGGTTGAAGAGTTCCACGTTGACAAGAGCAATATCGATCTCTGGGTTTTCGAGTCGCGAAGCGGCCAATTGAGCCACCGAAGGATAGGAATAGATGGGTTCATAGGGGAAAGAGTCCGATAAAGGACGAGGTGAATGACGAGAACGAGTTCGCGACGAGGATCGCGAGGAAACCTCTTCGGAACTGATGGTAGGCTGACCCCGCGAGGGGACAGTTTCTTCCAGAACAACTGTTCGCGGAAGTGAGGACGTCGAGGAAAACTCAACTTGCTTGGTGGAGTGGAATGTAATGTTTCTCGATGCCCAGTCAATCAACGGATTGTAGCGGGTCAAGAAACTGTAACCTAAAACTGCCTCACAAGAGGAATCTAGTAAAGTGACATAAAATGTCAGTAGTAGTAGCTCGCCAGAGGGAAACCGAACATTAAGAGACATAGTCTCGGAAATTGGTTTCGGAGATAAAGAACCATCAAAGAGTCGGAGATTGATTGGAGAAATAAAAGAAGTAGGAAGAGAATGTTTATGTACAAATCAAGAATCAATAAAACAATCGGTAGAACCTGAATCGAGTAAAGAAACAAAAGAAAGCTTCGCGGAGACATCGTGAAGTGGAAAATCTATAGTAAGAGGTATTTTAAAAGATCGTTCATCATAAGAAAGAGTGGATGCGTTTAATTTAACTTCCCTGGTAGTACGAACCTGGTCAACGCAACTCCCGCTTCGTACTGGGGTACAGGAGTTGTGGACTATTTTTCCGATACCGAAGAGGTACTTGCCGTTCCTTCCTGTGTCTCCACGGCACATCCACGAGCTTCGTGAGCCTTTCGTTTCTCGCAGTCGTCGAACTTATGACTTCCCCCACAAAATCCGCACAACCCCAACTTCTTTTGACGTTCCGACTCCTTCGCGAGGAGCTTTCCGTCCGAGCCGAGATTGCTCGCATATGCAGGTTTGGTCACCGCAGAACTCGTCGATGACGAGGAATTTCCACCTCCACTCGACTTACCTTTCTTCCCCGAGTTATTTGTCGAGGTCGATGTCATGGTGGTGGTGGTAGGAGTTTGTGAAGATCCTGGTGTGGTCTTCTTCGACATGTTCGATGCTTTCCCTCCCGAGGAAACACCTGTCAATCTAGCGGCATCTCTTTTCCGCTCTTCTTCTTGTCTCCAGTACCTGTTATCTACGCGAAGTACCTCGTAACGGTATTCCGCGAGCGTCTTCGGTTCCGGAAGACGAGCCATCTCATCTTTGATATGACTTGCCAAGCCGTGTTGATAAGCCCACTTAAGGGCGTGCGAGTCCCAGTTAGTAGACGCCGCGAGGGTATTGAAACGGATGTTATACTTCCATAGGTTATCGGATTCCTTCATCCTTAACGTGCCGATCTTATCCTCGGCTTCCCCCTGTGCATTGTACATACCAAAATTGTCCTGCAGTTCCTTCACCAATGCCGCGAAGGAACTCATCCACGCTGGCATCGCGGAGAGATTTGGATCCAGAATATCTGGTTCGAACCATTCCTTCGCGGAACCACCGAGGTACGACAAAGTATAATTGATCTTCTTTTGATCAGTAAAATATGAGGGACGATCAATGAACACCAAAGATAAAGAAATGAGGAAACCTTTCAGTTTCCGTGAGTCAGATCCATCGAATACTTCAGGATCCTTAACTTTCGATCTTCCGGACTCCGCGGGGCTGCTAGCATTCATGCCCGCGAGGACTGTTCCGAGGGTATCGAGAGAACCCTTAAACGCGTGAAACACATCTAAGATGCGTTGTTCAGTAGGGTCCGGATGGACACTACCTACCCTTTCCACTGGACTCCTAGAACGACTAGGAACGCGGGAACCTCCAGGACTATCGGGATCAGATCCCCCTGGGTCACCGGGATTTCCTGACTCTTCAGGACCTACCTCTTCGTCGATCTCTGCTTCTTCGATGTTCTCTGGAATCTGTCATGAAGTGAGCCCACCCCCTATCATTTTCCTTTCTTTACGATACACCATCCAAGCCCTCTTACCTACAATAATCATTCCGGAACATTCCATTCCATTCTATTAGTTCCATTCCATTCCTTGTGCCTGAGCTATACAGTATTACCTCATAGTTCCCACGCTCCACCTTGTATATATAAGCCAGCCCCCACAACCTGGTCCCTTATCTTGACCTCTTTGTCGTTGGGACCAGGTATGTCTTTAACTTACTTACTTGTATTTATTATCAATATAACTTTGTCGTTGGGACCAGTTGTCCGCTCCCGCCTAAGTCTCCGCTCCGCTCCGCCACCGTCGTCACCTCTTTGTGACATTAGGTCAAGATCCCTTACTGCACTGATAGCCTACCGATTAGGTTATCCTTGCAGGCTCCGCTTCCACCACGTCTACAGACACCTCCGCACCAAGCCTGCCCGCCCAAGCTATCGACTGCTCTGCCTACCCACACGCTTTTGATACTAAAGACCAAACCCACATCCACCGCAGCAAAAGCAGCTCCTGGGCTGATTGCAGTTCTCAACCCTGTCCGAACGCTGCTGCCAACTCCATCAGTGAAGAGGAGAACCTTTCCGACGGTACCGTGATCACACCCATCCTTATCCCTACTCCCACTGCACCCCCATCCATTATGTCGACCTCTGAAGTCAACACAAATCAGCTCATGGCACAGCTTATCGAGCAGGTGACTCAGCTCACAGCCAACCTTCACAGAGCTGCAGCCAAGTTGAGCATGAATAAACCCGAGCTCTTCAAAGGCTCGAGTAGTGCGGAAGCCCGTCGCTTCATTGCTCAGTATCAGAGCTGGGCAGTGGAACAACCGGATTTGAAGGACAACGAAGGGAAACTGATTAAGGCGGCTCTAGGATTCTTCTCGGGAAAGGCTGCTGATTGGGCCACCCCATACCTCTTGGAATTCAGTCATCACCAACAACCGTTTAATGGACGATGGGAAGACTTTAAAACAGCCTTCACCCTCCGATTCGAATCCATTGACGCAGGCATGGAAGCCCGGAATGCAATCCAGCATCTCAGGCAAGCAAAAGGTCAAACGGTAGCAGAATTTGCACAGAACTTCAAAGACATCGGCGATCGAACTGGGCTCTCAGATATCGACCTACGAGAACGCTTTCACAGTGGCCTCAACCCAGAGATTCGACAAAATCTCATCGTGGTCAACATAGCTCAGGGATTAGCCCCTACACTAGAGGAGGCAATCAGGCGAGCAATCTCGGTAGACGTATTCCTGCATGACCCCACCATGACAGGCCGTAATCAGGGTACCTCTCACATCTCCTCTCCCCCTGCCAACTCCCATGCTATGGACGTTGATGCCACGCATACCAATGGCAACAGTAGAGAAAGCTTCGTGGCCCAGATGAGAGGCAGGTGTTACGGTTGTGGTTCACAGAGTCATGAGAAGAGGAACTGCTTGTACAAGGACACAGTATGCCGCTACTGTGGGCGACGAGGTCATTTAGAGTCAGTCTGCCAGGATAAATTCATGGGTCTAGAACGCGGCCGGGGTAAGCGTCAACAACCCCGCCGTCAACAAGTCGCAGCCTCCTCTTCAACGCCTTTCACTCTCTTTCCCAATGAACCTGTCCAAATTGCGGCTTCCACTCCGGCCCCTGCTCCTGCTCCTATTGCCCAGTCCCCAGCTACCCCCGACCTCTCCATCCAAATTGCCCAGCTCCAAGAACTCCTGAACAGAGCCAATGCCATGGCCCCCGCTTCAGGCTCGCAGGAGGGTTTTTAAAGCGGGTACCCGTCTCGGCCGCACCGAGAGTACCCGTAAACCAATTTGCTATACATGCCACGTCCACATATGATTCTCTACCCTCATGTACCATATCTAATATTTCGGAATTGAACTCCAATTCGTCACACTTCCGAATTAACGCGAAATTAAGAGGAAGAAATCACAGTATAGCAACTGCGGCCATGGTTGATTCTGGAGCCACGGCTCTATTCCTGAATCAGGAGTTTGTCACCCGCCACCAAGTAAGGATCTTCCCACTCAGGAAACCCATTGGGGTCTTTAACATCGATGGATCTGCTAACCGAGCAGGGCAGATTACGCATTTTGCACGTCTAGCCCTGACTGTCGATAACCAAGAACGGTGGACAGATTTGCTGATAACCAATCTGGGAAGTGAAGACCTAATCCTGGGACTCCCCTGGCTACGTAAAGCCAATCCAGATATTGACTGGGAGAAGGGACGACTCTCGGTTAGACCACAACGGACAACGATAGAGGAGGTAGAAGAACAAGACACTGTGGAGGAAATTGAAACAGTCATCACTCCCGAAACCCCACTGAACTTAGCAGAGGAAGAGGAGGCAGATGAGTCGCCGATACACCGCATTCGAGCCAACCGACAAACCCGGCGCGCATGGGTGAAGTCAGGCATCCTACACGAACAAACAGAAGAGGTCTGGTGCGCAGCAGGATTCACATATTCCCAACAGCTAGCGGAGCAGGCCTACAAAGCAAAACCCGTGAAAACCTTCGAAGAAATGATCCCAGAGCCCTATAGGGATTTCAAAAAGGTATTCTCTGAAATGGCCTCAGAACGTCTCCCTGAACACAAACCCTGGGATCACGCCATTGAACTGATCCCAGGAGCACCCGAAACCATGCGTACGAAAGTCTACCCAATGTCATTGAACGAACAAGGCGAACTCGACCGTTTTCTGGATGACAACCTCCGAAAAGGCTACATTCGCCCCTCAAAATCGCCACTGTCTTCACCTGTCTTCTTTGTGAAGAAGAAGGACGGGAAGCTCCGTTTTGTACAAGATTACAGGAAACTAAATCAAGTAACCCTAAAGAACCGCTATCCTCTCCCACTGGTTGCTGACATCGTCAGCCGTCTGCAGGGGGCACGGTACTTCACCAAATTTGATGTCAGATGGGGCTACAACAATGTCCGAATTAAGGAGGGTGATGAATGGAAGGCTGCTTTCGCAACCAACCGAGGGTTATTCGAACCCAGTGTAATGTTCTTTGGTCTCACCAACTCCCCAGCGACCTTCCAAGCACTCATGAATTCCATCTTTTCAGACCTAGTGGCAGCGGGGAAAGTAGCAGTGTACCTAGATGACATCCTTATCTTCAGTAACGAGCTACAACAACACCGGCAGATAGTGCGGGATGTACTAAAACGGCTAGAGAAACATGACCTCTATCTACGACCCGAAAAATGTGAGTTCGAGGAGCTTCAGATCGAGTACTTGGGACTAGTGATATCAGAAGGGGAAGTGCGCATGGATCCGGTAAAAGTGACTGCAGTTCGTGACTGGCCTACTCCAAAGAACCTGCGAGAGCTGCGAGGATTCTTAGGTTTTGCCAACTTTTACCGTCGATTCATACAGAACTTTGCCCGCATAGCACGCCCTCTGAATGACCTAACCAAGAAAGACTCAGGCTTCAACTGGGGAACACATCAGCAGCAAGCATTCGACACCCTAAGGGAAGCTTTTGTCACAGCTCCGGTACTGGCACTCTGGGACCCCAACAGGCTCACACAACTCGAGGTAGATGCATCAGGCTTTGCCACAGGAGGAGCTCTAATGCAGAAACAAGACGATGGTCAGTGGCACCCAGTAGCATTTCGATCAGCCTCCATGCAACCAGCCGAACGAAACTACGAAATCTATGACCGGGAGATGCTGGCAATCATTGAAGCACTAAAGGACTGGAGAAGCTTCCTGGAAGGATCACCGCAGACCTTCGAGATCATCACCGACCATGCAAACCTGGAATTCTGGCGCTCTGCACAGGACCTTAGCCGACGACAAGCGCGTTGGGCACTATGGTTATCCCGATTCGACTTCCGGCTGACTCACCGCCCAGGCAAGGCAAACACACAGGCAGATGCCTTGTCTCGCATGGCAACGCATCAGGTGTTGGACAGTGAAGACAACCGACAACAGACCGTTCTGAAACCAGCCCACTTTATGCAAGTGGCAGCAGCCTCACTACAGAACCTGTTGGAGGACCGCATCCAGAAGGCCTCGCAAAGAGAGGCCCAAGTACTCGAAGGACTGGAAGAGCTCAGGAGGAGTGGCCTCCAACGCTTGGCCAATGGGATAGCAGAATGGGAGGAGGATAACGGACTGGTGTACCACCGAGGTAGGGTATATGTCCCACCAGAGGATGACCTACGGACAGAAGTACTCAAACAATGCCACGACAACCCCTCCGCTGGTCACCCCGGACTTCACAACACCCTCGATCTCGTTAGCACCCACTTTTGGTGGCCCACCCTGCGATCCTTTGTAGAAAAGTATGTGGAAGGATGCGAAACTTGTGCTAGGAAAAAGATACAGAGACACCCACGAGCAGTAACACTACCCCTAGACGTCCCAGCAGGTCTGTGGGAAGAAGTGGGAGTTGACCTGATCACACAGCTGCCCAATTCACAAGGATACGATGCCATCCTTGTCTGCACCGACCTCTACGGGAAACAAATCCACGCAATCCCTTGTACCACATCAATCACAGCAGCAGGTGTCGCTGACATCTACTACCGCGAAATTTTCCGCCTCCATGGCCTCCCCCTCCGCTTTGTATCAGACCGAGGACCCCAGTTTGCAGCAAAGCTCATGCGATCACTACTCTCCCGCCTGGGAATCAAATCCAATCTCACATCGGGATACCACCCCCAAGCGAATGGGCAAACCGAGCGGGCAAACCAAGAAGTCGAAAAGTATCTCCGGCTGTATGTGGGACGTCGTCAGGATGACTGGGCAGAGCATTTGCCAATGGCGGAGTTTGTGATTAACTCACGTACCCACTCTGCACTTGGAATCTCCCCATTCGAGCTCACTTACGGCTACCTCCCCCTATTTAACATTCCCGTTGGTCAGCGAAGTGGGATTCCAGCAGTGGATGATCGCATTCAGATCCTTCGAGAGGTGCGACAGGATGCCGGGGCAGCTCTACACCTGGGAAAAAGATGGCAAAAGGAAAACTATGAACGAGGAAAACGAAAGGCACATCAATTCCAAGCGGGAGATCAGGTCTGGCTAAGCGCAGAAGACATCAAGCTCCAACTTTCCAGTGAGAAACTTGGGGATCGACAGCTAGGACCTTACACCATTTTGGAGAAGGTTGGGCCCCTGGACTACCGTTTAGACCTCCCACTATCCCTGGACCGCATCCATCCTGTGTTCCACGTCGATAAATTGTACCCTTGGAGAGGGAACACCATAAATGGCGAAATTGCAACACCACCGGAACCAGTATATCTAGAGGATGAGGATGAGCCGGAGTATGAGGTCGAGGACATCTTGGATAGTCGGATTAGGTGGAAGAAGTTAGAGTATTTGGTAAAGTGGAAAGGCTACGATGCAGGACACAACTCATGGGAACCTGCACCAAATCTTGAACACGCCCCAGCAACTATCCGAAAATTCCACAAAAAGCACCCTCAGGCGGCAAAAGCTTGACCATTGAGGGCAATGGTCATAAGGAGGGGGGTAATGTCATGAAGTGAGCCCACCCCCTATCATTTTCCTTTCTTTACGATACACCATCCAAGCCCTCTTACCTACAATAATCATTCCGGAACATTCCATTCCATTCTATTAGTTCCATTCCATTCCTTGTGCCTGAGCTATACAGTATTACCTCATAGTTCCCACGCTCCACCTTGTATATATAAGCCAGCCCCCACAACCTGGTCCCTTATCTTGACCTCTTTGTCGTTGGGACCAGGTATGTCTTTAACTTACTTACTTGTATTTATTATCAATATAACTTTGTCGTTGGGACCAGTTGTCCGCTCCCGCCTAAGTCTCCGCTCCGCTCCGCCACCGTCGTCACCTCTTTGTGACAGAATCTCCATTGTGGTAATTGGTATCCGACCTCGCGAAGGGCCGGGAGCGTTTGCTAGCTGCTGACGCATTCTGTCAGCAAGTGTAAAGGTGGTAGGAGATGGTGGGATTTCCATCTCTGTTGTTGGTATCGCCGTGTGATTTCTTCGCGGTGTTCGTACAGTAATGGGATCACCGTTTTCTGTATAGAGTACTTGGTACTCGAATTCAGAATGGTCAGGTTGACCAAGGGCGTGATGACTTGAAACCTGCGCACTAGCAGGCTGTCCTGGGGCTGGACCGAAGACGTTAGATCGACGTCGAGAGTGTCCTGCTCCTGAGATTGATTCTGCGAAGGGCGCGAAGCCTGTCGCATTCGATGCAAAAGGATTAACCGTTTCCGGTTCCTCTCTTACCGACTCGTCGGACTCTCCAGTGTTGGTACGGTTTCGTCTGCTCCTTGTATAGACCATTGTTGAAAATAAAGGAAATTGTTGAGTAGAATGTGAAGGGTAATGAGGACGAATGTGTCGAGTGTCAGTTTAAATATACTGTTATGATCGTGCACAAATGGATCGTCGGGAATGATTGCGGGATGATCACGGGAAAATACGAAGTAAATACTTCGCGAGGTAAAACGATCCTAAACTAGTTAGTCGGACCTTGACTCCACTATTAGTAGAGCCCTTGACACTTCGCATGTCCGCAAGAGAAGAAGATAAACATGTTCCATTCGCGATGACTATTGCGGAACGTACTGACAGTGAGGGGATGTTAAAACGATGATAGGGATAGTTGATTAATTGGTATCACTATCGAAGTGCTATCAAGGTTGATATTTAAACTGAAGAACTACCTATTCGATACCGTAGCTTTATACTAAAGGTAAGTCAGGATCGCGAAGCGATGCTACGCCCAAATTGGCTAGCTCGTAAGTAAAGAACAAAGGAAGGGATATAAAAGGGATAGTGTAAATCCGATAAGGATGATAAGAGATAAGAGTAAATGCTTCGCGTCGGAATTCCTTCGCAAAGTAATTGCGTAGTGGTGAAAGGTTATAAGTAATATCTAAGTCTCGGAATGGATCGCGAAGCTTCGTAAAGACTTAGCTTGCATAGATATAACATAAGTGTCTTACAGGTAGTTACTTAAACAGAGATTCTGCACCTTCAGTGTGCTCTGAGAATTCATACTTATAAGTGTCTTACAAGTCTCTGCTAGCCCTTCCCATGTATCAGCATCTCCAGCCTTCTCAACAGCTTCTTGTGAGATTTGAAAGAGTAGTGCTTTCAGGTCTTGTGAGTTGGTTTGTAACATGACCTGTTCACCACATCTTTCTTGTTCTAGGCACTGTTTGAGCTTATGTAATGGCAGCATGATTGGTGTTGCAGTCCAGTCATGGATGCTCAAAAATCATGGACATCATCCTCTACATTATGAAAATGGACTTGTAAAGTAGAGTTCATTGACTAACTCGATCCAATTGTTTCACTGTATTGTTGATGAGCTTGTGCATAAATGAGAACAAAGAAGTCTCTTTCAGGACAAAGTGGGTTGTATCAATAGCCTATCTAGTGTCGAAAACAGAAAAAGCAAGTCTAATGGTGTGTGAAACAGGCCGCATGCACTTGAGTGAAGGCCGCGGGCCGCGGGGCAACGCCCTTGTGACAAATATCCAAAGTCACGTGCTATTATATTGCGCGATTGTTTGTGCACTGGTTCTGCAATTTACCACTTCTTCTCCATAAATTTATTTCTTGACAACTTCCTCTAAACTACTCACGCTATAATTATTCATGGCGCTCAAGCGTAGCGCAGAAAGCTGCAGCCCTTCGCGCACATCGAAACGGAGACAGATATTATTCCCGTCTGTTAGTAATCCCGTAACGCCAGCGAAAACGGTTAGTTCCGTTTATCAGTTCCCTTCTTCGTCCTCAACACCATATCCGCTTTTTCCATCCGATTCTCCTTCGAATCCCTTTGGGAGGACGCGTACTCTAAGCGCGTCGTTGCCTGCAAAATCTTCATTTGGACGACATTTACCCCTCCGATTCCAGTTCTTTCGACATGGAACAAGTAGAGATAGGGAAGGCGTCTATCGTGTTGTGCAGATTCCCCTGTCCTACAACTTCAAGCATCTCAGGACGCTGATTGCCTTCCTCTTTGGAGGGCAACCGATGAGCTCTGCGGACGAAGACGACGAAAATACTGGTCATCTGTTTGAGATACGCAAGAACGTCGTGATGTTCGCAAATCGGTACAAGCCTGGAACTATCAGGAGGTCGGAGACATCAGTCAGATTATCCAGTGCCAGAGACCCATATCGTTATAAGGATGAATGGGATTATGGCGAAGATTGGCGAGAGGATGATGATGAATTTGAGGACGAAGAAGACGAACTGTCCGAGGATGGGCAGGAACAGGCTCGATGGGAAGCAGAGGAGGATTATACCTTGGAACATGTCTGGAAGCCAGCGCTCAATGGCGAGGTCCCAGATGACAAGGCTGCTATTGTATATGTGCGTCGTGCATCGTTAAATTCATTCCCTCCATATCTAACAATTTTTATCAGTTCCATTCTTCACTATCCGAATTTGAGTGCCCTGTACAGGTTCAAATCACCTTGTTTAAAGGACCTATCACATCTCGTGTAGGTTCTGGGAACGTACCGTATGTCTTCCAAGCTCGTGGGCATGTGTATCTGTCTCCGTTGGATAGCGATGAATTAGATCCCGAAGAAGATTACGCTGAAGACACGCAGATGAACATCGATACAGATACTTGGAATGAACCCAAAAATGGATTTGCTAAGTTCCTCATTGATTCAGTGGGGATCGCCCCTCCCAATTTCCATCAGGTTCGTTGTACGTAGCTGCATGCCGGAGTTCTAATAACGTTTTCTGCATAGTCACGTCAATCGGACGTAGCTTCCACACCCAGTCTGATACATGATTCCTCTTCACCATCGCGAATAACGGACCACTTTCCTTCTTCGCCCTACCCTTCTTCCTCGCCTATGCGTGCCGCTATCTCCAAACTTTCTCCATTGGCCAACTCATATCCGAAATACACACCGGCACCTCCGCCCGTTCAGAGGAAACGCGTTGCTTATATTCTAAAACGCATCGAGCGTTCGAAGCACAAAAAACCTCCCAAACCTGTCACTGGTTCGGGTAAAGAGGACGATTCAAAGCGCGGCACAGCTTCACATGCAGTGGAAAAGCCCACTGGTCCGAGGGGCATTGATGGACGATATCTGACTCGAGAGCAGGCCATGGCGATAATAGGTGCAGATGACAACGTAGCAGAAGTTTAACTATCATGGTCATCATATATCACTACTCATCTCGATTTGTACTTATTCCGCAATGAATTCTAATGACCACATGTTATCCGATTTGAAGTTACACAAAAGCCCTTTGCATATAGAAGTAATGTATAATCTAGATGCTACAACATGAATATTATCTCGCTCTTGAGCATTGGAAGTTTCTCAAATAACCAGATGTCCCCCGACGGACTCAGTTCTTAATGACCGGAGCTGAGCCATTTCGAAATCTGTTAACGTATCCGACTCTGGTGGTTGATCAAGAGAGCCCTCCTTCCCAAATCCGTCATCCGTTGTGGTTTCGCTGCATTCCGCCATCTCTTGGTTCACCTTCCGAACATTAAGAATGACTCTATTTCCAAGAACGCAGGAAAAGGCTATCGAAAATCCAATGGGAACTTCGAGGAGGTCAATCTGATAGAAAACAAAAGACGGCTCAGTACCTTGTTTGAATTGAAGGTTGACAGAATCTGCACGTACATTGATAGCCCACACCAACAAGCACGTTAAGTAGGTGGTAAACATTCTAAAAAGGCAGTGAATACGCCAGTCAGTCAGGAAATGGCGGAGTGCGACTTACACCACATAGTAACCCACAGAATCTCTGATTAAGAGGCTCACAAGGCGCTTCCCTGAATCTGAACGAACTGGGTACCTGCTCTCCCTACGGGACCGATATCCACGAATAAGTGCAAGAGCGCATAGGAGCGTCTCGAAAGCTAATATCGGAATCCAGAAGCTATAGAAATATGAAGGGACATTGAGGGGTACACAGGGTAGTCCAGGTAGTAGATGGGCTTCAGCTGGTAGATTTGTACTCAATGGCAACCCTAGAAAGTGGAATGAAACAAACAGACGGTGAAATTGATTTATAGCGATGCTCATGACAGTCGCAGCACTGGCGGAAGTAAGGATAAAGCATCCAACCATTAAGCAAAGAATTTTCTTGTTGAGGAAATACAGCGCAAACAGGCGCATTTGTAGAATTGCTGTAAGAAGATTCAGGCTGAAGCCTATCCAATGGGAAATTGCGCGTACTTTCTGCTATCATACAGGCAATGAGACCAGTCCAGCCTTGCCAGTGATAGAACCGAAGACCTATGAACAATTTGATCTGACATTAATGAAAAACGGTAAATCAGAGCGCAGATAAATGGACGGACATCTGCCAAAGCGAAACATTGGATTATTAGACGGGCACTGTTATTCGTAGACTTACCCCTGGAAGCGAAAGTCATCAAGAAAAATTCGGAATGTGCTTGGGAAGGGAGAACTTACTGAATTGGTGAGAGTTGTCCCGAAAAGAGCTGTAATCGCGATTAAACGGAAACTTATTGGAAACCAGAAGGAACACTTACCGTAGTTGTTGACACTTTAATTGATCGAAGAAAAGCTGTTGATGAATAGGATTTTTGTTTACGGGATGGTTCCGACTCACAGGACAGAGGCCAAGGAATAGTAGCGATTCTTCAAAGCGCCCATGAGCCTTAAGGAAGACCTCGATAAAAGATCACTCACAATGATGAACAAACCCTTTCCGATTGACCACGAGCCTTTCTGCGCAGCAGATGAGTGGAAAGAATCACATCTATGAGTATCCAATTTCCCCACCCAAATCAAATCGAACTGGACCACAAGAAGAACAGCCAGGTGAATTTCTAAGGGCACGGCGGAAGAAATTTGTACTCACTTCATTATCCAGTGTTATCACTACAATTATAATAGAATCAATGCAAATGCGAAGATAGAAGAACCAAACGAACTAACGATGATCATAAACGATGATGACGCTTGCGGCCACTGTAGAGAAAATCGGTTGATAATTCAGGACAATATAATTCTCTACTCACAACTAGCATATCTAGCGGCGTAGATGTCCTGAACGAGATCTTGGATGACGTTCAAGAGGAAGGACATGCCGCGTAGAGTCTTTCAGACGTGGCTCTTGATGTTGGCGACCGCGCTGAAGGATTCCACTGACAGAGACTGAAGAAGGAGGTCAAATCCGCGCTAGGTGGCTCTTCTTAAGAGTTTTTGTCTGTATCACGCCATGTTATTCAATTTCCCGTGAACGTATCACCGCTCACACCCAAAAAAAACTTCTTACCAAAAGCTTCCGTGAATGATATTGATGAATACAGTTTTAGAGTGGAGATTCGTCAACGAATACGGAAGCCCTGTCTTTTCCATCATGGTAATGAAATAGAAGCTACAATCTGCCTTGACATCTCCCATCCACTCACTATTGCGATAATGGAATACATTCAGATCATGTATGTGAGAGGTGCTGCCAAGGGACCCTTCGTTCGAAGATTTCGTTTCCACGTACAACTAGGTCGGGCCCGTCTCAGGAGCGCGCTTGAAGAAGCCTCGTATGTCCCTGTTCAACTTGGTAAACCATTTCCGAATACTCCAGAGTCGCCGGAATTCATGCCCTCAAGGCACCGAGATATCATTCAAAGCAACATTTTGGGTGACACCGGAATGTAGATTTCACAGATTCCAATTATCCTTATCCCGTCTCCCAAGGGGACCGAGCTCTATTTGGACCGCTCGCAATCTGCGCGACAGGAGCTGATGCACTATAGTAGAAGGCTGAGTCAGTAAGCGTCTTAGGCAACTGAGGTTGTAGCAGATGAAGATACACAGAATGCAGTAAAGCATTATTCTTTGTGGGAACTGGTGAAATTATGGTGAACTGATTGCCCAAATCTTTGGCGTAATTTTTGTGATTAGAGGTAAAAATACATCAAACTCATGGTGAAAAATTGCACTTGATATCTTCCATTTGTTTACCATTAGAATGCAAAAATCATGGTAAAGAAATGCTGGGATAATGGTGACTGAATGTTACAAATCAGTTATACCATAATTCTGGAGAAATTACAGTGAATAGCTGAAAATCAAATGGGAAAAAGATAGTAATGAACACCACCATATAATCAACATGTACAAGAAAATATATGAAAAATTATTGGTGAACTTGTATTGAATCAATGGTGAGAAAATGTCACACCACTAGCTTAACATGGTTTGATGATGATTTATGGTAAAGAGATGTTAAAGGATATATTAGAAAGAAGATGAAAGTGGTGAAGATATGGAGATTGGGTCTATGGGAGGACATAGACAAATCGTAAATCAGATTTGGACATGTTTGGTCTGAAGACTTCTTTAATGCAGTATAATCAACACACTCTCTCTATCTTGTACCATCAAGTAGAGGGTGAGTATCTTATCCATATATGCACCATATTCTGTTTAATATACTTTCTAGCTTTTGTATTAATTGTTCCCTAGCCAGGTTAGATTTTTATCAGATTTGCAGTCAGAAGCAAACTATCTTGCCATTTCATATTTTCCTACAACCACTAATTTCGTTGTTTCATATTGTGTAAATCAACTCACATTTATTATGTCTACTGCAAACTTGCTTCTGCCTATTCAAACGTTCACTGAGAACTGTTAACTGGAAAGTATCTCCATTTTCTCACCTTCAGCAATACATCATTAGTACTGCTCATGGTTATGGTCTTGAAGGTTACCTGGATGGATCCATCCCTTGTCCCAAGTTGACTGTTGCACCTCTAATTCTTGCTGTGGGCCTGAAACTAGGTCAACCCATAATTACTGCATCTACTGTCAGCAACCCTTTGATTTCTTCTCAGGCTGAGTGCGACCTTTGTAATGGATGACTTGCAGCCATCATCTTCCTTAATGTCAAGAATCCTCAAGGAATTGGGCTCAGCCCTTTGCAAACTGCCCAAAAGCTTTGGGAAAAGATCTTGTAGAAATCTGATGGTCCTAGGTAAATGTAATGTTAGTTCCCAGTAGATATTATTCATACTAGAAGATACCTAGGTAGATTTAATGTTAGTTCCAGTATCTTTTAGTTGTATGTGATGCCAGTGTCCAACTCACCCCAGTAGATAGTATTTGTACTGGGGAGAGATAGACACAAGGCTCTATATATATATAAGACGTGTTTGAACAAGGAGATAGTGACACAATGATGCATATTTATGGTGTCCTTCAATGTCTTCAATCTGACAAATCTTGGCAAAATATAACCCTTATACTGGTGCATCCCAAACAATTGTGAAGGAACAGCTTAAATCAGTCAGTTTCAATGATGAGGATCAATTTGATAACTATCTCAGCAAGCTGGAATATCTCAAATCTGAAGCAAATGAAGTAAGGTGCAGAATTACTGACAAAGATTTGGCGTCACAATTTCCTACTAGCCTTCCTGCCATCAAGTCTTTCTCCATTCAGAACTACACCAGACAAAAATACTCAGATATCTATGCTAGCTTACTGGATATCCAACTCTGCAAAGACATCATGTCTGGTATTCGTGATGAAATAAAGGCTGGTATCCTGGGTGCTCTTGTTACAGGATATAAATCAAATGTCCTCCTTCGAAGTCCAAATATAACTATGTACATAGATAGGTGCAATAGATTTTCTTTCATAAATTCTATAAAACTTGGGCTTGCTAATTCTAAGTTCTTTGTCTGACTTCAGCTGAAATAACTACACTGAACTGACACTTTATTAACTTTTGCTTTCTTTCTTTTTCTAAGTCAACAAGTACAATCTTTCTGGGTTATCAATTCTAACTGGAACAAATGCCGATGGCAGGTCCTATTCCCGCCATAAGAATTGGTTCCAATTTCCACATTGATTAGATTAAGTCATTCGAATTAATAACGAGTTAGTGAGAGTTAGTCAAGAGCTCATTAGTTTTATAGAAATACAGAGAAAGATTGGGGGAGCAGTGTCTACTTCTAAAATTCATTGATGAACACAAAGTAGGCACAAAAAGTAGATCTGTAGTGGTGCAAGTTGGAAGTACATGCACGATTACAGAGCACACAACCCTGCCAAGTACCAACATGTGCCATCTATTTCCGATGGAAAATAATGTTGTACCAGAGCGACCAGCCCAGTGTATTATGTTGGGCTAGAAAAGTGAACCTCCCTTCAGCGTGAATCTTCAAGCTTGTTGATTTGTGTGGTTGAATTCAATGCCAAGGCATAGAAATGAAAAGCTGTTATCTGGAACGCTCCATCTTGACAACCAAAATCTCGAGTGTCAGATGGCCATCCTCATGCAAAACATTCAGCACCGGTCGGCGGCCATGTGAAACCATATGCTCTGAGAAGGCACCCGCATGTGTACATCGAGAGACCTTCCATTCCAGCTTATCTATGATCCCGAGTTTTTGATGAAACATACGCTTTGGAATTACACTTTTGCATAGTTTCGTGAACAGCTGAATTTTCATTCGTTTGCAGTCCGAAAAGATCCGATTCCAATTACAATTTTGCTTCTCTGCAGTTGTTCTGAACGGGGTCATCCAGTTTTTGTGTTTGCATTGTGCAATGATAGCAGCTCCGAGTTGACAGTGTTTCTAACCCGGAGAAAAAGATTATATAAAGAATTATTGGACGCCGAGCCAAGACAGACGACTTACATTCAGAAGCATCGTGTATGCTATGGCGAACTGGCCGAAGGGACTCACCAAGTGTACAACGCATAGGCAAATTAAGAAGCGATCTAAATGTAGCTCTTGAATCAACGTCTGAGGCATAATGGACTACTTATTCTTTAGATGCAAAGAGTTCCACTGAGTTATCAAACAATGCCAGCCGTTCCTCTTTGAGGCTTTCTCTGGTATCCATTCTTTTAAGTACTATGTTAAGTGTTTTCGTGGTGTTACAATGACCCTAACAAAATCCAAGATTGGACCGAGCGGAGTTCGCCAAAGTCATACAGCAGTCTATAGCCCAATCTTCGCTGGTCGTTGACATTCGCAATAGAAAGGGAGCGACAGTGGAGGCTGAATGTAATGCCAGTGGTATGCTGGTTTGTATGGCTCTGCTATTGCTGTGACACTTCTTCGACGACTCACGACAGCGAAAAGGCGCATCGATTCGACGGAAACAAGTCGTAAGCATTGGGCGCTTATCCGGTGTCCGCCACGTCCCCCATTTACCGTCATGATAGAACATTTACTGTACACTTTTCTTTTCATCCTCCACCTTTCTATATTTGCTCGAGGCTCTGCCTTGACTACTGCGATAGCTGCAAACGAACGATTATGTTTCTATGCCGATGTAGACAAAGCCGGAGAGAAAATTGGCGTACGTTTCAAGTGGTGTCCAAGTCAAAAAACCGAAATCAATCTGATATTTTATCTAGTTTTATTTTGCAGTAGGGGGAATCTAAACGAATTCTAAAAATTTCGTCTCACAAACAGCTGTACAACAGGTACAATCGGGTGGTTCCTTTGATATCGACTTTGACGTGAAAGATCCTAACGAGAAAGTGCTCCTCGACGGTGAACGCGAACGTCAGGGTGACTACGTCTTCACTGCCAACACAGTGGGAGAATACTCTTTTTGTTTCGAAAACGACATGTCAACACTTACGGAGAAACTCATCGACTTTGACATTATGGTGGAAAGTGAACCCCGACGCGAACCTCCGGCAAAGGCAGGCCAAATATCGGAGCATACGAGCGCGTTGGAAGAGAGCATATTCCGTCTGAACGGAATGTTGATGAACATTAAGAGAACACAAAAACAGTGCGTCTGGAATTCTTACCGTCTCAACCTTTTCTTAACGCCTCTTGTGTAGTTTCCACACGCGCGACAACCGAGGGTTCTCGATCGTTCAGTCCACGCAAAAGTATGTTCTCTTTCTCCTCGCAGACACCTTATAACTGTCGCTCATTCGTTTAGTCGTCTCTTCTGGTATGCTATTCTCGAGAGCCTGGCAATGGTTGGAATGGCTATGTGCGTGCAATGGTGCTTCTCGCTCTCTATCATTGATCCTAACCGGTCTGAACCTGAAGATTCCAAGTTTATGTTCTGCAAACCTTTTTCACCAAGACTGGCCGTCGATACAAAGTCTGAAGTTGGCATGTCGTTGTATTTATCGAATAGATCTACTATCTGGATCCATCTGTGTGTCGGGCTACAACCCTTCTTCACCAGTTTCAATAGTTCCTGCAACAGCCGACACATTTTCACCGATAGTAACATTTTCTCCAAGTGAAATACAACGCCTCTTGCTCAAACATCAAATTTGTTTGGCATATGCATATGCTCCGCCTTTCCTTAACCCCTGCATCCATCAAATTCTAGTGAGTATCAGGATTTGTAATGCTTGAGAATCTTACTGATTGGTATGCAGGTCTAAGAAAAGGGGACGTTAACAAACTAAGCCTTTTTGCGTAAAAGTATGCCTCACCGAGCATGAATCTTTTTTATATATGTTGCTATCGCTGGATGTGTACTTGGTGTGACTGCCTTGCCCGCACTCAATCCTTCTAATCCTATGATCATGGCATAGTCTGCAGCAGTCGGTCCATCGGATCCTCTAGCGAACCATGAGTTTTTGCCAAGGTGTTGCTCGATCTTTGTAACGAGATCAAGGCTGGTTTGAGAACATCAATTTCCCTTGATTCCCTTGACATGACTTACCATTTCAGTATTTCTTGGAAGCTCCGGGTCGACATACATCTCCCTATAGGCTCCAAGAAAGTACCGGAACAGAGGTTGAAGGTACCATGGAGCACGGTTAGCGAAGCGGGATAGTCTTTGCCAGACGACGACGAGAGGCATGAGAGTGGATTCAGCGTAGTGTGTGTCTATATATTATGCGACGCACAGAATGGCCAAGTCGAAAAGTGAGCATTTCTTCTGTTTTCCGCCCAGTCAATAGCACTCACAGTACAGATCATCTAGCGCTCCTTCTGCACTCAAGGTCTGCTTTCCTCCATAATTCTGAATCAGATATGCTTCGAATCGAGAAAGATATATCACCTCAAGCAAATTCAAACGGAACGGAATTACTCACTTATAATGGCGCTGCTTTCCGCCAGAACCACTACACGTTCACCTCTATCTTCTATCACAGGAGACTTTCCCAGTGGGTGGATATTCAAAAGCGATGGAGGTGCTGTGTAATCTGGCATACGTTCATATCTTTTAACCTCGTAAGGCACCCCTAGTTCTTCCTATCCAGGTGCAGCGCCAGAAATCCCCCACATTGTTAGTCTATGAGGGTTAATCTCAAATAGATCTTACCAAAAGCCAAATAATACGCTGAGAGCGACCGTTGTTGAGGTGGTATACGACAATCATTCTGAGTGGGATGACGTGTGTGTCGAATTCGTCTACCGGTATGTGGATGTATCTTTCGATGGGATTGGACCTTTGTTGACATCTTTTATATAGTTCACTGTCTTCTTGCGAGGTCTTTCTCACTCTATCCCCATGATTTATAGACTCAAGCCGATAGGCTCTGATCTGCGCCTGTATATGATGTAGGGACTTCGATTCGTCTGTCTTCGGTCTTGGAAGGAGAGCCGTCTTTAATTTAGCATATGGTGAATACATAGGCTTTGAGCTGAGAATCAATGGATGATCTGATTTCTGACATTTAACATCTAAAGCAGACCCAAGCAATAATTTTTTCTATACCCTACAATACCCTCTGATTTTGATACTTGTGCTTTGATGATATAGTTTACCAAGAGTTTTGATAGAAATTCCCGCATAGGCACCACCATCCAATTTATATCAGTGTGGCTTGATCGGCATACTTATTCCAAACCTCTTTGTAGACCCTACGTTCATAGGTACCTGGTGAGCAACACTAAACCTTTACCGCTTTGCGAAATTCAAACTCACTAACTGATATGCAGGTCTAAGAATGTAATACAAAGAAACAAAAAAGGTTCAATCATCAACTAGTGATCCTGACAGAGAAACTTACCGAGCATAAACCTTCTCTATATATCTTATGATCGAGGGGTGCGTATCCATTGTGATTGCCCCTTCGACTTTCAATCCTTCTAACCCATATATCATTGCATAATCTGCACTAGTTGGTCCATCAGATCCTCGAGCGAACCATGTGTTCTTGCTGAGGTGTTGCTCGATCTACACCAAGGCTATAGCTCAGGGAAAGATGGATCTGACCAATTTCACTCACCATTTTTGTATTTTTGGGAAGCTCCGGGTCGACGTACATCTCCCTGTAGGCTGTAAGGACGTAGCGGAATATTGGACGGAGATACCACGGGGCACGGTTTGCGAACCGGGCCAGTCTTTGCCGGACGACGATAAGAGGCCTGAGAGTGGATTCGGCGTAATACGTGTCTGTTGTGTGTGTGTTTGCGGCGTAAAGATGAAGGCGGAATGTGATTACGGCTCCAATTTAGCACAGAATCTATGCTTACAATAAAGGTCGTCTAGCGTTCCTTCTGCACTCCAAGTCTGCCTCCTTCCGTGCTTTTGAAGCAGATACGCTTCGATTAAAACCATGAAATTAATTAAAACAAGATGCATATTCAAGCAGGATACCCGCTTACTTATTATTGCGCAGCTTTCCGCCAAAACCATGCTTTTACCTTCACTCTTATCTTCTATCACAGGAGACTTTCCTAGCGGGTGCACCTCCAAGAGTGACGGCGGCGCCTTGTAGTTCGGCAAACGCTGATATTTTTTGACTTCGTATGGCACACCCAACTCTTCCTAGTGTTTCAAGATTAGATGCAAGCAATTGGGGATCCGGAGCATCAATCCCTGCCAGCGGTATGACGGAGAATCTTACCAGGATCCACAGAATACGTTGTGCGCGACTGTTGTTGAGGTGGTGCACCACAATCATTATATTGACTCAGAGATGGTGTGTTGTCGACAGCCTACAGGTAGGGTGCTAACTTTATACCACACCGCCGGCTAGACTTTGCCGTTCTGTAAGCAGGTTCTGTGAAGGAATCCACACCGATGATTTCAGCAGCTTTTGCTTTCACAATAGTTTACCGGGGATTCGGAGGGAGGGTTATATTGAGGTACTGAAGGTCATGATTATGACCGAAAGGTTGCCGCAGGAAGAGAATACATATTATCGGCAACATACATAAGAGACCTATATCATATGAAAGATGAGATGGACCAGATAGAAAATTTGGTGACATTGGTGAAGTATGCGTCCTCGAGGTCTTCAAGATAGATATTTAGAATAAGCTTCCCCCCAAGCCCTCTTGCCACCTGTCTCAATCACATCCTGTTGGATTAACATGTCAGTATCAATGATGAAAACGAGCTCTGAGGAAGGGAAACAACCCACTCCGTGACACATTATGATTCTTTCAAAACCCCACTCTTGCACAGTCTTTGCATCCCGCCGCATCGCACTAGCGCACATTTAGAAACATAGGAATCAGCAAATGCCTCCTCAACCTGGGTGGAAAACTTACTCTTTGTCGTTTCCGAGAGTCCAGAGCAACCGTCTGAGCAAACCACCTTCTGGATTCAGTTTGCCTATGATCGGAAGTTTGGGAGATACTTTTGACTTGGAATACTGCAAAAGAAACCTACAATTAGCACGAAAAAGTTTTGGTTCTGAAAGCGTATGTTCTTACCTGTTCAGTTCCAGGGAGGTTGAACAACAAGTCGGCAACAATCAGAGTCTTTGTTGCAATGTGCAGGAAAGCGATGTCTTTGTTTTCAAATCCAGAGAAATAGCTGGTAGAGGGAAGTTGACTGGCCCGCACGTTTCTAACAACAGTATACACGCCTACCAAGCTTTGATCTGGGAGTAGAGTAGGTCAATGCTTTGAATGTGGATGATTGTTTCATGTCACTGACCTCATCTTCGAAACCATAGAGGGTCCCAGGCGAATCAACACCATATTCTATATCGGCAAACAAAGTTCGTTAATGTAGTTGACAACCATCTATCAGCGTACCTCCGTCAATCATCAATTCTTCCTTGTTCTTCTTCTTTTTGTCTCTTAGACCTTCAACACCAATGACCTTCGCTTCCGGATATTCTCTTTTGTATTGACCTAAACCAAAAGAGTCATTGAGCAGGTGCAGGCAGTGGAACACCCATGAGGGATTACTAACCAATGAAAATGTGATGCACAATATCGGCAGCGACAATCCACCTTGCGGGAAGGGGTTATTTATGATCAACTGTAGTCGGAAAATGAAAACATGCAAACGTACTTGACTGCTCCTAGAGCGTCTATTGTAGACTTCGTGTCTTCAGTAAGTGGTGTTGAGGCAAGTACCCAAACATCGTTATTAGAGAGTTTGATGGCAGTCGAGCGACCTCCCCAGGGTAAAAGTCCGAGAGGACCTCGTCCAAAGGGTCTGATTGTAACATGATTAGAGAAGCTCGTGGCCAAAAACAATTCTGCTCACCGAGAGAAGGTCCATACACCAGATGTTACCTGGAAATCAAGACCCTATTTTACCACGGAGCGAGACAGAGGGTGGCATCTATACAAACCTCACGAATGACAAGGTCTGACAAGTTTGCGCTAACGTTTTGAGACATGAGGGAGTAGTAGAGAAAGCGATAAAAAAGCGTTGTCAACGCAAGGCCTTTTGTACTCACGAAAATGCTTCATCTTGCGCTAAACATCGTGGCAGGTACGGAGTGATTCGGGGGGTATGAGAGGATATAATAACCAATGACCTCCCGAGGCTGTACTAATAAGTAGGATGAACGTGCATATTCATTTGTTCCAAATCACAATCTTTGATTAACCGCTTAGTTTTTGAAGACCTTTCAAATTCTTTGATCTTTATCAAGCAGGATGATACCTTCGAAAGTAATGAGCTTGGTGCCGGAGTCGTATGTGGAGGATGTCGACAGTGCAGAATGATGGGATCACACTGTGCACATTCTGTGCGAGTACTTCAAAATTCCTGGCAACTCCTTGAGGAATACTAGTTAAAGAAACTCAAATTTAGACTGAGCTCATAGACCTGAATAGCAGAAGCGTGCTAAAACGTGTATATTCCAACTTGGACGCGCGTTATCTTGCGTAGCACATTCAAGCTTTCCAGAACATTGTCAACAGATATCTAAACCTACATCACTACTCGCAGACTTGTTGGAAGAAGACCCCGACGACAGTGGCATCGCGGAGCTGATCATCACCATTTTCTCTCATTCCCTTGTGCCTGTACTAGTCAAACAGTCTCCTGATCTCTCAGACTCTCTATACAGCAATCAGACTGACGCGGTGCTGTAAGAGATTTTGGTATGGTTCAAGTTACCAGACAGATTACCCTGAAAAGGAAGAAACCCTCCGGATCGAAATTCCTCATCGGACACTATCTGCATAGGACACTACTCTGAAGCCTTCTCCACGAACCCATCCTCTTGTGCACCTTCCTTGTTGCCGGCCCTGCGGAGCATTGAATGGGAAATCCGTACCACCTGTCCTTAATGGGGTCCTACACCTATTCTGGGCACAAAGCGAGAAGGACACACGGAATCTTGACCTTGAGACTTTCTTCCAGCATGCGCAAAAACCTCTTTCTAATGACTTTACTCGCGCTTTCGCCCAGCCCCGTTCCCAATACTCAATTGCTATTCGCACAAGCCGCCGTTATTGCAAGGTACCCTGCTGCCGTCGCTGAATGGGTCGAGGTTAACTCACGAATGAACGACCCCGGTCCTAAACAACCCCAAGTATCGCCTCACTCGGGAAAAAGTTCGGAATGACCTAAACAATTTCTTGGACTACCGCTCAAAAGGTAGCCTCCCCCTGAAGGTAAATCTGAAATGTACTATTGTATCAGTGCTCGTGGTGCAGGTATCTAAGCGCAAATGTTGACAAAGTGCTCGGGTTGCTTTAAAACAAGGTGGCTCGAACTGGACGCTTTTGTCATCTGGTCAAGCTGAAATGCTCTTGCCTCTCTAGATACTGCGATCCATCTTGCCAGAAGCTGCACCATTCAGAGCACAAGAAACGGTGTAATAAGTATTCAATTAAATAATGCGTATGGAGGTGGTACCGTTATAAATTTCTATTCATACCAGTACTGTCCGTGGGAATAAAGCAATCCTTTTTCGAACAATAAGCTCCTTCAAAACACCATGCCGAATGTACAAACAACTATTGTTCTTTGTAGATAAAAGAGGCGCAAGAGAAGAAAAATTCCGTACACAAACGTTGAACGCCTCTCAACGACTTCTCTCTCTTCAATCTTGTTACGATTTTTTTCTTTTCCCTTTCCATTCACTTTCCTTGCAACGCAAGCAGACCTTTAGAAGCCAGGAGCTCCACGACCCGAAACGAAACTAATACATCCTTCATTTGGCCTGTTCTCTCTACAAAAACGAGGAATCATGTTCTCGCAAATTTCATCGACTCTTGTCCTTGCCCTGGTGGCCTCTGTAAATGCTGCTCCGACGCTTCCCAGCCGACCTAGTCATCGTGCTGGAGGCTTTTTCGCCATTCACCGACGCACTGCCTCTGCAGAGGTACAGAAACAAAACGGTCTGACGGCGCAGGCTCAAAACGCCGCCTTTGCAGCGATGACTGCTAATTCTTCCTGCACGAGTGAGTTCTACTTTTGGGCAAAGTTTTCGGTTTGATTCTGATTGGAACTGGTTTTCTCAGCTGGCCAAGATGCGTGCATTAATGGATCTTTCGCGCAATGCACTGGCTCTACGTTCAGCTTGACGCCATGCTCTTCAGGATTATCATGTTTCGCCCTCCCGTTGCTTAATAGCAACGGAACATCCATCAGCTGTGATCGTCAAGATGACGCAGAGGCTAGAATACAAGCTGCCGGCGTTGATGGTGGAATCTTTGGCAATTCGACCAGCGCAACATCGACTGCGAGTGCCACTGCCGTCAGCGCGACCTCCACTGCCAACAATGCGACTGTAGCGGCTACTGGGGCTAACTCCACTGATGCTGGGTCCGATACTGATTGCGGAGATGATGAGTCCGATTCTACGACCGACTCTACTGCTGCTGCTGCTGCAAATCCCACCACGACTGCAGATTCTACCAACTCCACAATGGATTGTGGCGATGAGACTTCCGTTTCCTCTGATTCGTCCTCTACCGTCGCCTCTGCTTCAGTCGCTCTTGGTACAGGTGAGGTTGTCACTGCTACTGCACCAATAGTCACGGCATCTTCGGGGTCTGTGACGGCTACGGTAACATCTTCATCCAATGCGACCTCTGCCTCCATCCCGGACTCTACTACAACAGTCATAGATATCCCTGCTGGTAGTGATGGTGCTTTCCCGACTGCTTCAGTTTCAGCAGCTATTGCATCCATCGCCAGTGCTCTCTCCGCATCTGCAGCCGCTGCCAGTGCATCTGCTACGTCTAGTTCTGCCACCGCTGCACAAAATCTGTTCACCCTTAATCCGAGCACTAGCTCTGTTATTTCATCCGTCACTCCAACTTCGTCTTCAGCACCCGTTCGTCGTGCTATTAGAGGTCGTCAGATCCTTTCCATTCCATCAGACTCGTCATCGGCTTTCTCTTCATCTGCAACAGGCAGTGTATTTTCCACGACTTCTACGTCCACCTCAACTGATGGAACCACTGATTCCGCTCTTGCAACTGGTGCGATAGATAGCATCTCTTCTGGTAGTATTCCCGCTTCTGCTGTCGGAAGTCCTGGCGTTGTCTCTTCTTCATCCGCAGCAACTTCTTCCGCTACTACTAGCGCTACTGACAGTCTCGCCGCATCTGCTGCTGGAGCCACCGTGACAGTAACATCCACCATGTTTTTGATTGTACCAGGACAGACTGGGACTGCCACAGCGGTTCTTTCGACTGGTGCCACTGACGCGGCTTCGAGCGTTGCTTTATCCACCTCGTCTACGGAAAGTAGCTCTGCACCTCTCGCGACAGATGCCAGTTCCGCATCCTCATCTTCTGTGACAGATACCGCTATCAGCTCTTCTACCGTCCTTTTCTCGTCTTCCAGCGCCACCTCTTCTTCCACAGCAGCGGGCTTCCAATTTACCGGATCTGGATTCGGTAGGCGTTCGTGGGCTACCACTGCCATCTGATTGAACGCGAATGATGAGTCTTTGCATGGACTCCTTCCTTCTATCTACGTACTTACGAGTAACAATTGTATCAATAGCATTACACATCTGTATATTCCCATGCTTATCTGCAGCTGACTAAAGGGAAAGCGTCTTCCGAGTCACATGACAAATTAATACTTCCTTCAACGCGCTGATTCAAAACACCGAGTAAATGCCAAATGCCTCTCAGATTGGCGTGGTGTAGTCACATACAACCAGTTATCAGATACAGAACCTCGAGATTACTTCGAACTGCATCTTCTAGTCTTTGAGCCAACCCTTTACCCTCCAATTTCTTGACGCGAGTATAGCCCACGTTTTTTTACCAAAAGGATACCTTTACAAAGCAGCTCCTCCCGGATTACTAATATCTTATCAGATAAGATAAGATCCCACGCTTTATCCTTTCACAACCACGCACATATCGTTCTCCGTTAGTCTCGTTTGTACACTTGAACTCACTCCAGCATCATGAAGGGCACCCATAGACTGTCTCTCGTGCTTGCAATTAGCGCCGCTTTTTTTGTTGCTGAAATATCAGGCAAGTGCCTCGCCTCGCTTACGAATTAGTCGAGAACGATCCTCCAGTGGGCTTCAAAACCAAGAGTATCGCGCTGATTGCAGATGCAGTATGTGTATTCCAATCACCTACCTGTAGAGCAATATCTGATCTTTCACGTCCTTGATAGTTTCATTATTTAAACGTGGGTCTCAGTGAAAGCCTCCTCGCTTCAACACTTGATAGGAAATGAAATATAGGATGTGGTTGCATAGTCTGTATCGAGTTTTGCCCTTCATTGTTAAATTAAAACCATTCTTGTGCGCAGCACGATAGCACTTGTGGCAGCATATGTGCGTACCGCGGCTTTCTTCAATTAGTTTTACTTCTAACTTTATTGGTCGTTAATAGCTCCAAGATCGAGGACACACGGTCCGTGTAACGTGTAACACGCGTCGTGAGAGCATACTCACCTTTCCGCTCTAGAAAATTGGCTTCACATACGCTTTCCATCGAGCTGAACTCGTCGGTATGTCTTGCGGATACTTCGGACGTAACAACCTGGGTCTGATGTGTGGCGCAGGTGCTTTTTTCAACGGAATTTTCCTCTTTGCGCTTGCACTTTCGATCTTTCTACAGTCATTGGAGAGATTCATCCGGATCGAGCCAGTACAAGATCCGGAAGACATTCTCATTGTTGGTTGTGTAGGACTTGCGCTGAATATTCTCAGTGTCTTGTTTGTTCACGGCATGTCCTTCCATTCGTTATCATGCTCAATTGACTCTTTGACACTGTTTAGACCATGGCTCTCATAATCATGCCCACTCAGGCCAAAGTGGTATTCCCGATGCAATCGAGATGTCGGATGAAATAACGCTAATTGTAAGTTTCAACGCCTCAGTCTCTCTACCTCTTGCTATGAACACGTATAGCACGCCGGCCATCACCATTCACGCACAAAGCCCTTGAATGACTACTCTCACAATTTTGGACTACTTGCTGTCCTCGTCCACCTCTGCGGAGATGCTGTGAACAGTTTGTCTCTCAATTATTGCCAATTAATGCGTCGTTGCTAACCCAAGCACAGATATTGGTGTTATTGTCGCTGCTATTCTAATATGGAAGCTCGACTCACCCAGTCGGTTCTATGCTGACCCCACTGCCTCTATGCTCATAAGCTTCATCATCTTCGGAACTGCTATTCCTCTCACCGCACGTACTGGTCGAATTCTTCTAGAAGCCGCTCCGATATACCTAGATTTACAGAAAGTCACAGACGATCTTAGTGGAAATCCGAACGTGGTATCAGTGCACGACCTGCATGTCTGGCATTTGTCGCAGAACGTGATCCTAGCTTCTGTTCATGTCTGTGTACCATTCGGAACTAGCCTTGAGGAATGGGAGAAGACAGGACAGATTCTACATCATTGCTTCTCCGAGTACGGAGTCGCTCATGCTACCATTTCCCCGGAGGTGCATCGCACGACATCACAAGCATCCGATAGTCAGACACAGACAATGGCCGATGAATGTGGCGATGAACTTTTAGGAACATGTAAGGTACCTTCGAAGGATGGTCTTGGCTGTAATATCAATGAGAATGTTAAAAATGGAATGCGAAGGAGAGATACAGGCCATAGTCATGCTTGAGCGTAGCAGTGTTCAACTTGTTTAATCATTCTTGTATAGGATGTGGTAGTCGTTCGATTCTAATAAGTATGTATATTTTTTTGAACAGCAGTTACAAATAAGAGGCGTTTAAGTACATATTGAGATAAATACGTATTTCAGGGAATATAGTAAACTAGTGCTCATTCTCACAAGCATTGACTGTAGTAGGGCCCGCTCGATGTGCAAGTCGATCCGCCAGCACAAACAGTAGGCCCAGCCCAGCCTTGACCTCCGCTGCAAATTCATAGTATCAGATTCTGATTAGGATTGAGAAGAAAACATTTAAGCTCACCATTGACCGTACTTCGTCTGAGTGGCTGATGGAGCGCTGGAGGTAGTAGTTCCAGTTCCGGTTCCAGTGCCAGTGCCAGTACCAGTACCGGTGCTGCTGAAAGTCGATCCAATAGCTCCAAACTTGATGTTGGAGAAGACGACTTGGGCATTAGGACTCTGGGTTTCAACCTGATCAGGCTGTCCGGAAGTGGTAGCGCATGTTCCACGAGTAGCTCCAGGGCCGGTCTCGCCAACAGGATAAGTGGAGTCCAACCAAAGCATCTCAGCGGCATCGTCATCCCAGATACTGAGAACTAAAACCATTCCTTGTTTGAAAGCGGTTCCCATGCCGGTAAGTCCACCCTTCTGGGAGAAAGTGTTAGTGTCACCGAAAGCGGTCTTTTGTTGGTCGCAGAAGTCGGTGGTAATTTCGTTGGTCGGGTCGACTCCGGCGATGTTGGACATGGAGTTCTGGATGACTTGACCGTTCTGGACGTAGATACGACGGATGCCAACAAGGTCACCGGAAGTGGTGTTGTCTGAAGTGATGAATTGAGTGACCACGGTGAATTTGGAAGTGGTGTCAACTGTGAGTCCTGGGCCGTAGAAGCTAGTATCACCCATACGGAACTGGCATTCGATATTAGCTCCGAGCGAGTGGTTCCGCGTATATGCTAGGGTACTCACTGAGTTAAAGTCACATCCCGCTTGGTCGCAGATACCTGCTGTTGAGTTGGGCGAGGAGCAAGTGTCAGCGGTACAGGCAGTTCCTCCTTGAGTTGTGCAAGGGTGAGGAGTCAGAGCGGCAGAGATAGAATTGGCTTCCCAGACCTGGAAAGATGTTTTAATTCATGTTATAGACTGCAAACGATCGAGAGAAGACACTCACATCCATCTCGTTACAGCAGATACCAGTTCCACCAGATCCAGCATTCGGGCTGGTACTAGAAGGAGTCCAGCCTTCGACATTGGCCTAACAAGAATTGCGTGAGTGAGTCAAAACATGCCAGTAAATCCATGCTCACCTTTCCTTCGATGAACTTGATGTCTCTGGGGCACTGTGAGTCACAGTATCCAGTACCGTATTTCGCACCAGCTTTGTTGGTGGGGTACTCGGACTGAACGAAGTGAATGAGAAGAAGTCAATCATGATTGATAGAAGACGTACCAAACCACCGTCTGCATCCATCTCGGAGAAGTACAATGCACCATTGAGACCGCAAGGAAGGGTTGAAACGTCAACATCAAAGGTGAACTCCTGGTTCAACGGGTTGAACATTTGGTATTCCGTCTCGCTACCGGGGGCCATAAGGTAGACTCGTGAACCAACATTCTTCTGAGTCCCATCGGTGACGAATTTGAGAGTCAGAGCGTTGCCACTTGTAGTGATCCCGTAGGTTCCTGTTGAGGGTTTGAGTAAATTTTGTGAGATGGAAGACAGAAAGAAGCCTGGCCTTCGTAATCAGCACCATCGAGGGCACAATTGGCGGCACAAGTAGTTCCATCGGGACAAACAGTCGCATTCCACTCGTTTCCAGTGTAGCAGTTAGTGTAGCCGCCCACTACATGAGTCCATCGCCAGTTGGAATCGAGCACGACCGAAGCAGACTGGGAAGTGCAAGAGCCACCACTAGTGCACTGTTCCCAAGTAAGCGGAGGATGGGTCTCTGGAGTACTTGTCCCAGCTTGCTGACCGTATACAACGGCGAGGTAAGCGAAAGAGAGGAGAGCTGCTGTTCGGAACATGATAAGCCTATGTTGGAACCGATGTTGGTTACCGCCATTCCTCGATCCCTTTTATACTAGAGAGCAAGGCCTTTCGAACAGGACACAGAACAAGTCGTCTGCTGCTGGCGCGGGAATTATCCGGGGTAGGAAGATGAAAGAGTTGGAAGTAGATTTTCCGGAGTGTAAACGTTCGACAACAGTGATTGACTTGTGAGGACAGATACAAGATTTGTTTAAGTCTCTGAGTCTGTGTTCTACAAGCCCGGCGTTTTGTCGCAGCATGGAGGAACTTCGTCGAGGCGATTGATAGGCGGAAGATCCACATCCAGATGCCAAGCATGGTGTATCGAAAGATATCGACTACTTTTGTATATCGGTGCTTTTCGAGGCCATCTGCTGATATGTTCTCATGAAGCTGAATACGAGGGTCGTAACGGCGTCAAGTGCCATCACAAAGGCTATACGATCCACGAAGACTTTTTGTATACTAATACCAAGTGGTTTAGATTCGGAGGGATATGTCGGCGAAGCGGCACAAAGGTCCCGATTGTGACCAAGTTGAAAAATAAGAGGCAAAGAGTGCCTCGTGTAGATATATCAAATCAGAGCTATTAGACCAAGTTGCAGTGAAGCAATCGATGATAGACGGAGGATTGAAATTAAATTTCCTACCTGAACGAAGGCGTATCGTCGGGGATTGTTGTGGCTTATTGCAAAGAGCGGAATAAGCAGTACAAGTCAGCGAAAGTAAGGATTAGGTGCCGCTTTGCTGTGGTAAACGTACCTCCGAGGTTTATCAAGAGCTCGAGTAGTTGTAAGTAGAGTTGAGTTTCTTGGTGTGCAGGGACTTTAGTCGGTGTAACACAGACTTGTTGGCCATTGCGATAAGAAGTAAACGCATAGATAGCCGCCTCGGCAGGATATCGATAAATCACTCAATTCACATATTTGTTTATTTTACCAAGTTGACAAGAAAATATTCATCAATGTCCTAAAAAGACTAAGGCAATCAGCAGTTTTCCTTCTTCTCTTCCACGGACCTCCAACAGGCAACAGGGCTTCGACGTTAATGATTGCAATCTGTGATGTTACGCTTGATGAGCCCCACCTACGAAAAAGATGCCCGACGGGAAGGAATTTATCGCTTCCCCCCCTCCTTCTCAGCTCTCACTGTAACTTTCACTCCCATTCTCGTCACCTTCAAGCCCTGTTCTCCGGCTGGTCCGGTTTTTGACTGTAAGTACATATGTTCCCGTGTTCTCCACTGCCCACTGAACTTGGCGTTGTTCACTTTTTTCCAGCAAAAAAAAAATACTCAAGATATCTTCACGACCATTCCAGGAATTTCGATTATTCATAATGCGAACATACGCTAATCTTCCCCTGCTCATTACCCTCGCTCTGGCTTTTGCTGCGAATACGAGCAGCGCAAATCCTCTTCCCTACGGTTTCTCGCAAGAGGTCCGTGTCGAGAGTCGAGCTAGTAGCTCCATCGATAAAACAGGCCGTACGTCTGATCAATTCGATCTAGCTAAATGGTACAATTATCTGGAGAAACCGGACATTGCCAACACGAGTCGTGAGGTTCGGGTCCTACTGAACCAGTTTCCGGCCCCTCCAGGCCAGGGCCGAATACTACGAACAGATATCCGTCCCAAGAAGATGTATCCCCCAGCCGATCCCCCAGCGAACGGCCTACCTCCTGTGCCCCACCCTCCTTCAGAAGTGGCAGGAGAAAAGACGTGGAAGGAGTCTTTTTCACAGGGTGCAGCGCCGGCCAAGGTCTCTTCCCCATCGCGACATTCTGATTCTCCGACAATACCACTAATGTATCCCTTGCCACAGAAAGGGTCTTCTTCACAGGGTGGTGAAGAGCGGGCCAAGGTCTCTTCCTCATCGCAGCGTCTTGATTCTCCGACAATACCACCAATGCATCCACATCCACTGAAAGGGACTTCTTCACAGGGTGGTGAAGAGCGGGCCAAGGTCTCTTCCTCATCGCAGCGTCTTGATTCTCCGACAATACCACCAATGCATCCACATCCACTGAAAGGGACTTCTTCACAGGGTGGTGAAGAGCGGGCCAAGGTCTCTTCCTCATCGCAAGATCCTGATTATCCGACAATACCACCAATGCATCCACATCCACTGAAAGGGTCTTCTTCACAGGGTGGTGAAGAGCGGGCCAAGGTCTCTTCCTCATCGCAATATCTTGATTCTCCGACAATACCACCAATGCATCCACATCCACTGAAAGGGTCTTCTTCACAGGGTGATGAAGAGCGGGCCAAGGCCTTTTCTTCATCGCAAGATCCTGATTCTCCGACAATACCACCAATGTATCCCTTGCCACAGAAAGGGTCTTCTTCACAGGGTGCAGCGACGGCATTTCCCTCTGCTGTGGCTCCTCATTCGCCTCATTCGCCCTCTGAAACTCCGCCTCCTATTCCAGCGAGGAATCCGAAACGACTTGAGATGATCAAACAGAGGATGCTTTCTGAAGAGTCAGCCGTTGTGGAATATGTCAGTTGAGCCTTTAATTTTACTATATAACATGCGAAACTGAGAAAACGATCAGAACCCTACAGCAAAAACTAGCTCCACTTCATCCATGTCTAGGCAGGGGGGTCAAGATGATCATTTCAACAGGAAGAGGAGGTCGTTTAGTCTTCGGAGAATCGTAGAATATGAGGGGATATGATAACGATTGGTTGCTTATCACTTTGTGCACCGATTCGATATATCCCGCTCTAATCTTTCAACCATT
The DNA here is from genome assembly GCA_028011355.1 of Lentinula aciculospora. Classification (NCBI taxonomy): domain Eukaryota; kingdom Fungi; phylum Basidiomycota; class Agaricomycetes; order Agaricales; family Omphalotaceae; genus Lentinula; species Lentinula aciculospora. The sequence goes on along the minus strand of JAOTPV010000034.1, from coordinate 795,253 downwards.
GCCATTTCTTCATAGCGGGTAGCATCTTTTCTTTTTCACACCAGCACTTCGCTACACTTTACCGACGAATAGACGGAGGGATTTTCGCGTCTAGCCTCAAAGGCTCAGAAAGTATAATCTCAAGATATTGACCTAAACGTGGGTTCCTGCCGCCGTGATAAGGACATCTCTCAAAAGATTAATACCAGTCAAAAGGTTGCTGAGACTATGGGTATCTGCCCCTTCTATGATTACACCTAAGGAGACTCGGTATCCATTTAGTTCCATCTAGGCATAAATGCGCTTGGGTAGGCATCACTTCAAGGATGTACAGCTCTCAGTGCATATTGTACTGGTCTCGCTAAATCACCGCTGATGGTGATAGGACGAAGCCGTTATTAATCTTTTTAGCGGCCTAAGCGAGCTCGTATTGAGCAACAGAAACCCTCTAGAGCATCTAGGGACATCGAGAGGGCCTGGATCTCTACCTAGATGGTTTCGTGCTCGTTAGCGAGCCGCATCAAACCTGCAAGAATGATTAAAGCAGATTATCTGGGCAGACTTTTACTCGGATTGATTCATTTTTCCCCTCTACTAACTTCACTCTCACTTTTACTCTCATCGTCAAGTCTCTTTCCCTGGCTGGCCCGGAGAATAGATCACTAGACCAAGACAACAGCAAGAGAACTATTTTTACTCCATGTTCTACCCATAACAATATTTCTTTCAGCGATTTTAACCAACACTTTTACACTGACGAATTCCCTAGTCCAACGAATCTTTAACGACTATTTCACGAATCTCGAATACTCAGAATGCGAACATACGCCACTCTTCTTCCGTTCATTACCCTCGCTCTCGCTCTCGCTGCGAATACGAGTAGCGCAAAGCCTCTTCCATATGCCTTTTCGGATGAGGACAGTGTTGAGAAGCGAGCACGTAGTTTGTCCGAAAACTCAGATTATCATCTCTCTGGTCGAGGATTGACAAGGGATAGTAATCCATTGCTCGCAACCCGAGGGGATGAATCACCTTCAAACCAGACATTATTGGCACAGTTTCCTCATCCTTCAGGGGGACTAATACTTGACCCTACTCTCCCGGAGACAGGCGAGAAGAAGGAAACTGGTCCTTTGGATGGAAAACCACAGATCTCTCCTTCGCCGAAGGGGAAAACGTCGCGAAGTATAGACATTGATGTTCGTTCAGAAAAACCAAATGAGAGAACGCCACCAAAGAAGAGAGCGGAGAATGTTTCTTCTGCCCTTTCTCCGATAAATTCACTTCCTCTTGTGCCAAGATCAGGAGTGGAGAAAGGGGAAGGTGGCGGCCTGGGAGGCGATTCGCCGACATTACCGCGGTTTGCTTATCCTATTAAACAGGAAACTCCGGCTCAGAACCTGACATCCACAGGTTCTTCTTCGACTGGAGAACTTCTTGCGCTTCCCAACCAAGTTTCTGCCGTGCCCGCGCCCTCGCCTAAATCGACTGTATATCTTGTCTCGAATACTGTTTTACCGGCCTCTTGGCGTTCGGGACACCCTAAGCCTCTTAATCCTGCGGCGAAGATGGAGAAAATGTTTAAAAAGTCGGCTGATGATGCTAGTATGGTATCTGCCATGGTGAGATTCCTCAATCTTCTGTTTCACTATCAGTAAACAAATGTGATATAGACTCCTACTTCTACTGCCTCGGCAGCAGCAAGCTCGAGTTCGTATTCGCCCTTGCAGGGGGCTCAAACTGAACATCTGAACAAGAACAGAGATGCTACGAGGTCGTATCATCGTCGTCGAGTTGTTGATTGGGAAACAGAGTTAGCCAATAGTAACTTTTGATCATTGAACAGCTGTAAATTCTGCTTGGCCTGTTTGCCTAATTCGCACTGCCGTCTTTTCATTTCTGAGTCTGACGTTCAGCTTTGATGTTTATAAGTTTACAAGAGGATATTCATCTAGGACTAAGGCTATGAAGTTTCCGACGACCACAGCCGCCACCATGGCCGGCGCTTATCTTATACTCTCTCCTCTTCAAGGTTCTCAGTTTGCATTTCATTCTATATCTCTTTTCACGGCTGGTCCGGGAATAATATCGTGAGATACCTCCTTAACAAAACCACGTCAACGTCCACTCAGCACGGCAAACAATATCTTATTTCTCTTTCTAGCTATCAAAATATTTTTTTTCGTCACGATCACGACGAACTTTAACAATCACGACTACGATGTATTCACACACCCTTCTTCTTCCCTTCATTATCTTCGCTGTTGCTCTCTCTGCCAATGCCGCTCCGTGCGGTGGTGTGGATAATCAATATAGCTCCTCGAATAAAGTCAAGGTCGAGGCACGAGCAATTAGTTTCTCCAAAGGCATAGGTCATCGTCTTTCTAGTCGAAGTACGGTACAATATCGCAGCGATCACAGCGATGTGGAGGATCATGATCCGGAGTGGAACACAATGATAAATTCCTTCCCGATGCCTCCTTCATCGGTACGGGGACGTGTACCCCTGCTCGAGCTCTTTCTGACTTTTTACTGTTCTTCCCTAAACAGACAACGCCCTCTCCTTTCTCAAAGCAAGAGATAGTTATTGGAGGGAAAACAGTTTTGCCTCATTCGTCAAACCATGCATTTGCAGGACAATCAGGTACTCCGAAAAATGCAATTCCCCCAAACGAACAACTTTCTGCAACATTGGATGAATTGCCGCCGCCGATCCCGTGGAGGAGTCCACTGCGAAATATACGGGCTAATCTGGCACCACCAGTTCCATGCAGGAGTCCACTTCGAAAAGTACCACTTAGCGACTCTGCACCTAAGAACAACATGCGAATTGGAAAACACGACAGTGGTCGATATTGTCGGGGATAGTGTATTCGACGTAATTGGCGACACAGTGAGTCATACCATCTACAAAACACTGGGTTATGTGACTAACGAGCGAAGACCATTAGCTACGTGACTGTGGAGCTTCTTACTCAATGTCAAGTCAAGATAGAGAGGCGGTAAATATTCAGATTTGATATTCCCGTCGAGTTGTTTTCGGAATTCCAAATTTCTGCGCTTGAAAGGAGCTGTGTATCGATGATCTCTCAGGGTCCGATCATGAATTTGGGATTAGGCGTATTGACGCTGGACCTTTTTCAGTCTCTTATTCTTTCCGTCGTTTCATAGTTAACCTGGGCTGCCAACGAATCCGCGTACGACTTCACTTCACAAAGGTATATGCTTAAAGTTTCTCAGTCTTGAACCTGTGCTGATATGTAAGTATCGTAAACGATGTTGTGCCATGCACATACATACAAGCTGTGTACACTTTGAAATGGCGCGCTTCGTGAAACGCTTACCGATTCTTCGTCCGGTGGCTCAGGCTGTGTGATAGGCAAGATAATCCGATCAGATATCACCCTACATTGAAAAATATACAAATCATGGCAACTGAAGGTGACAAGAATGAGGGCTTATTGTCGTCAGATTCAATGACTTTGAATAGGACCTCTGATTATACACCAGCATACCATATGAAATTTTTGCTCGATTCTGGGGCACTATGTATGAATCAAAATCGCTCAAATGCGCTATTGTCCGAATTTTTTCATGCGACCTTTATTTTAGCGCCCGATTTTTCTAAGCGCAGGAACTCGATCTCTGGTGTTTTGCGTGTTCCATAGTGTCTACGGACCCTTTTAAGAGCTTCTCAGTCACTTAATAGTCCCCTCAACTGTACTAAAATATTAGTCTAGTCCTCTCAATCTTGGTGTCTTTTGTCCGAATTCTTCGTATAACCTCACGCCTATGGCGCTGGTTTGTCCGAGATTTCCTGCGCCTATCTACACGTTTCTAATATGCCTCAGGCTTAGCGCGATATACTATACTCGCATACTTCTGACTCCTTCCGCCGCAGATATCTCATCAGATCACCCTTAAATCGTTGTTCCAACTTTTGTAAACATCAATAGGCGTTGTATAGCTATAGCGCTTAAAAATATGCCTCGAGAGATACTGGGCGCGAAATACTATCTCGCATATTTCTGACTCCTTCCAATTGCCAACCGAATCTTCCTATGCGTTCTTTTGTCGACATGAATGTCATTGTTCAGCGCTTCAGAATATGCCTCAGGACATACTTGGCACGGTATACTTCGTTAACCCTTTCCTCTTCTATACTCCACAGATATCCCGTCGTCTTTGAGGGGCTAGAATGAAAGCGAGCATATGGAACACCTCATGGGCTGTAATATCGATAGTGGCTGTAGCCTGTTATCGCTGTGTAGCTGTGGAGCCCTCTGCCCAACTCGAGAGACTTAAAGGAGCAGGCTTTCTCCCGTCGAGTGGTTCAGTTGAGTGACCACTTCTTTGCAGGCAAAAAACGGTATCACTCCACGTTGAATTCGACCTTTCGCTTCAAATCCCTCATTTTGCGTTTACTCTGAAACGAACACCCTATCAAACAAACATGCGTCTCGCACCTACCTATTTTCTTGCTGGTGTTCTTGCCCTATTTGCCAACATCGTGCATGCGGCTCCTCATATTGTTAGTGACAACTCTTATTTGGTGTTAGACGGCCTAGGCGAGCTCACGATCTTCCTGTTTAGGCTAGGAATACCGTGTCCTCACATTGGGCATCGGATGACTTAGCATTGCAGAGCCGTAAAGTTGAGCCTAGTCGCTGGGAACTTCGGTCTCTACAGCACATGCCACCACCACCTCTTCCTCCTGCTCCGCCGCCATCACCTGTACATTTTGAACGTTGAGGTTTCGCGATCTTACTGATAGAGCAAGTTACGAAGGTTTCTACATAGCATTATGCACAAACTTAAAATCAATATTCTTCCATACCCAAAGGAATGTTGTTTTGATTATCTTGCCTTTTAATATTCCTCTCCAATGTCCATCTTAGATTCCGTTTTTAAGTATATATTTACATAGATAGAACTGTTAGTACATTTGAAATTTGTACAACCTGTGCGCCCAAACTTTCATCTTTGTCGGTCGAGACTGGACTCAAACCTACTCTAAGATCCAACTCGAAATTCAAGACCTCTCAATAGAGAAGAGGTATTCTTTGGCGATAGTAAACCATCGTATATTTTTTGTTAAATCACTCTGACTCGAAGGACTTTTTCGAAAAGGCCAGGAACGGTTTGGACTGTGCTCGATGCACAGCCCGGCTGCCATATCTGCCTGTCAGTGACTTTTGCTGCCTGCCATCTGATATTGCAACACTGATCTGTAGCGCCAACCTTCATCTTTTGGCCCCCCCCCAGCAGTTTCCGTTTTCTTTGCAGGCAAAGAGAAAGTACTCCTATGGGAATAAATGATGCATCTCGCGTTTGTCTATTCATGATTGTAGCTAGTGCGTTTATGTTCGTGAATGTTGCGCATGCGGCACCTCTTCCTGTGAGTGAACGTCTTTGTTGGATCCTATCGATCTACTCACCATTTTCCATGTCAGATAAACACCACAAACTCAGTATTGGAGGCTCGAAAACAAGCGGCTCCGGCACCATCAAACCCACCGCAGACACCACCGCAGACACCACCCAGAAGACACCTAGTCGCTATCTCGTTTCCCGATTCCAGCACGATTAATTATTTTGACCCCCACGATCCCAAATCTCCTAAAATTCATCCGAATTTTTTTTGAAAAACCCGGTCCTGCTTCTCTGGATCAGAGGATATTTGCAAAGAAACAAGTCGGAATTGTAATACCGAGCTTTCTCCCTTCATCAGAATTCGAAATCTTCTTCGCGGGGGCTTATCCCTATGAAAATCTAGGGACGGGATTTATCTCATTTAGAGCAGATGTGATGGCTTCCCCAGGGCACTACTATGGCAATGGTTGCTTTGGGACGATCTATCAAATTGAATCAACGAAGCTCAAGGCTTGTTTTGGGGAAGGAAGGGGTCAATAAGCATATCCATACCTTGATCACGTCCTGCCATTCCCTGAGCTGATGTCCTCTTAGTTATCAGTTTTCGTTCAATTGGGAATACGCTCTTTATCGTTCTGGCCGATATTTTGTCATTTACTCTACATCTCCCTTCTCTACTTCAACTCGTCGAGACTTTTTGATCTGACTATCTTATTTTGTCCCTTTTTGCATTCTTTTTCCTTGGCTCTACCATGAATTCCAAGTATCCCGGATGATTTGCTTGAATTTGGTCGTGCTCAGTATTTAATTGATTTTTCCGCATCTATCTTATGTTTGAACCCAGTTCAGTCCACACAGCAGATTCTCACCCTGCGGAATACAGTGGTTACTTTACCTTGCAAGCAAATAGGCAATTCGCACATCAATACCGAGTGATCATGAATGAGAGCTGATGGGCTTGATAAGTGAGGATCTGAAAATGAAAGTTGGGATTGAGAATTTTGTATATGGTCGTGGCAGTCGGATGATCAGCATCTTTGCAGGAAAACAAAAACACGAATATAATAAATTCGGTTAACTTCATGCTCTCGCCGCTGTGACCTCTAACGTCGACCACCCTCTTGACAGATTATCCGTGCGTCTCCCGCTTCCCTATTTTGATAATACCCACAGCTTCTTGTTCGCTGGACCTTATTATACTGGTGACTTCTGGTAGATATATAGTGTTTGAGGCAATGTAGCTAGCTCTTCACCTATCTGAAAATTCCTGTCCTCTTCCACAAATCATCTCGCTCCCCCATTTCTGATAAGACCGATTCTCGCAGCCAACTGTCGAGCGTGCAACGCATGTAGTCTCCTCGACCTAATATAAACCACTAAAAGGGCACCAATAGCGAAAATTACATTACAGGCGATGAACTCGTAGAAATCCGCTCGTTCACGCGAGATGATACGTCCGCAGGATTCCCAGGCAGGTGTCTCGCCGATCTTGTTGGACGGACGAGATGGAGGTCGGGGAGAAGAGGCGTGGTTGGAATTAGAATCTGGATTGGGATTATGTTGGCGGTCTGGGGGAGGTATCCGCGGTCGTAAAGATATGCGAGAGCCTTCGTAATATGATGATGAAGAATATGAAGACGAAGAAGCGTTATGGCAATGCATTAATCGTCGGTTGCCGAATGGTTGGCAGAAAGGTCTGTCGAGCTGGTAACAGATGAATTACCACAAAATGTACAACAGGTACGAAAGTAGGTACCTCATCTGAAGGGCAGGGTTCACATTCACCAAACGGGATGCATATCAGCTCTTGGTGAGTACCATTCTGAGGGCCCGCATCAGCGTCGATATCCGCGGCAATGGTGAAAGAAAGAGTCCAAAACATTCTGTGAAAGATTTATTTGGCTGGCGCTACACAGTATCATTTAGTTTGCTTCTCACATGCATATCACCGTATTTGCTGCCAGCGTTGACAGAATGCGCATCTGAGGACCATGAAAGTTTGACTGTGGTGGTTGAAGAAAGAAGCTCGTGGGAGTCTAGACAATTTAACTCTTTCGCTTTGACCTTCTTAGCATCGGAGCCTTCATCTACCTTAGATTCCATTTGAATATGTCCAGAAAAGCAGTCTTGGTTGAAGATGAATTTGACGACGACACGGACCTTCCTTTACCTGCCCGAGCGTTGCCTAATACTGGCGCAAAAGGTGCTGTGTTACAAGAAATCGCCGCGGATAACGATTCGGAGTACGATCTGGACTTGAATACTTCCCAGCGCGCAGGACCAGCGTCGCCACCTTCATCGCAGCCACAGTTTCGGTCAGAAGGCGCTAACCAGCTCCCTAAGAACACGATCACAGACATAACTCCCTACAAGTCGTATGTGTCGTTTTCACGCCTTATTATCGCTTGTATATATCCATCTGACATTCGGAATTTATTCTTGAACTGCTTGCGTGTAGGTGGACGTGTATATATCCCATCTACATCGACGCAAAGCGTCCGTATGGGACAGGCCAGCGGAGAGTGGAGAGAGGGAAGAGCATCTGGTGGCCTTTGAGCAAGGATATTGCTGAAGCGACGAACCGATTAGGTCTCGGTACGCTGCATGAAGTGAACAAAGCTCATCCACGAGACTGGGAGAATCCTGGTCGTGTAAGAGTGCAGTGGAAGAAGGAAGGCAGGCTCATGAATCCAGCAATTAAAACAAGTCTGTTTCAGTGTCCCTAGTCCCCTTCCGATATCTTACCTCAGGTTTGTCACCAGAGAAACAATTGCTGGAAATGATCAGCCTACAAATTCAACATCTCAAGCCAGAGAACATCCCCCGTCCACCGTATTCCACTTCTTCTCCGGCCATCGCCAACCCATCTGCCGCTGCTCCTACTACTAATCCGACATCCTCATCTAACAAAGGCAAAGCACCTGCTACAACAAAGTCTAAATCCCCGATTGCACCTCAGCCCAAACAGAATTATAAGCAGATAGGTGGGAGACGGTTGCCCGTTCCTCCGGAGCCTCATCCGCCTTTGGCGTCTCGAGTATCACCCTATTCGCCTTCCCTTCCAACTGGCGTCCTTATTGACACCGTGAAGGCGGGGATGAACGCTACAGAGAACAATGCCAATGTTCCTGGTATTCCTGGTGCACCTGGCTCGTTTGGTGCACCCGGAGGGCCCCAGAAAGGTAAACGAAAAGTTGTAAGGGTCAGAGGATAGGTCGAGGGTGTAGTATGAAAATACAAAGCTGCTGTATTAACATTAACTTTGGACATTCTTTCAACTCACAATGGTACAACAACATTTGAAATTTTGATTTTTACCCAACTGCCAACCCAAGAACAACTACGTGAATGGTAAAATACAGTGAGGGGTCACAAATGCATGATGCGAATGCAAAGATGGATGAGATATGAATGAAAACCCGATAGAAATAAAGATGTAAACCCAGGGAAAAATGACAATCCAGAGTTCCGTGTATAGAAATCTTAGCGGACAAGAGCCTTAACACCAGCTTAATTCCGCAATGGCGGACCTCGACTGAGCTCCACCCCCATTTTATGCACAACCTGCATTCCCAAAGGCTCGAACGCCTTCTTCCACAGCGTTCGCCTCCTTCTCCCTTCGAAAATCGACTGGGACCGCTCCCCAGTTTCACCTTCAGGCCCGAAAACAAACACCTTATCTTCGTTGAATGGTGCTTCCCCATACGCAAAAGCAATCCATTGCTCTTGCATCGTATCTCTTACGCGAGAATACGACCACGACGCGACGGAGGGCACGCCCCATCCGTCGTCTTCTGAGCTCATTGCGTCGTCGTCACGTACGATTGGGGAATACTTGATATCCTCCTCGTCATCGTCTTCGAAGGAGAACGATTCAGGAAACATATCCGCTTCGGCTAAGTTGTCTTGTATTGACGACCCAGCTATGGAGCGTGTAGATGATTCCGGCAGAGGTACGTTGTCGAAGAGATACATGAGATCCGCTGCATGATGAGGAATACAACTCCACGGTCCTTCTTGATCAAAAACGTATCTCCACACACCGCCGCCTTCACGACGCGCATTATGTGCGAAACAGTCTGTCGGCCACGCTATTCGCGCATCGTTCACAAGCTCGAGTATGTGTTCGGCGATTTCTTGGTCATCCGTGTACGATGAGATATCGTATGTGTGGAATATTGTGTTGGTCTTTGATAAAGATTGACAGACAGCTTTGATCCGACGTACAGCTGCTACAGAGGTCCAGTAGGAGATGGGTGTGGACCACAGCATCGAATCAGAAGCACAGTCTCCAATGAGTAGGGGCTGGAAGAGGGGCAACCGAAGACCTGGAGTGGAGGAAGAAGACGGAGCAGAGCCAGTAGGCTTTGGCGTGTGAGTGTGGGATCGAAGCGCGGAAAGTGCCTTTGGCACAACTAAATTCAGGCTATGGTGATGGTTTTTGTGAGCATCTTCAGGTGAGAGAAAATCCTTCCAATCGTGTCGCAAAAACACCCCATCATCAACAACACGTAAAGATCGACCAAATTTGACCAGTTGATCGGCGTCAATTGCTCGAAGCTGGCTAATGGTGGAGAGGTGCATCGTGGACATCAACCGAGAGAGCTGGCATCCAGCTGCAGCGACGTCTGGCACGTTGTATTCGAAAACCGCGCTTTGGACGATGGCGCGGTGGAACAGCGGACGCGTTTCGTTCAAGGTGGAAAGTAGATGGCATACAATGTCAAACGCCCCACTAGATTCGCCGAAAAGGGTGATGTTAGTTGGATCCCCACCGAAATCAGCGATGTAGTTGTGCAACCATTCGAGAAGGGTGCGTTGGTCACGAAGACCGAAGTTGCCTATACTCTCGTGGCCGTCCTCTCGAAGCTGGGGTCCAGCTGCAAATCCAAACAAGCCTAAACGAAAGCTTTTGTGTTACATGAGCATAGAGTTCAAGATAAAGAAAGAAAGTCTTACTTGAAGGTAACCAAGATCATAGGTTTTCCGACTAGAATGCTTTTGCCTACTAACGCACCGCCGTCGTAAACCCAATTGGAGCCATGGCCTCTGTCATCTCCACTGGAATGGAAGCGTAAGTATCAATGACCACTAGACAGAGAATTTGTCCATACCCATGCACCCAAACCATAACGGGCAAACGCGACTGAGAGCTCAACCCGCCTGGACAAGTGATATTCAAGTTCAGACACTCGAATTCGTTTTGCTTCAGTATCTGTTTTGGGATGTCATCGTCGTTCAGACCGAACAAAGTTTCCTCAAAGCTGTTCATGTTCTTGACTTGAGGACATATGGGACTAAGACATGTAAAGATCGTAAGTATTGTGCCATGATAACCGAACGCAAAGAAAACCCTCACCCGTATCTAGAAGCATCTACAAGCGGAGGGTACGATGCAAACACCTTGGACTGGCGGAATCGAGCAGGTATAGAGGCATACTTGATACCGCGGTACTGGTGTATGGGTGTATTTAGTGTGGATAATGGATGTTCTACACCACGGAAGACGGTCTCGAGCACCATATGTTGCACTTCAGGGTCGAACATGTTTGTAGTGACTGGCATGATGGGAGACCTGGTCTGAGCGTCTGTGAAGCCACGGTGAAGATTGAATGGCAGATAGCGCTGAGAGTAAGGTTATAGCCTGTGATGAAGACAAGACAAGGTTGTAAGAAAGAAAACGAGGAAGATTGAGAGCTGTAACAAGCAGGGATTATAAGGGACCGAGCTTATAGCGCATCGAATGATGGGAATATATGAAATATTACTGCACGGGGTGAATTGGACTAGTTTTTCTAGTCCCTCGTACCAAAAAGGCATTCGACAAAGACTGATCGATATCCCACACGTGACAGAGTTCTGAATTGATTCGAGAAACGGAATCAATCTGGTCGATTGAGGTAGCGGTATCATCCGAGAGGTAACTCTCACGGAGAATTGAACTAGACAAGACGAGAATGCACTAGAAATTCAGCGCATCGCCGTAAACTCCTCTACCTCCTCCGTCTGTCAATGAGCATAACGCTAACTTTTCGACGTGATTGGCGTTGTCGCTGCCCTTGGTGCTCCTCAACTCCTTCAAAGATCACAAGCGAGACTAACCTCGTTCAAACCACGAGGGAATTTCTGGAATGACAAAGGGCTGTTATCGGAAGAATCCTGGAAGTTTCGTTCAGCGAGGCAAAGTGGTGAACGATCTGCAGATAGAACTTACACATCGACGGATTTAGCAGCTTCGCGATACTGTGGTCAACGACGATCCTGCATCACGACAAACAACCAATCTGAGTAGGCTCGGGTGTTCCAGGAGATCAGAGAACAGCGACCATATTATGTGGAATGTCACAAGCGTTTAAACAAGAAGCGCAGCTTCATAAAGTGCTACCGAAAACGTCAATGTTACGCCCAGACGTTATGCTGAACGAGCACATACCTTCCAGACGTAAAAAAACGACTCGAGGTCTAAATTCACATCCTTGTTCCGAAAGAAGCACCCTTTTGTAGAGAAACGAATTGAAATATACAACTTTGAGGGCTCGAATATTCTCGGCTTAGCCTTTTCTCAACAATCTTAGCACAATGACAAGCGCTTCAGTGTTCCAAGGTAATAGTCTATGACAAAAATCAAAATGCATATGTGCCAGAATATGAAAACATGAGATCATATACACAGGTTTGCTGTAAGTCAATACTAATATTAAGCTCAATTACAGGCAAGTTGGAGACATCCAACTTCACCGAGGGATCGACATTGGACGACTTACTTTGTCACGAAAGTATCATATAAAACACCATATACAATTCACAGCTTCCGGGCTGAGAAGGCCCTTGGACAGAAGAGCAGAACGGTGCAAGAGAACATCGAAGTAGTAATAAGAGAGACATATTGTATTTTCACACACGTCCAAGTTTACTTTTGTGCCCTTTCATTGTTAGTGCAATGGCGACGCAGAATACGACGCTCTCAATCATATGAAGACATGAACTGACAGTTATACAGTATCAAGAGTCATAAACTACTCAGGTTTCAGTGCCCCTTCGGTCTGATTTCCCCTGACCCCGCGGGACTAGTTGTGGTTCCACTGGCATCCACACAGAATACTTACTTCCGACCTTCCAATTTGAGTAGATAATGTCTCTTAGAGATACTTTGACTTCACCATCCTTCATCGGCCTGGTGGTCACCTCGTGTCTCAAGGTAGCCTCATGTCAAGAAGACAAAGAGCGGTTGATATTTCCCATAATATTGGCTGGCAGTGGCAGGAGATAATAACATCAAGGTATGCATGTCTACCTCATTTTTTGTGTGCTATAAACGCTAACGTAGCTTCTCACTATACACGTAGGTCTTCTTGTACACCACCTGGACTGATGCTATCGTTTTTCACTTCAATGTTGCTGGCTCTTGCGCTCCCGCGAATCGTCTTTGGCCAACCCAAGTGTGGCCTGGTGCCACCTACAGATGCGACTGTTCCTAATTCAAAGTCGTCCACTGGAGCAGGATCTGGATCCTCAGGCTCAGGCTCCAACAGTGGTGATTTTGGTGACGTCCTTGCCAACGGATGGTATCCCGGATGGCTTGCAGACGACAATCCTCTTAGTAATATCTCCTGGAGTAAATATAACACCTTGACTTTTGCGTTCGCGTGAGTGCATAATTATCTTCTGGAACGAGAAGCTTACGCTCCCCTACGTTATGATCTCGATCGGTTGTTTGATTCTGAATTATCAGCACTACAACTTCCGATGTGAACACAGTGGCGTTAGACTCTGTTAGCCAACAGGCTCTGCCTCAGTTTGTGACCGAGGCCCAGGAACATGTGGGTTTTGTTGCTTTTCCTAACTTTGCGTATGAATATTCACTCAATTCGACATATGTCTGCAGAATGTTACTGCAATATTGTCGATCGGTGGATGGTCGGGATCAATGTATTTCTCTAACGCCATAGCTACCTCGCAAAATCGAAGTGCATTCGTGAAAACGGTGGTAGATATCGTCAATCAATACGATGTGGATGGTATAGAATTCGAGTACGTCAAATAGTTGCATGTGTTCCGAGAGATCTTCAACGACATCTTGGGTTATATGGATTGACTAACGTTTCGCAGTTGGGAATATCCCGGAAAGCAGGGAATTGGTTGTAACACGATTTCATCATCGGACTCGGAGAACTTTCTCTCATTCCTGCAAGAGCTTCGGCAAGACCCTACTGGATCGCAGCTGATTCTTGCAGCAGCTGTTTCTATTACTCCGTGGGTTGGATCGAGTGGTGAACCTATGACCGACGTATCAGCCTTTGCAAAGGTGCTCGATCATATCAGTCAGTATTGCGTTCCTCTTGTGTTCCTCTTTTCCGGTATCTAATAACGCTCAAAATGATCTCCCTTTAGGTATTATGAACTATGATATCTGGGGCTCATGGTCGCCTACCGTTGGTCCCAATGCACCTCTGAATGATTCTTGCGCTCCTGTACAAGATGGATCTGCTGTGTCCGCCGTCAAAGCATGGACGTCCGCTGGATTTCCTGCTGATCAGGTTTGTCTGATCTTGTACGCAGAAAACCATGAACTGAAAGCCTTTTCTCAAGATCTCGTTGGGCCTAGCTGCCTACGGACATTCGTTCGACGTCACCAACTCCAACGCACTCGGCAACTCGACAGCGTTAAAACTCTATCCCGCATTCAACGCTGGGGACCAGCCTCATGGTGATAGTCAAGATGCGCAGGCTGGTACGGATGAGTGCGGCAACTCCACGCCTATTGGAGGCATCTTCAATTTTTGGGGATTGGTTGACGGCGGGTTTCTTACAACGGCTGGAGCCGCTGCAAGTGGCATCGACTATGCATTCGATAATTGTAGTCAGACGGTGCGTTTGTGTTTTCAAGTCTGTCTCGGTTACGGATCTTATTCGAGCCGGGTTTTTGGTTTCAGCCTTTCGTGTACAATCCTACCTCTGATGTGATGGTTTCCTTCGACGATGCGACGTCCTTTGCTGCGAAAGGAAAATTCATCAATAGCATGGGTCTGAAAGGATTCTCGGTGTGGCATATACTGGGTGATTATAATGATATCCTGTTGGATGCCCTCAGTGATGCTATGGGTATAGAAACGGTATGCACTAGTTCATCATAGCGCAATTTCCTTTAACTCTCATTGTTCGCTTATATGTATGTATCTGATTATTTACTGAAAACCTGAATCCAGGAGTAATTTATGTGAAATAAATATAATTACCATGAAGAGAAATCACAAGTTATGCAAAGCAAGATCGAAAACTGGATGAAGAAGGATAAACATCATCATCTACTGGGTACCTTCGGCTCAAAAGAAGTTATCGCACAATACTACCGTTCCATGGCAGCACAATCTAATACAATGCGCATCGCCCGGCAACAAATCTAGGTCCCGGTGAACAGGCAGGTTTCTTTCCCATCTTTTCACCCTACAACGACGAGCGAGACAGCTATTGACTGATAAGCAACTTGGGTTGGACACTTAAACTTACTCGTCGTTCAGGGGACTCGGTGGCCTTTTCGGGATCCGGAAAAACAACCTCTTAGCTGTGTATATCAAAATAAATTTTGGCTGTGAGGTCTCATATAAAAGACGACTCCGCCAGGCCATCCAAATGAAAAACTATCTTCTTTGCGGGCAAAGAAAAGTTTTACATTCTGCCTTGAGACTACGAGTCATTTGCACCACGTCCCCATGCGTCTCGCCCCTGCTTATCTTGCATTTGGTGTCATCCTTGGCCTGAGCATAAATGCATATGCGGTACCTGTTGCTGTTCTGGCTGTCTGTTATTTGAGATAAATCGTTCTGCTTACTGTTTTTCCGTAGTTTCAATCGTTGACCACGAGAAGAGTGCCTGCCGAAACACATAAAATATTATCACGACCACTACCCAGGCAGAGACATACAGTCACTATTTCATTCCCTACACCTGCGACGATTCACTACACCACTGAATATGAAGGGCAAGAGCTTCCCGTCCCCAAAAAGAGTAAACCGACCTCCCAGAGCGACATTCATTTTGCACAAAGCCTAGTGGAAACCTACGGAAGGACAGATTACCCGGAAGATGTTTTCGAATTGAATTTTGATAATTCACATCCCTATGAAAATTTGGGGACAGGGTTTGTTTCATACAAAGCCGAGGTTGAGTTTAGTCCTCTCGAGGCGAACGCGGTTGGTGAGGAAGGAGAAGATATCTGCTCTCCTTGCTTCGGGACGATTTTTCGGGATGCAGAACTCAAAGTCGAAACTATTCTTTGGCCCCTAGAAAATCCTGAACGAGAATCGTACTTATACCCCCGTAATGCCCACCCATTTTTGCAGCTAGTGTAGAAAGCTACAATCATTTCTCCACATTACATACTCAAAAGAATTGTGTATATGACCTCCATTACTGTACAAGAAGAGTTGCGGAAAGTTCCTGAAGAATCCGTAACTTCCAGGGAGCCTCTGAAGTAGCAGAAGAGGCAGCCAATGTGAACGATGAAAGCATCTCCCATAAGAATAAGCAACCATAGCGCGATCCAACATTGCATCAATGCCAAAAGTAGCTCCAGTTAGATCGAAACCAAGATTTCTACAACGAAGGGTGTAGTCAGTGTCTCGAGTTCGACTACAATCAAAAGCAACGAGCTCACAAGTTTGAGAATGTCCGTCCTTGGGTTGACGAAAATGATTGCAGGAGCACCGAAGTCGATCAGGTTAGCATATTCTACAATGCCTCTAGAGTTGACACCAACAAGGATGTTGAGCTTATTGGGATCACTGCAAATAGAAAAGAAAATGAGACCCTGTGATACTGAGAAGGAAAATATTTCACGTATAAAGAAGGCCATAACGATCCACAAGGTTCAGAACTTGTGGTTCAACCAGCCGTTCAACTTGATCCACCAGCCGTTTCCTTTCTGAAGCGGTACGGGCACGCCTCCAGGCATCGGTCTTCTCGATTGGTACGCCATTGACTTTCTTCATGATGATAGTAGGTCGTTGTAAGTGTTCTTTCACAATGGTTACTTTTCCTGTGCGCCGGTCCGTTTCTTTACTCAGAATTTCCCAAGAAACTATTCCAGAGTTGACATATTGTTCGACAAGACTGAGAGCTATGACTTCGCCGTAAGCGTCTTTGTCGACTTCAGTTTTGGAGAGGACTTTGATCAACAATTGATCTGGGTGGTAACCGCCTGAGTAGCGTGCACCAGAAACACCTTTGAACCGGTATACTCCAGCATTAAATATCCCCATTTTACCCATCTCATTATCAATAGCCAAATTTACACCAAGGTACTGGGAGAAATCGCCTCCCCCTAGAGATACGAACGTTATGGTCCTCATGGAGACTTGATTAGAATGAAACTCACGGAAGTATTTCTGCCTAGCTGCATTCGTAACTTCGAGAGGATAGAAGTCAACCATCCAAGTTTGCTATGTAGTTTAGCAGCATCCTGATTAGCGAGCCATTCGTGAGGATGTTTCTAGAGACACACATAACGTTTGTAATTCTTATCCTGATTCATATATAACTCGAGGGTGGAAGGTAGATACGCTTTTTGCGCAGGCTGCTTCGGAGGTCGGGTCTCATAGCGACGAGGTGCGATAGTATGATTCATGGGAGTGACTGCTTTCTCGGGGGTCGGAGTAGCACATACGGTAAGAATAGAAGAATTGTAGAGAGACCCGAAGACGAAGAGAGAACAATAGATCAAAGACAAAAACGCCTTGGACATAGCTGATTACAGGATATATAAAGGTGTGAATGTTTCTCTGGCCAGCAGAGGTGAAGATAATGTAGAACGAAAAGAGGAAAGAAGTTGAGTTCAAAATTCCGACGGATCATTAACTCAGCTCTCATTTCCCATGGTGCTCCCTTCCGATTCTGAAGATGGAGAATACGTCCCCGACGAAAAAGCCGATTCATATTGGTCGTCTGACTCTGAAACGGAGGGACCTAATACCAAACGTCCTCGAACAGAACCATCTGAACTAGAGGACACCGAAAGTCAACAACGGTAAAGGCTAGTAACATTGACCTGGTAATCTGCGGTCTCTGACGGCCATTATCGTCCATATAGCAAACGGAAAGAGTTATGGAAAGCTTTCCAAGAATCTGTAGCTTCTAGTAAAGATTTGGTAGCGGAAGAGAAACCAAAAAGCGTGCGAGTTGAGAAGAGATATCTATTTGCGGGGAAAGAAATAACGTGAGTTGCCTCCTCTCGTATTGTATTTTGTCCTAACAGCTCATCAGAGAAATTGTTGAAGTCTCTGCTGATTCTGCAGAAGCAAAGAAATGGCCAATGGTATCTTCAGAAACACCCTCTGTGTCGTCTTCGAGCAGACGTGACTCACCTTCATCTCTTGTCCACAAATCGACTGCTTCCTCAATTATACCTACGACCTTTCAAGCTGGAGATTCGAATTTATTGTACTCTCAATCCTCTCAAAAGCCTATCGCTCCCAGACGAGGCCCCAGAAAGTCAAAAATAACACTAAGCGAGGTCCCAGGATCCAGTGCAGGCACACGATTGCGAGCGACGAAGCTCACAACGCTGGAAAAGTCTGCTATGGACTGGCGCTCACATGTATCCGAGCAGGATCACACCGTCAAAAATGAGCTTGAGGCAAATCGGAAGCATGGAGGAGGTGGGTATTTGGAGAAGGTGGAGTTTCTAGAAAGGGTTAGTGAACGAAGAGAAAGTCTTCTAGACGCGAGCAAGAGCGGGAAGCGTCGCAGAGGATAGATATGCTGTCACTGATATCTTGGACTCCTTCGTTTGCCTGCACGCCGAGAATTGTATCTTATTCTTCCCTTTGATTTACTTATGAACTTTTGTTGTACATTGTCGTCTGTGTTCGACAACATACTTCCAATTTATTACTCACCTGAGGCTGTGTGGCTATACATAATACAGCTTCCTACATCCCCACACCTCAAATCTCAGAGATGGCCTCTTCCTCTGCCAGTCCCCTGAGTAAAAACCTCACGGACCTTATCCCATTCGAGATATATGAATACATAATCTCCTTCCTGGACCACACACCCACTTTAAAGAGTTGCAGCCTAACATGTAGAGATTGGCTTCAGGCAAGTTGGAAACGTCTCTTAGCAGGAAGTACTATTCTGGTTCATCGAGGGAACATCAACGATCTCCTAGAGATTGTGGAACGAAATGCTCATTTCATAACAATCATTCGTTTCATAGAGGCGTTGCATCTCGAACAAGGAGGCTCAGCTCGATTACCAGACTTGGGGCTGGCTATAGAAGGAGGTAAAAAAGCCTTTCGATTCGATGAATATCTTCACCTCCTTGTAGGATTTAAATCCGTAAAAAGTCTGAGGCTTGGTTGGATTCGTGGAGATACAGGTCCACCTACTGCACTATCCCTCCAAAATAATTTTAGTGCAGGAGTCACTGCGCTGGAGCTTAACTCTACTATCCTGCGTTCCCATTCACAGTTTTTCGAAATCTTACACGCCCTTCCCCAGCTGACTAGCCTTCAGCTGGTCGGGCTCAAGTTCAACAGCGGACGACCTAGGGAGGATGCCCGCGAGGCCCCGGGTATGACGCTAATCAACGCACCCAAACCTCCACAACTGCAAAAGCTGTATTCCAACGTCACAGAGGACGTGGCACATTTTATCTTCTCGTGGATAGCATTTCACGGGCCTATACCAATTAGGACCGTTGCCGTAGGGTTATTCAACGGATCAACCAATCGCCAGATATCTCGATTTTTGTCGGAATGTGGCTCGACGATTGAGACGGTGAAGATATGGGATGCATATTCAGCAGCAAGCTAGTTCCTTCTTTTTTTGAACTTACGAGTTGTATGCTTATTCATGCCATTAGATTTTGATTTATCTCCTTGCAAAAAATTGCAGACACTGAGGATGGGCTGGATTCATTGTTCCTCTTCTTCCCCTCCTGGATCAGAGGCCTTTGTGACTGACGTTCTCAAGACAGTCAGTTCCTCGTCTTTAGAAGAGGTCAGGGTGGTATTACAGATCTTGGTATCAAACTCGCCAGGGATAGAGAGTGATCTGGGCGCCTTTGATTGGCGGGGACTGGTGTCTGTCCTCCAGCAGCCACATTTCGAGAATATTCGCGAATTTTGTTTTGCAGTTTCTAGTCATACTGAGGTGGTTAAACGAGCCTTGTGGAAACACATTGGACCTGTTGCGGCTTCGGGGAAGCTGCCTTTTAACCCAGATGCGTTTAAAGTTGTAGGATGGTCTCGAGCGGAGTATGGAGGTCACTGGTGATCTTGTGTATAATAATACAGACTGTACATTTAACCTATAGATGTCGACGTTCATGACATCATAGCGTATTCTATGGTATCCTGAAAGTATTTAAGAACAGGACCTGCAATTCTACGCAGTTTTTTTTTTGACCCTCTTTGAAACTCAACACCCAAGAAGTACATCAAAAATCTCATAATACCCACCGCACTAGTCGTCGGCGCCTCTCATGGGCTCGGATTGGAGCTTGCAAAAACGCTGCACAACAGAGAGTACCAAGTATTCGCGACCACTCGTTCGCCGGACGCTCACATTCGCAAAGAGCTGGGGTTTAGTTTCCCACAGGAAATCAACATCATCCCGAACATCGATCTCACAAGAAGATGCTGGAAAGCAGATTGTTAGTTATCTCAAAGGAGACTTAGGACTCGGAGCTCGAGAAGGAGGAGAGACAAAAAAATTGGATTTAGTCATCATGAATGCGGGAGTGTTCAAAGCTGATGTGAGTACTGACTGGTATCGTTGAGAAAGCAAGTTCCCTGGATGTACAGGGTCCTTCGATTTGATAGACGTTGGAGAATCCGAATTGGGAAGACCTGCTCGAGATGCACAAAGTAGTGTCCATTGCTCCGTTGATGGTCGCAAGTTATCTGTAAGTTGGCTATTTCTGTGGAACTAGACCGGTCGACGACTCCCTATGCGTAGTTATAACTCCTCCCTTTTTCCACCCCCTCTAAGTTCATTCTCATCACTTCCGAAGGAGGATCTATTGCCTTCAGGACAAAGGAGGAAGGAGGCAAAAACGAGTTTTATGAGTCAGGTGGAGGTGAGCTGGAAACATGAGTCGACGTGCATTCGATTCACATTGACACTCACACATTCGATGATTTCGGGGCGCAGCTGTGGAACCGTCTGAAGGGGCCGAAACAACAGTTGACTTTATCCTCAACGAGCTTCCGCATGATTTGACGGGATCATTCTGGGCTCCTAGAGGTCCTAGGTGAGTTCGGTATCAAATCTGTTGAAGTTGGTCTAGATATACCGCGTCTTCAGAGATATTGGACAGGGTAAGGATTTGCCGACGCCGTTGCCTTTACCGTGGTGAGGATTGAGAGTATCAGGGATCGAATAGCAGTAGACACACCTTGCATCCATCAAAAATCACAAGCATGCCATTGAAACTGAGACAGACTGATACTCGGCGAAAAAGCGACAGAAAAAATCAGTTTATAATGCATAATACTTACACAAAAAAAGGGGTGGCCACTACAAAGTCGAACGTATGGTTATAGGGAATACAAAGCTCATCGCCTGTTACCGCTCTCGATGGCATCCCCATTCTTACACGCAATGATCTTTATCTTCGGCGCATTGACGAGTTCGTTGCTTTCCATTTTGAAAGAGGCATCCTTAACAATGAATGTCCATACATCGTCACAGAGACGATAAGTGTGCAAGTGGCCCTACATGGCATAATTGGCGAATGAAGAAAAGCAGACAAAGGCGAGAGAAAGGAAAGACAAGGTCAGCACAGAACGCTGTAGAATTTGTGAACATATACCTTCAGCGTAGTCTTAGTCTTAACCTGCTTAACTATCGTGTCTGCCAAGGACTTGTCAAACTGTTACAGTTAGACGAATATTATTGGACTTGATTGGTATCAGGAAGGATAGTTACCTGCTGGAGAACTTTCATCGCTAATTGAGGTGTGATCGAACCACTAGTGATGAGCTCGTCCAGCGAGTCGGTGAGTGCCATTCCGATGCTGCGTATACGTTGAATACAACGAAAAAGCCTATCCATGAAATGAAGAGGGCGCACGAAGATCCACGATAAAACTCGTAGTAAGCAGACGCCATGACGGTTAATGGAAAAAAAACAGGTTCCGGCGCAATTCCGGCTAAATAATTGCTTTTTGACTCAACTTTCGCCTTCATCGTCCTTTGTCGACAGTCGATGTAATCGCCAGTGGAATCTTTGTTTCTTTTCAAATATCCTCTTATCTGCTTTCCAATCTATCTTTATTATCCTTTCATTACTTGACTTGTAATTTTCACCATGGTCAGTTCGAAGGAAATCTTATCTTTTACTTACTGATTTCTTATTCGATCCATCAGCCAACATGCACTGATTGTGGAGGAACTGTAATTGAGTATGATGCTGCTGCTGGGAACGGGTTCTGTGTACGATGTGGAACCGTCGTTGAGGAAAACACTATTGTAAGCGAAGTCGCCTTCGGAGAGACCTCTTCGGGAGCTGCTATGGTCCAAGGGTCGTATGTAGCCCAAGGAGCTAGTTCGTCTAGATCTTAAATTCGTTCATTCGCTCTATACTGATTAATTATCTCCAGGTCATGCCAGGATCAACGGACCATTTGGTAACAGAGGAAGCAATGAGTCAAGAGAACAGACGATTGCCAATGGTATATCTACTCCCGATATTCTTGTTATCACAAGCTCTCATCTGTCCAATAGCTACGAGGAAAATCCAAAACATAGCTGGAGTGTTGCGCTTATCGGAGCAAGTCTGCTTGGCCGCAACACGTCTCTACACTCTTGCAGTGGAACACAAATTCACCAAAGGCCGCAAAAGCATGAATGTTGTCGCTGTATGCCTATATGTTGCCTGCCGGCAAAAGGAGACCAGGAATTACATGCTTATCGATTTCTCAGATATACTCCAGGTGTGGAATGTCCACTATATCTTGCCATTCGTACACCGACCTCAATTAAATAGGTGAATGTTTTTGAACTCGGACACACCTACCTTCAACTTGTGCAAACACTCAACCTTCGTCTACCTCTTGTCGATCCGTCGCACTACATCTCTCGTTTTGCTGCCTTGCTGGAGTTCGGTGAAGAGACCCATCGAGTCGCAACTGATGCTATCCGACTTGTCCAGCGGTTTGACCGAGACTGGATGACCCGTGGCCGACGACCTGCAGGAATATGCGGTGCAGCCCTTCTTCTTGCTGCCCGTATGAACAATTTCCGGCGATCTGTCGAAGAAATTGTTCAGGTGGTTAAAATAGCAGACACCACACTAAAAAAACGACTGGATGAATTCAAAAATACACCCAGCGGGGCATTGACGTTGGCCGATTTTCGCACTGTTTGGCTAGAGGATGAGATGGACCCACCAGCCTATACGAAAGGAAAGGAAAAAGAAGAAGCGGAGAGGTTGGCGGCAGAACAGGAAGCGCATGGGATCGAGCCGACAGCGAAAAATAAAAGGATTAAAAGGGGCAAAGAGAGGAAGAAAAAGAAAAAACGGAAACGTGGAGAGAACGACAATGGAGAGGCAACAGATGAAGATGCAAATGCCGATGGCGACCCAGATAACGAGTCTATTGCTCCGCCGCAAGGAAACCTGCGACAACCTGTTGACCCAGCACTCATGAACGAAGGGATACTAGCTAGTATTCAGGACCAGCAAGAGCAGCCGCTCTTTCTACCTGAGCTTCCTATGGATCAAATATCTGATCCTATCATCGACCCTGCGCTCCTGTCGCAACCTTCCTTCTCCGTGCCCAATTTGTCTGCCTCCGTAGAATCGAGCTGGCCACACCAATCCTCGTCCTCGCACGATCCTACACTCCAGGCGCTTCCCATGGATCCTTTTGAGGAAGTCGTCTCTTCTGCATTAGCACAAGAAGTTTCGGCATTCCTTGACAATAATCAAGGAAGTATGCTCTCCGATGCTCTCGATGACGCAGAGCAGCAGCGCTTAGCCCAATTGAATGCCAATGTTGACGACGAGTTGCTAGGGCTAGACGAGGATGAGTTGAATAGGTTTTTACTGACAGACGAAGAAGTAAAAATTAAAGAGAGGGTATGGGTAGAGTTGAACAAGGATTATTTAGAAGCACTTGCCGGTAAGTCTACAAATTATTCACATGTATTCAAACCTGTCGCTGCCCGTTTTGCTAAACGGTTTGTTCATGGTTTTGATAGCCAAAGGTGACCAGTCTGCTTTGAAGGAATCAAAAGCGCGCAAGGTTCGTATCCCGCCGAAGGAAATACTTCAAATTTCTGATTTGTATCACAGCGTCGGAAAAATGCTCACAATTCTAGACCGCGTGATACGTCCACACCCCACGGCGCTACGCCTGCTGAGTCTGTGCGGAACCTCATCCAGAAAAATCCGAAGTACAGCAAGAGGATCAACTACGATGCGTTAAAGGATCTCTTTGTTGACTCCAACGGCGGTGCCCCATCTAATCATAAGTTTCGTTCTGATTTCGGTTCTATTGGTGCGGGCGAGTCCCTAGTGAATTTCGACGACGTCGATCTTTATACGATGGACGATAAAGACGACAAAGACGATACAGACTTGATCGTCATCGAGGAAGATGGAATATTAGGCGTAAATCCGGTCCCTCCACGCAAGGGACACAGTGGAGAGGCCGACGAAGACGGAGAAAATATGGGGGAGGAAGCATGGGAGGATGTATATGAGCAAGAAGTATAATTGTATCATTATGGGTTGTATATCCTTCTACTCTAAAACAGGTCGGGGCGCCTATTACTTAATATTACTAAGATTACTTAACTTCGAGTAAAGAATTAGTCTGAGTAATCAGCTGTCATGTGCCAGCGCTTCGGGCTCTCGGGTCCCTACACCAGCGCTTATTCTCAGTTCTATATCAATATTGATTGCCGAGAAGTCCACCTATACACTTCATACATGTACACGCGTTTGGAGTCTGTCTACACGTTTTACACCTCACTTATAGCCTTAAGGTATGATGATTCTTTCTTCCTTCCCCCTTTCATTTTCTCTGCCAACTGTAACTCCTTTCTACTTTTCTGCCCTTTATTTCCACAGAAATGTATGCTATTTATATTGAATTTTAGCTTTTCAATTAGTTTTGATCCACTTAAACTTGCAGGAATTCTCCTCCTACTACTCCTGAATGCAATCGGAATGCTGAGCGTGCATGTGAGAGAGAGTTCCGAGTAATGCACTCTCCACAGCACCGGAGACTACCTCAAGCATCTCATAACTGTCAGCGACTCGCTAGCTCTCTCAAAAGATAACCAGGCGTCACACGATGAACGATGAGCAAGAGGATGAGAAAAGCAATGAGGATAAAACAACCCAACTACAGGTCTAGCTACCGAGGAGAATAGACGAGAATAGAGCTAAGGAATATAACTACAAAATACTTAGTCTTATATACGAAATGGGATATGAAACCGTGAGAGATGTCTCGCACCGCAACCGTGAGGATCTACAATAAGAGTCGCTCATATCCATAAGTAAAGCTGTAGGTATTCAGTGAGTAAACAATAAGGCAATATAAAAAGAAGCATGGAAGTGGAACAATAATGATGTCGTCCTGTCAATGAGCTGACAGGCACGAGAGAGTCGTGCCTAAGTGAAACGTGTCATGAAACGATCTTTTTTCATTATTCTTTTCCTTTTCTTTTATTTACTTACCTAATCACCAAAGCGCTTACACTAGCGCTTATTATATTTTCATTATCATTTAGGTTACACGCGTCAACCTTATTGTTCTCGCGTTGTTGTTTCACTTAGGCGCGACTCTCTCGTGCCTGTCAGTTCATTGACAGGACAACGTCATTATCGTTCCGCTTCCATGCTTCTTTCTATATTGCCTTATTGTTTACTCACCTAATACCTACAGCTTTACTTATGGATACGAGCGACTCTTATTGTAGATCCTCACGGTTACGGCGCGAGATATCTCTCACGGCTTCATATCCCAATAGTATATAAGACTTAGTATTTTGTAGTTATATTCCTTAGCTCTATTCTCGTCTATTCTCCTCAGTAGCTAGACTTGTAGTTGGTGTCGTGACACGGTACTTACATCATTTTCCTTACGTTTCTTTTCTTTCACGTGCTTTCTTTCCTTTCATCACATGATCGTGTTTATGACTGTTCATCGCTCAGCGCTCCTTTCATCCATGATTGTTCCATCCCTTCTCACCTGATACCATCTTTCCCATTGTTCTCTCCAATCCTTCTCGCGCTGTCGCTCCATTATTGTTCCCTGGAATCATTCCCATTCGCTCCTCTTTAAATCCCTCTCACGCTGTCGCTCTGTTATTATCTACTGGAACTATTCCCATTCGCTCTTCATCTTTGCGCTCTCGCACTCTTATCTTCTCACCTCTGTTTATTATCTTCACGCTCCACCGTTTACATTCTTATTCGTTCTCAGCTCTTATTGTCAGACGAGTATATATAGTACCGTAGTTAGCTCCTAGTTCCCTATCTCGACCTCTTGGTCATTGGGGACTAGGTTCGTCACTGTATCTCTGTCTTTGCTACATTCAATACTAACTTGGTCATTGGGGACTAGCTTGCCTTACTTGAACCCTTGTGATTTGGCCCTTCGTGCCATCACTGCTGTTGAGATCACTCTATCCTTTCCGCCTTAGTGCACTAGTGTTGTCGCTGTCAAGGGCTTCGCTAGTTGTGTTTTGGCTTGTGCTTGTGCTTGTGCTTTTGCTCCGTCGTCTCTGTCCTCGTCGCCACATTAGGTCGAGATCTCAAACTCGTACCATCAGCTGTTCCACCTGATCCTACGAGGTGTGGAAATCGGCGCGATCCGATCTTCCACCTCCAATTGTCATCACGCCTTCTTTCGGACTCTCCACCGACTGTACCACTCTTTACCATTCGTACGACACCACCGAGAACTGTGATTCTCATCGAGTTCCATCGGAAACAGGAACCTGGGAAAGCTGTGATTCTAACCCGTGCCCAAACCGTTATCAAACACCTATAGAAATCCCTGATATCTATTCTGAAAATGGTCGCTTTATCACCATCCCAGCTCAACCAGCTCCATCACCGGTTCAACGTTCCTCTAGAGTAGGACGATCTTCTACCTCACAACAAAGACCTATAATCCGGTCCGAACCCATTGTCCGACCAGTCTCACCTGTTATCGAAACCGTACCAGAATCAGAACCGACACCTATTGAAGCCGATCCTATCGCACCGAGATCACCTTCCCCCGAGCCTATTATTGTTGACACTGCCACTCCCACTGTATCGAGATCACCTTCCCCTGCACCTATCACCGTTACAAACCCCGCACCTGCCGATACCATGTCTACCCCTACTCTTGCCGACCTCACTTTGCTTATCGGACAGCTTGCCCAAAATCAGAAGGATCTCCAGGCCGAGGTCACCAAAATTGCTAGCAACATGAGCACCACCAAGGGTGTTGCCAAACCCCAGAACTACGATGGGAAACGTAGTGATGATGCGCGCCGCTTCTTAGCTGCATTTGAACTTTGGTCGGAAGGTATCGCCTCTTTGAAAGACGATAAGGCGCGGATCAAATCCGCTATTTCCTTCTTGGAAGGAGACGCTGCTATCTGGGCCACTCCTATTTCGGAAAACATTAGCAATGTTGCACGCAAAGTCCCAAACATCACCCTTGCCTATGGCACATGGCAGGCCTTCAAAGACGCCTTTAAAGGGCGTTTTGAGACGGTCAATGCAGTTGTAGACGCCAAACTGATCCTGAAGCGCCTCTGGCAAAACAAAGACAGTGTAGCCGCTTACGCTTCTGCCTTTAGGCAGTACTCATCCCGTACCGGGTACTCGGACCTTGATTTGAAGGACCGTTTTTATGAGCACCTGGCTGATCGCATCAAGGACTCCCTAGTCTTTGTTGAAAAACCCATTCATACGTTGGATGAGCTCATTGATGAGTGTATTAGGATTGATACTCGCCAGACCGAACGTGCTCAGGAGAAAACACGATCCACCAATCTGGTCACTGGATCTAGGGCCACACCTATCAGCTCCTTCAATCCCATTCCGTTCTCCGCCCCTGCTCGTGACCCCTTTGCCATGGACGTCGACGCCACCAGCACCGGCCGCTCTGCCGATGACTACCGGAAGTTCATGACGGGCCGCTGCTATGGATGCGGATCCAAGTCTCACCGCAAGGCTGAAGGAAACCACGAGCGTGACATCTGTAACCACTGCGGACTTACAGGCCATCTGGCCAGTGTCTGTCGCAGGAAGTTCATGGGACTCCAGAGGCCTACCACCACTCGCGCCGCTGCTACATCTAACGAGCCATCTACTTCCACCATTGCTGCTACCGCTCCCGCCCCGACCGTTGATTTTGCTCAAATCTTCCAACAGCTTGCTGCCAATCAGAAGGCGCTTGCTGAACAAATCTCCGAGATGCGCCAGAATTTTTAAATTGGGAACCCGCCACGGCTGCCGCCTGGTTCCCTGAATTGTACTCTAAATCGTTATCTATTTATGCTTCTATCTCCTCATGTACTATCGGTTCTATGCAATCCAGCGATCTTTCTCATTTTCGCGTACCGATTAAGTTACAAGGCAGATTCAAGAGTACAAACAGCGCAGCAATGATCGACTCTGGAGCAACTGGTTTATTCCTTCACCAACGTTTTGTGGATAAACACCAAATCTTCACCCGACCTCTCCTTCACCCCATCACACTCTATAACATTGACGGTTCCCTTAATACAGCTGGTAAAATCACTCACTCTGCCCGGCTTTTCTCCACGGTCGACGGTAACAAACCCCAACTCCTTGAATACCTTATCACCAATCTCGGGTCTGACGACATCATTCTCGGACTCCCCTGGCTTCGAAAGGTCAATCCAACTATCAACTGGAAGGACGGACGGCTGGCTATTCCCATTCCCAGTAAGGTACCTCACTCCATGACTATCGAGGAAGTTCCGGAATCAAAGGAAAGTAACATTGGAGGAACTACTGAGAATATTTTGGAAATCAATCCCGATAAGCTCCCGCTCCCACCTCCTCCTCTAGATGAGGCTGACGACTTAACGGAAATTCATGAGTATGAGGATACTCCACCTCTCTATCGGCTTACTGGCAATCGGAAACGGAGAAGAGCACTGCTACGATCTGGTATTATCAGTCATACAACGGATGAGCTTTGGTGTGCCGCCGGGTATACCTACTCTCAGCAGCTTGCCGAAGCAGCTCATAAGGAGAAGCCGCAGAAGTCTTTTGGCGAAATGGTTCCGTCGGTCTATCACATACACTCCAAGGTCTTCTCTGAAAAGGAATCGGAACGCCTACCAGATCACAAACCATGGGATCATGCTATCGACCTGAAGCCTGATGCACCGGAAACCATGCGAACCAAGATCTATCCTATGTCACGAAACGAGCAGGAGGAACTAGACCGATTTTTGGAGGACAACTTGCGCAAAGGCTACATCCGTCCCTCTAAATCTCCTTTAGCATCACCGGTCTTCTTCGTCAAAAAGAAGGACGGGAAACTCCGGTTTGTGCAAGATTATCGACGTCTGAACGAGTACACTATCAAAAACCGATATCCTCTCCCTCTGGTCACAGATATTATCAGTCAGCTACGAAAGGCCAAAATCTTCACCAAAATGGATGTACGCTGGGGATACAACAACGTCAGGGTTAAAGAAGGACACGAGTGGAAGGGAGCATTTACCACTAACCGAGGACTCTTTGAGCCGCTGGTTATGTTCTTTGGGTTAACAAATTCTCCCGCTACGTTCCAAGCCCTTATGAACTCCATATTTGCTGATTTGATTGCATCCGGCAAAGTAGCAGTATATCTGGACGACATTTTGGTCTTCACCGAAACCCTAGAGGAACACCGCACGGTAGTCAACGAAGTTCTTACTCGACTCGCTAAGCATGATCTCTATCTTCGCCCCGAAAAATGTGAATTCGAGAGGAACTCTATCGAATACTTGGGATTGGTCATCAGTGAAGGAGAAGTACGCATGGATCCAGTAAAGATCGAGGCAGTCAAAAACTGGCAGCCCCCCACTTCGCTACGTGAACTTCGAGGTTTTCTAGGCTTTGCTAACTTCTATCGGAGATTCATCGAAGGTTTTGCAAAGCGGGCTCGACCACTTAACGACCTCACACGGAAAGACATCAAATGGGACTGGGGAACTACACAGCAAGAGGCTTTCCAGTCTCTAAAGGACGCCTTCACCTCTGCACCGATTCTCGTTCTATGGGATCATACCAAATCAACTCGGATCGAAGTAGATGCTTCAGGATTTGCAACCGGAGGAACACTATCTCAACTACAGGAAGATGGACTTTGGCACCCCGTTGCTTACCGCTCTGCTTCCATGAACCCCGCTGAACGTAACTACGAAATCTATGATCGAGAGATGCTAGCTATCATTGAGGCTCTCAAAGATTGGCGCAACTTCTTAGAAGGATCCCCGGAGTCATTCGAAATTATCACCGATCATCAGAACCTCGAATTTTGGAGAACAGCACAGGACCTTACTCGACGACAGGCCCGATGGGCCCTATGGCTTTCTCGGTTTGACTTCCGTCTCAAACACCTGTCACAAAGAGGTGACGACGGTGGCGGAGCGGAGCGGAGACTTAGGCGGGAGCGGACAACTGGTCCCAACGACAAAGTTATATTGATAATAAATACAAGTAAGTAAGTTAAAGACATACCTGGTCCCAACGACAAAGAGGTCAAGATAAGGGACCAGGTTGTGGGGGCTGGCTTATATATACAAGGTGGAGCGTGGGAACTATGAGATAATACTGTATAGCTCAGGCACAAGGAATGGAACGGAACTAATAGAATGGAATGG
The DNA here is from genome assembly GCA_028011355.1 of Lentinula aciculospora. NCBI lineage: Eukaryota > Fungi > Basidiomycota > Agaricomycetes > Agaricales > Omphalotaceae > Lentinula > Lentinula aciculospora. The sequence continues at coordinate 765,038 of JAOTPV010000034.1, read as the reverse complement.
AATGTTCCGGAATGATTATTGTAGGTAGGAGGGCTTGGATGGTGTATCGTAAAGAAAGGAAAATGATAGGGGGGGGGGGGGGGGCTCACTTCATGACATTACCCCCCTCCTTATGACCATTGTCCTCGATGGTCAAGCTTTTGCCGCCTGGGGATGCTTTCTGTGGAATTTTTGGACAGTGGTTGGTGCATGCTCAAGATTTTGAGCGGGTTCCCATGAGTTGTGTCCTGCGTCATATCCCTTCCACTTTACCAAGTACTCTAACCTCTTCCACCTAACCCGACTATCCAAGATGCCCTCAACTTCGTACTCTGGCTCGTCTTCATCTTCTAGGTATACTGGTTCTGGTGGTGTTGCAATTTCGCCATTGATGGTGTTCCCTCTCCAAGGGTACAGTTTATCAACGTGGAATACTGGGTGGATGCGGTCCAGTGACAGTGGGAGGTCCAGGCGGTAGTCCAGGGGACCAACCTTCTCCAAAATGGCGTAAGGTCCTAGCTGTCGATCCCCAAGTTTCTCACTGGAAAGTTGGAGCTTGATGTCTTCTGCGCTTAGCCAGACCTGATCTCCTACTTGGAACTGATGTGCCTTTCGTTTTCCTCGTTCATAGTTTTCCTTTTGCCATCTTTTTCCCAGGTGTAGAGCTGCCCCGGCATCCTGTCGCACCTCTCGAAGGATCTGAATGCGATCATCCACTGCTGGAATCCCACTTCGCTGACCAACGGGAATGTTAAATAGGGGGAGGTAGCCGTAAGTGAGCTCGAATGGGGAGATTCCAAGTGCAGAGTGGGTACGTGAGTTAATCACAAACTCCGCCATTGGCAAATGCTCTGCCCAGTCATCCTGACGACGTCCCACATACAGCCGGAGATACTTTTCGACTTCTTGGTTTGCCCGCTCGGTTTGCCCATTCGCTTGGGGGTGGTATCCCGATGTGAGATTGGATTTGATTCCCAGGCGGGAGAGTAGTGATCGCATGAGCTTTGCTGCAAACTGGGGTCCTCGGTCTGATACAAAGCGGAGGGGGAGGCCATGGAGGCGGAAAATTTCGCGGTAGTAGATGTCAGCGACACCTGCTGCTGTGATTGATGTGGTACAAGGGATTGCGTGGATTTGTTTCCCGTAGAGGTCGGTGCAGACAAGGATGGCATCGTATCCTTGTGAATTGGGCAGCTGTGTGATCAGGTCAACTCCCACTTCTTCCCACAGACCTGCTGGGACATCTAGGGGTAGTGTTACTGCTCGTGGGTGTCTCTGTATCTTTTTCCTAGCACAAGTTTCGCATCCTTCCACATACTTTTCTACAAAGGATCGCAGGGTGGGCCACCAAAAGTGGGTGCTAATGAGATCGAGGGTGTTGTGAAGTCCGGGGTGACCAGCGGAGGGGTTGTCGTGGCATTGTTTGAGTACTTCTGTCCGTAGGTCATCCTCTGGTGGGACATATACCCTACCTCGGTGGTACACCAGTCCGTTATCCTCCTCCCATTCTGCTATCCCATTGGCCAAGCGTTGGAGGCCGCTCCTCCTGAGCTCTTCCAGTCCTTCGAGTACTTGGGCCTCTCTTTGCGAGGCCTTCTGGATGCGGTCCTCCAACGGGTTCTGTAGTGAGGCTGCTGCCACTTGCATAAAGTGGGCTGGTTTCAGAACGGTCTGTTGTCGGTTGTCTTCACTGTCCAACACCTGATGCGTTGCCATGCGAGACAGAGCATCTGCCTGTGTGTTTGCCTTGCCTGGGCGGTGAGTCAGCCGGAAGTCGAATCGGGATAACCATAGTGCCCAACGCGCTTGTCGTCGGCTAAGGTCCTGTGCAGAGCGCCAGAATTCCAGGTTTGCATGGTCGGTGATGATCTCGAAGGTCTGCGGTGATCCTTCCAGGAAGCTTCTCCAGTCCTTTAGTGCTTCAATGATTGCCAGCATCTCCCGGTCATAGATTTCGTAGTTTCGTTCGGCTGGTTGCATGGAGGCTGATCGAAATGCTACTGGGTGCCACTGACCATCGTCTTGTTTCTGCATTAGAGCTCCTCCTGTGGCAAAGCCTGATGCATCTACCTCGAGTTGTGTGAGCCTGTTGGGGTCCCAGAGTGCCAGTACCGGAGCTGTGACAAAAGCTTCCCTTAGGGTGTCGAATGCTTGCTGCTGATGTGTTCCCCAGTTGAAGCCTGAGTCTTTCTTGGTTAGGTCATTCAGAGGGCGTGCTATGCGGGCAAAGTTCTGTATGAATCGACGGTAAAAGTTGGCAAAACCTAAGAATCCTCGCAGCTCTCGCAGGTTCTTTGGAGTAGGCCAGTCACGAACTGCAGTCACTTTTACCGGATCCATGCGCACTTCCCCTTCTGATATCACTAGTCCCAAGTACTCGATCTGAAGCTCCTCGAACTCACATTTTTCGGGTCGTAGATAGAGGTCATGTTTCTCTAGCCGTTTTAGTACATCCCGCACTATCTGCCGGTGTTGTTGTAGCTCGTTACTGAAGATAAGGATGTCATCTAGGTACACTGCTACTTTCCCCGCTGCCACTAGGTCTGAAAAGATGGAATTCATGAGTGCTTGGAAGGTCGCTGGGGAGTTGGTGAGACCAAAGAACATTACACTGGGTTCGAATAACCCTCGGTTGGTTGCGAAAGCAGCCTTCCATTCATCACCCTCCTTAATTCGGACATTGTTGTAGCCCCATCTGACATCAAATTTGGTGAAGTACCGTGCCCCCTGCAGACGGCTGACGATGTCAGCAACCAGTGGGAGAGGATAGCGGTTCTTTAGGGTTACTTGATTTAGTTTCCTGTAATCCTGTACAAAACGGAGCTTCCCGTCCTTCTTCTTCACAAAGAAGACAGGTGAAGACAGTGGCGATTTTGAGGGGCGAATGTAGCCTTTTCGGAGGTTGTCATCCAGAAAACGGTCGAGTTCGCCTTGTTCGTTCAATGACATTGGGTAGACTTTCGTACGCATGGTTTCGGGTGCTCCTGGGATCAGTTCAATGGCGTGATCCCAGGGTTTGTGTTCAGGGAGACGTTCTGAGGCCATTTCAGAGAATACCTTTTTGAAATCCCTATAGGGCTCTGGGATCATTTCTTCGAAGGTTTTCACGGGTTTTGCTTTGTAGGCCTGCTCCGCTAGCTGTTGGGAATATGTGAATCCTGCTGCGCACCAGACCTCTTCTGTTTGTTCGTGTAGGATGCCTGACTTCACCCATGCACGCCGGGTTTGTCGGTTGGCTCGAATGCGGTGTATCGGCGACTCATCTGCCTCCTCTTCCTCTGCTAAGTTCAGTGGGGTTTCGGGAGTGATGACTGTTTCAATTTCCTCCACAGTGTCTTGTTCTTCTACCTCCTCTATCGTTGTCCGTTGTGGTCTAACCGAGAGTCGTCCCTTCTCCCAGTCAATATCTGGATTGGCTTTACGTAGCCAGGGGAGTCCCAGGATTAGGTCTTCACTTCCCAGATTGGTTATCAGCAAATCTGTCCACCTTTCTTGATTATCGACAGTCAGGGCTAGACGTGCAAAATGCGTAATCTGCCCTGCTCGGTTAGCAGATCCATCGATGTTAAAGACCCCAATGGGTTTCCTGAGTGGGAAGATCCTTACTTGGTGGCGGGTGACAAACTCCTGATTCAGGAATAGAGCCGTGGCTCCAGAATCAACCATGGCCGCAGTTGCTATACTGTGATTTCTTCCTCTTAATTTCGCGTTAATTCGGAAGTGTGACGAATTGGAGTTCAATTCCGAAATATTAGATATGGTACATGAGGGTAGAGAATCATATGTGGACGTAGCATGTATAGCAAATTGGTTTACGGGTACTCTCGGTGCGGCCGAGACGGGTACCCGCTTTAAAAACCCTCCTGCGAGCCTGAAGCGGGGGCCATGGCATTGGCTCTGTTCAGGAGTTCTTGGAGCTGGGCAATTTGGATGGAGAGGTCGGGGGTAGCTGGGGACTGGGCAATAGGGGCAGGAGCAGGGGCCGGAGTGGAAGCCGCAATTTGGACAGGTTCATTGGGAAAGAGAGTGAAAGGCGTTGAAGAGGAGGCTGCGACTTGTTGACGGCGGGGTTGTTGACGCTTACCCCGGCCGCGTTCTAGACCCATGAATTTATCCTGGCAGACTGACTCTAAATGACCTCGTCGCCCACAGTAGCGGCATACTGTGTCCTTGTACGAGCAGTTCCTCTTCTCATGACTCTGTGAACCACAACCGTAACACCTGCCTCTCATCTGGGCCACGAAGCTTTCTCTACTGTTGCCATTGGTATGCGTGGCATCAACGTCCATAGCATGGGAGTTGGCAGGGGGAGAGGAGATGTGAGAGGTACCCTGATTACGGCCTGTCATGGTGGGGTCATGCAGGAATACGTCTACCGAGATTGCTCGCCTGATTGCCTCCTCTAGTGTAGGGGCTAATCCCTGAGCTATGTTGACCACGATGAGATTTTGTCGAATCTCTGGGTTGAGGCCACTGTGAAAGCGTTCTCGTAGGTCGATATCTGAGAGCCCAGTTCGATCGCCGATGTCTTTGAAGTTCTGTGCAAATTCTGCTACCGTTTGACCTTTTGCTTGCCTGAGATGCTGGATTGCATTCCGGGCTTCCATGCCTGCGTCAATGGATTCGAATCGGAGGGTGAAGGCTGTTTTAAAGTCTTCCCATCGTCCATTAAACGGTTGTTGGTGATGACTGAATTCCAAGAGGTATGGGGTGGCCCAATCAGCAGCCTTTCCCGAGAAGAATCCTAGAGCCGCCTTAATCAGTTTCCCTTCGTTGTCCTTCAAATCCGGTTGTTCCACTGCCCAGCTCTGATACTGAGCAATGAAGCGACGGGCTTCCGCACTACTCGAGCCTTTGAAGAGCTCGGGTTTATTCATGCTCGACTTGGCTGCAGCTCTGTGAAGGTTGGCTGTGAGCTGAGTCACCTGCTCGATAAGCTGTGCCATGAGCTGATTTGTGTTGACTTCAGAGGTCGACATAATGGATGGGGGTGCAGTGGGAGTAGGGATAAGGATGGGTGTGATCACGGTACCGTCGGAAAGGTTCTCCTCTTCACTGATGGAGTTGGCAGCAGCGTTCGGACAGGGTTGAGAACTGCAATCAGCCCAGGAGCTGCTTTTGCTGCGGTGGATGTGGGTTTGGTCTTTAGTATCAAAAGCGTGTGGGTAGACAGAGCAGTCGATAGCTTGGGCGGGCAGGCTTGGTGCGGAGGTGTCTGTAGACGTGGTGGAAGCGGAGCCTGCAAGGATAACCTAATCGGTAGGCTATCAGTGCAGTAAGGGATCTTGACCTAATGTCACAAAGAGGTGATGACGGTGGCGGAGCGGAGCGGAGACTTAGGCGGGAGCGGACAACTGGTCCCAACGACAAAGTTATATTGATAATAAATACAAGTAAGTAAGTTAAAGACATACCTGGTCCCAATGACAAAGAGGTCAAGATAAGGGACCAGGTTGTGGGGGCTGGCTTATATATACAAGGTGGAGCGTGGGAACTATGAGATAATACTGTATAGCTCAGGCACAAGGAATGGAACGGAACTAATAGAATGGAATGGAATGTTCCGGAATGATTATTGTAGGTAGGAGGGCTTGGATGGTGTATCGTAAAGAAAGGAAAATGATAGGGGGGGGGGGGGGGCTCACTTCATGACAACACCGTCCTGGAAAATCCAATACCCAAGCTGATGCTCTGTCCCGTATGTCTCAGCATGAAGTCATGGACGCCGACGACAACAAGGAACAAACAGTGCTTCGACCGGAACACTTTCTCAACGCATCCTCCATGGTCCTCCTTCAGAACCCCCTACTCGACCGTATTCGTCAAGTCAGTGAAAGGGAAGCTGAGGTCCTTGAGGGGTTGAGGAAGATTAAAGGCCCACAGACCCTTAAAGGAGGATTAGCGGACTGGAAGGAGGAAAATGGTTTGGTCTATTACCGAAACAAAGTTTACGTTCCACCAGATCCAACCTTACGAAAGGCCGTGCTGGAACAGTGCCACGACGCTCCTACTGCAGGTCACCCTGGCAGACATGGAACTCTGGAATTAGTCAATCGGCTCTACTGGTGGCCTGGAATGCGCTCTTTTGTGGACAAATACATGGAAGGATGTGATACTTGCCAGCGTAAACGCCTGAATCCCCATCACTCCTCCCCACTTCAACCTCTCCCAGTCCCGGACGGTCCTTGGCAGGATATCGGAGTAGATCTCATTGGAGAGCTTCCAATGACGCAAGATGGTCACAACGCCATTATCACCTTTGTCGACCACTACACCAAGATGGTTCACTGTTTCCCTACTACCACCGAAATCACCGCTGATGGGGTAGCCGACTTCTTCTATCGAGAGATCTTTCGCTTACATGGACTCCCCCGCCGATTCATCTCTGATCGAGGACCACAGTTTGCCGCTGACGTCATGCGACAACTTCTGAAACGTCTCGGAGTAGGTTCAGCCCTTACAACTGCATACCATCCAGAAACCAATGGACAAACCGAACGCGCTAATCAAGAGATTGAGCGTTACATACGCATGTACATCAGTCGTCGTCAGGATGATTGGGATCACCTACTCCCTACTGCTGAATTCGTCATGAACGCCCGAATCCATTCCGCTCACGACCACTCCCCCTTTGAGACCCTCTACGGGTATACACCGGACTTCACCATACCTCCCGCTGTTTGGAACAAACACCCATCAATCAATAAACGGCTCGAGCTCCTGGTCCATGCAAGAGAGGATGCAGAAGCAGCTTTACGAATGAGTAAGCAGCGGATTCGAGAGGATATACCAGGGAAAATACAGGAATTCGAAGTCGGACAACCGGTATGGCTATCGCTAACTAAACTGAAAGTGCGACAAAAGAACCAGAAGTTGGGTAGCCGGCGACTGGGTCCCTTTGAAATTGCGGAGAAGACCGGTCCTCTCACATATCGACTCATCCTTCCTACTTGGATGAAAATCCATAACAATATCCACACCAATCGCCTCTCTCCCTGGAAGGGTAACGAAGTCAATGGAGTTACACCGCCTCCACCGGAACCAGAGATCGTCGAGGGAGAAGAGTTCTATGAGGTTGATAAGATTTTGGATAGCCGTGTCTACGGACGATGGAAGAAATTACAGTTCCTAGTTCGATGGAAAGGGTATGACGAGGGACATGATAGCTGGGAAAACGAGGATAATGTGGTAGGATCAAGTGACGATGAAGTCGCTGACTTCTACAGAACTCACCCAAGCGCTCCAAGAAAGATTTCGGCCGCCATCTTTCATTCTCTACCCTGGCAACATTATGAAAATTTCACGGAAGTGGTCGCTGGGACATCGACTGTAGAAGGGGGGTAATGTCGTGACACGGTACTTACATCATTTTCCTTACGTTTCTTTTCTTTCACGTGCTTTCTTTCCTTTCATCACATGATCGTGTTTATGACTGTTCATCGCTCAGCGCTCCTTTCATCCATGATTGTTCCATCCCTTCTCACCTGATACCATCTTTCCCATTGTTCTCTCCAATCCTTCTCGCGCTGTCGCTCCATTATTGTTCCCTGGAATCATTCCCATTCGCTCCTCTTTAAATCCCTCTCACGCTGTCGCTCTGTTATTATCTACTGGAACTATTCCCATTCGCTCTTCATCTTTGCGCTCTCGCACTCTTATCTTCTCACCTCTGTTTATTATCTTCACGCTCCACCGTTTACATTCTTATTCGTTCTCAGCTCTTATTGTCAGACGAGTATATATAGTACCGTAGTTAGCTCCTAGTTCCCTATCTCGACCTCTTGGTCATTGGGGACTAGGTTCGTCACTGTATCTCTGTCTTTGCTACATTCAATACTAACTTGGTCATTGGGGACTAGCTTGCCTTACTTGAACCCTTGTGATTTGGCCCTTCATGCCATCACTGCTGTTGAGATCACTCTATCCTTTCCGCCTTAGTGCACTAGTGTTGTCGCTGTCAAGGGCTTCGCTAGTTGTGTTTTGGCTTGTGCTTGTGCTTGTGCTTTTGCTCCATCGTCTCTGTCCTCGTCGCCACAGTTGGGTTGTTTTATCCATCCTCTTTTGCTTTTTCGTCCTCTTGCTCATCGTCTATTGTGTGACGCCTGGTTGTCTCTTGTGAGAGCTAGCAAGTCGCTGACAGAAGAATAGAGCTTCTACCACACACCACCCGTCACAACAAACTTTTACAAACTTGCCTAGGATTCAACACACCGTTGGAAACTAGTTTTCTCGATACGTTACATATTTTCATTCTTACCAAACACGCTTATCCCCTCCCCTACTATAACTCAACATGACTGATCGGTCAATACATGCGCCCGACCCAGCAGAAATCGCTACCGTTACTTCTAGTCCACGCCGGGTGTTTGTCAATACACCAGGGAACTATGATGGCAATCCCGCCACCTACCGACCATGGCGAAGACGAATGATGGCTTACGTCTCTGAGTTAACAGAGACTAAACAGGTCGACAATTCCCATCGTGTCACGACCATCATTATGTCCTTCCTGGTTGGAGGAAAGGCCGACGAATGGGCCCAGGTCTACTCTGATGACCACTTCAACATCGACAATGGGTCATGGGACATTACGGGGAAGCAGCTAATTGACGATATGGACAGGGAGTTCACGAACGTCGCGAAGGAGAAGGAAGCCTGCGACAAACTAACTTATATCCGACAGGGGAAGTCTTCGGCTGGTGACTTTTTCAAAGAATTCGAATTGTTGCTGAAAGATGCTGGGTATAAGAAGGACGAGTTGCACGTTCTTACCCTAGCGGAGAGAGCAGTTGACCACACCCTCCTATACGACATCATTAAAGGACGAACGGAGCCCTTTAAAGACTACAAGGAGTTGAAGAAGGTAGTTACAGGGGCTGATAACGTAAGGCGGCAGTGGGACAAACAGAAGAGAGGATACGGGTATGCGGGGTGGTGGAACGCTAACCCACAGGGACAGAGTCGTGGACAGTCGTCCACTCAGCAGAACCGGCAGGAGCCGAAAGTAGCTCCGAAGGCAGAGTATTCTGCGGCGCCAAGAAGAGATGCTACCGGCACCACGTTCGGAGGAACGGGCAGGCCGATGGACATCGACCAGGCGAGGGAGAAGCGTTTGTGCTTCAACTGTGGCGAGCCAGGCCACATGAGCAGGAACTGCCCGCACAAGAGAAAGGCGGTGGTCAGAGGTATTATGTTGAACATGAGTGAGCAGGAACGTACGGACTTCATTAACAATTTGGGTTTTCCAAAGGCTCTGCAGTAGATATAGGTCTGCAGGAGCCTTCGCACATGGACATTTCGGAATTTGTTGATAATGGCGTTGATTATGTAATCAGTACAGGTACTAAACAGAAAAACGCGTCCACATTCATACACAAAACCGAAAAAACCGAAAAACCTATACAGTACGAACCCGACACTGCTGAATGGCTAACTCAGAGAGTTAGAGAAGACCAGATCCCGAGAGCAGTAGGATTATTACGAACTTGGATGCCCTTTTCCCGGGAAAAAGAAGCCTCTGAAGAAACCGTCATGGACATACGAAAACAGAACTGGAAAACAGCAGTCAATGCCATCTGGAGTCTCAAGAACAAAAGAAGTTTGTCATGAAGTGAGCCCACCCCCTATCATTTTCCTTTCTTTACGATACACCATCCAAGCCCCCTACCTACAATAATCATTCCGGAACATTCCATTCCATTCTATTAGTTCCATTCCTTGTGCCGGAGCTATACAGTATTACCTCATAGTTCCCACGCTCCACCTTGTATATATAAGCCAGCCCCCACAACCTGGTCCCTTATCTTGACCTCTTTGTCGTTGGGACCAGGTATGTCTTGAACTTACTTACTTGTATTTATTATCAATATAACTTTGTCGTTGGGACCAGTGTCCGCTTTCGCCTAAGTCTCCGCTCCGCTCCGCCACCGTCGTCACCTCTTTGTGACATTAGGTCAAGATCCCTTACTGCACTGATAGCCTACCGATTAGGTTATCCTTGCAGGCTCCGCTTCCACCACGTCTACAGACACCTCCGCACCAAGCCTGCCCGCCCAAGCTATCGACTGCTCTGCCTACCCACACGCTTTTGATACTAAAGATCAAACCCACATCCACCGCAGCAAAAGCAGCTCCTGGGCTGATTGCAGTTCTCAACCCTGTCCAAACGCTGCTGCCAACTCCATCAGTGAAGAGGAGAACCTTTCCGACGGTACCGTGATCACACCCATCCTTATCCCTACTCCCACTGCACCCCCATCCATTATGTCGACCTCTGAAGTCAACACAAACCAGCTCATGGCACAGCTCATCGAGCAGGTGGCCCAGCTCACGGCCAACCTCCACAAAGCCTCAGCCAAGTCCAGTATGAATAAACCTGAGCTCTTCAAAGGCTCTAGTAGTGCAGAAGCACGTCGCTTCATTGCTCAGTATCAAAGCTGGGCAATGGAACAACCAGATCTGAGTAGCAACGAAGGGAAGCTGATCAAGGCAGCGCTAGGATTCTTCTCAGGCAAGGCTGCTGACTGGGCCACACCATACCTCCTAGAATTCAGCCATAACCAACAACCTTTCAATGGACGATGGGAAGACTTCAAAACAGCCTTCACCCTCCGATTTGAATCCATTGATGCAGGTATGGAGGCCCGGAATGCAATCCAGCATCTCAGGCAGGCAAAAGGTCAAACGGTAGCGGAATTTGCACAGAATTTCAAGGACATTGGTGATCGGACCGGGCTTTCAGACGTCGACCTGCGAGAACGCTTCCATAGCGGCCTCAACCCAGAGATCCGACAAAATCTCATTGTGGTCAATATAGCCCAGGGACTGGCTCCCACCCTGGAGGAGGCTATCAGGCGAGCAATTTCAGTGGATGTGTTCCTGCACGATCCCACCATGACAGGTCGCAACCCAGGCACCTCCCATATCTCCTCCCCCCCTGCCAACTCCCATGCTATGGATGTCGATGCCACACACACTAGTGGTAACAGCAGAGAAAGCTTCGTGGCCCAGATGAGAGGAAGGTGTTATGGGTGTGGCTCGCAGAGTCACGAAAAGAGGAACTGCTCATACAAGGAGACAGTTTGCCGCTACTGTGGACGACGAGGCCACCTAGAATCAGTCTGCCAAGACAAGTTCATGGGTCTAGAACGTGGCCGGGGTAAGCGCCAACAACCCCGCCGTCAACAAGTCTCTGCTTCTGCTTCGACACCGTTCACCCTCTTCCCCAATGAACCTGTCCAAATTGCCGCGTCCATTCCAGCTCCCACTGCTCCGTCCCCACTTACGCCTGACCTCTCCACCCAGATTGCCCAGCTCCAGGAGCTCCTTAACAGAGCCAATGCCATGGCCCCAGCACCAGGTTCTCAGGAGGGTTTTTAAAGCGGGTGCCCGTCTCGGCTGCATCGAGAGTACCCGTAAACCAGTTCGCTATACATTCCACATCTGCGTATGATTCTCTCCCATCTTGTAAAATATCTACTATTTCGGAATTGAACTCCAATTCATCTCACTTCCGAATTAACGCAAAACTAAGAGGAAGAAATCACAGTATAGCAACTGCAGCCATGGTTGATTCTGGAGCCACTGCTCTATTTTTGAACCAAGAGTTTGTCACCCGTCACCGTGTAAGGACCTTCCCACTCAGGAAACCCATTGGCGTCTTTAACATTGATGGGTCTGCTAACCGAGCAGGGCAGATCACACACTTTGCACGCCTAGCCCTGACTGTTGATAACCAAGAACGGTGGACAGACTTGCTAGTAACCAATCTGGGAGGCGAAGACCTAATCTTAGGACTCCCCTGGCTACGTAAGGCCAATCCAGATATTGACTGGGAGAAAGGACGACTCACAGTCAGATCCCAACAAACAACGATAGAGGAGGTGGAAGAGCAAGACACGGCGGAGGAAATTGAAACTGTGATCACCCCTGAACCACCACTTGACACACTGGATGAGGAGACAGAAGAGTCGCCCATACACCGCATTCGAGCAAACCGACGAACCCGACGTGCATGGGTGAAGTCAGGAATCTTACACGAACAAACAGATGAAGTCTGGTGTGCTGCAGGGTTCACCTACTCCCAACAGCTAGCGGAACAAGCCCACAAAACAAAACCCATGAAAACCTTTGAAGAAATGGTCCCAGAACCCTACCGCGATTTCGAAAAAGTATTCTCTGAAACTGCTTCAGAGCGCCTCCCTGACCACCAACCCTGGGATCATGCTATAGAATTGATCCCAGGTGCACCGGAAACCATGCGCACAAAAGTCTATCCAATGTCATTGAATGAACAAGGTGAACTCGACCGCTTCCTGGATGACAACCTCCGAAAAGGCTACATTCGCCCCTCAAAATCGCCACTGTCTTCACCCGTCTTCTTTGTTAAGAAGAAAGATGGGAAGCTCCGCTTCGTACAGGATTACCGGAAACTCAACCAAGTAACCCTAAAGAACCGCTATCCTCTCCCACTGGTCGCTGACATTGTCAGCCGTCTACAGGGGGCACGGTACTTCACCAAATTTGACGTCAGATGGGGCTACAACAATGTCCGGATTAAGGAGGGTGATGAGTGGAAGGCCGCTTTTGCAACCAACCGAGGGTTATTTGAACCCAGTGTAATGTTCTTCGGTCTCACCAACTCGCCAGCTACCTTCCAAGCGCTCATGAATTCCATCTTTTCAGACCTAGTGGCGGCTGGTAAGGTAGCAGTCTACCTAGACGACATCCTCATCTTCAGTAACAATTTGCAAGAACACCGGCAGGTGGTGCGAGAGGTACTAAAGCGGCTAGAGAAACATGACCTCTACCTGCGACCAGAGAAATGCGAGTTTGAGGAGCTTCAGGTTGAGTATTTGGGACTAGTGATATCAGAAGGTGAAGTGCGCATGGATCCAGTAAAAGTAGCTGCAGTCCGCGACTGGCCTACCCCAAAGAATCTACGAGAACTACGGGGATTCCTAGGCTTCGCTAACTTCTACCGTCGATTCATACGGAACTTTGCCCGCATAGCACGCCCTCTGAACGACCTAACAAAAAAGGATACAGGCTTCAGTTGGGGGACACACCAACAACAAGCATTCGATACCCTAAGGGAAGCATTCATCACAGCACCGGTACTGGCACTCTGGGACCCTAATAGGCTCACACAACTTGAGGTAGATGCATCAGGCTTTGCTACGGGAGGAGCCCTAATGCAGAAACAAGACGACGGCCAGTGGCACCCAGTGGCATTTCGATCAGCCTCCATGCAACCAGCTGAACGAAACTACGAAATCTATGACCGAGAGATGCTCGCTATCATCGAAGCATTAAAGGACTGGAGAAGCTTCCTGGAAGGTTCACCACAACCGTTCGAGATTCTCACCGACCACGCAAACCTGGAATTCTGGCGTTCTGCTCAAGACCTCAGTAGACGGCAGGCGCGATGGGCACTATGGTTGTCCCGATTCGACTTCCAGCTCACTCACCGCCCTGGCAAGTCCAACACTCAGGCAGACGCTCTCTCTCGTATGGCAGCACATCAGGTTCTGGATAGCGAAGATAATCGACAACAGATTGTTCTGAAACCAGCCCATTTCATGCAAGTGGCAGCTACCTCACTACAAAACCCACTGGAGGACCGCATCCGACAGGCGTCTCAAAAGGAGGCCCAAGTACTGGAAGGACTGGAAGAGCTTAGGAGAAGCGGTCTCAAACGCTTGGCCAATGGGATAGCAGAATGGGAAGAAGACAAGGGACTAGTATACCACCGAGGAAGAGTATATGTCCCACCAGATGATGACCTCCGGAAAGAAGTACTCAAGCAATGCCACGATAACCCCTCTGCTGGCCACCCTGGACTTCACAATACCCTTGACCTCGTCAGCACCCACTTTTGGTGGCCCACCCTGCGATCCTTTGTAGAAAAATATGTTGAAGGATGCGAGACTTGTGCAAGGAAGAAGATACAGAGACACCCACGAGCAGTAACACTACCTCTAGACGTCCCAGCAGGCTTGTGGGAAGAAGTGGGAGTTGACTTGATCACACAGCTGCCCAACTCGCAAGGGTATGACGCGATTCTAGTCTGCACGGACCTTTATGGTAAACAAATCCATGCAATTCCTTGTACAACTTCAATCACAGCAGCAGGTGTGGCCGACATCTACTATCGCGAAATTTTTCGCCTCCATGGTCTTCCCCTCCGCTTTGTATCAGACCGGGGACCCCAGTTCGCAGCAAAACTCATGCGATCATTACTCTCCCGCCTAGGAATCAAATCAAACCTCACCTCAGGGTACCACCCCCAAGCAAACGGACAGACCGAACGGGCAAACCAAGAAGTCGAAAAATACCTCAGACTCTATGTGGGACGCCGCCAGGATGACTGGGCGGAGCACCTACCTATGGCGGAATTTGTGATTAACTCTCGCACCCACTCTGCACTTGGAACGTCCCCATTCGAACTCACCTATGGTTATCTGCCTCTATTTAACATTCCAGTTGGACAACGGAGTGGGATTCCGGCGGTGGATGATCGCATCCAGATACTGCGGGATGCACGACAGGATGCTGGGGCGGCGCTACACCTGGGGAAACGATGGCAAAAGGAAAACTACGAACGGGGAAAACGAAAGGCACATCAATTCCAAGTTGGAGATCAGGTCTGGCTAAGCGCAGAGGACATCAAGCTCCAACTTTCCAGTGAAAAACTTGGGGATCGACAGCTAGGACCTTACACCATTTTGCAGAAGGTTGGGCCCCTGGACTACCGTTTAGACCTCCCACTATCCCTGGACCGCATCCATCCTGTGTTCCATGTTGATAAATTGCACCCTTGGAGAGGGAACACCGTAAACGGCGAAATTGCAACACCACCGGAACCAGTATATCTAGAGGATGAGGATGAGCCGGAGTATGAAGTCGAGGACATCTTGGATAGTCGGATTAGGTGGAAGAAGCTAGAGTACTTGGTAAAGTGGAAAGGCTACGATGCAGGACACAACTCATGGGAACCTGCACCAAATCTTGAACACGCCCCAGCAACTATCCGAAAATTCCACAAAAAGCACCCTCAGGCGGCAAAAGCTTGACCATTGAGGGCAATGGTCATAAGGAGGGGGGTAATGTCATGAAGTGAGCCCACCCCCTATCATTTTCCTTTCTTTACGATACACCATCCAAGCCCTCCTACCTACAATAATCATTCCGGAACATTCCATTTCATTCTATTAGTTCCATTCCTTGTGCCGGAGCTATACAGTATTACCTCATAGTTCCCACGCTCCACCTTGTATATATAAGCCAGCCCCCACAACCTGGTCCCTTATCTTGACCTCTTTGTCGTTGGGACCAGGTATGTCTTGAACTTACTTACTTGTATTTATTATCAATATAACTTTGTCGTTGGGACCAGTGTCCGCTTTCGCCTAAGTCTCCGCTCCGCTCCGCCACCGTCGTCACCTCTTTGTGACAGAACTCTACCGTCTTTTAGGAATAGAAGCAAACTACACCACGGCGTATCACCCACAGACCAACGGCCAGACAGAACGAACAAATCAGGAGATAGAACATTATCTCTGTTTGTTCATTAGTTATCATCAAAACGACTGGCATGAGTGGTTACCACTTGCAGAGTTTGCCTATAACGATCGAGTACACTCTGTGACGAAAGTTTCCCCCTTCTATGCTGACAACGGTAGACATCCCTATAAAGGTACGGCACCTCAAATGACTTCGGACAACCCCACAGCACAAGCGTTTGCAGATGGAATGAGGAAGGTTCGAGATGAAGTAGGAGCGGCCTTAGGAAAGGCCAATGAGGACATGAAGAAGTTTTATGACCGTAAGCGAAGAGTTGGAGTAGAGTACAAGCCAGGCGATAAGGTCTGGCTTGAGGGAACTAACTTATCGACAGACCAGCCAATGAAAAAGTTAGGAGATAAACGGTTTGGACCGTTTACAGTTCAGAAGAAGATAGGCACTAGTTCCTATAAACTAGACATCCCCTCTACGTGGAAACGTATCCATAACGTTTTCAATGAAGTCCTCCTTACCCCTTACAGGGAACCGCAATTCCCCTCTCAACCACGAAACACTCGCCCACCTCCTGTCGTCGTAGGAGAAGAAGAGGAATTCGAAGTCGAGGAGATTCTTGACTCACGAAAGGTAGGAAAAGGAATCAAGTACAAGGTCAGGTGGCGAGGTTACGGACCACATGAAGACACTTGGGAACCTCGGTCCAACATCACACATTCCTCCGATTTGTTGAAGGAATTCCATGATAAGAACCCGACCAAACCCAAACCCGCCACCCTGAGTCGACTCGAAATCCCTATTTCCTTATTCCCTACCGAATTATTCCGCCCTATGCCTCCGCCAGATACCGAAAACACGCCCTCACAATTACCCTCCGAAAATTTCATTAGACGACAAGCGCTTCGTGGAACTCGCGCTCTAGGGAGGGGGTAATGTCATGAAACGATCTTTTTTCATTATTCTTTTCTTTTATTATTCTTTTCCTTTTCTTTTATTTACTTACCTAATCACCAAAGCGCTTACACTAGCGCTTATTATATTTTCATTATCATTTAGGTTACACGCGTCAACCTTATTGTTCTCGTGTTGTCGTTTCACTTAGGCGCGACTCTCTCGTGCCTGTCAGCTCATTGACAGGACGACGTCATTATCGTTCCGCTTCCATGCTTCTTTCTATATTGCCTTATTGTTTACTCACCTAATACCTACAGCTTTACTTATGGATACGAGCGACTCTTATTGTAGATCCTCACGGTTACGGCACGAGATATCTCTCACGGCTTCATATCCCAATAGTATATAAGACTTAGTATTTTGTAGTTATATTCCTTAGCTCTATTCTCGTCTATTCTCCTCGGTAGCTAGACTTGTAGTTGGGTTGTTTTATCCATCCTCTTTTGCTTTTTCATCCTCTTGCTCATCGTCTATTGTGTGACGCCTGGTTGTCTCTTGTGAGAGCTAGCGAGTCGCTGACAAAACGACAACGCGAGAACAATAAGGTTGACGCGTGTAACCTAAATGATAATGAAAATATAATAAGCGCTAGTGTAAGCGCTTTGGTGATTAGGTAAGTAAATAAAAGAAAAGGAAAAGAATAATGAAAAAGATTGTTTCATGACAATAACAGACCTGAACTTATTCCTTTTCCCTTCCCTCAAGCCTCTGGGGGCCTCCCTGCTAACCAAGTGGATAATCCATTTGAGGTTGTTAACCACAATGGTCAAGAGTTTCAGTTGACACAGAATATTGCTGCACAGCTGAGGAATCTGCCTCCATTGGTTCCTGTAAGACCAACTCAAAGTAGAAGGGGTAGAGGGGTAAGTTTTATTCTTGACTGCTTTTGCATCTTGACAATTGACTATCTGTAGACTGGTCCTTCCAATGCACATCCTCAGCAGAATCAGGCTCAGCCTCAGGTAAACATAATGTGTTTTTTTTCCTTTCAAATAGCTAACTATTACTTTTGATCCATCTTGGCACTTGACTGTCTGTAGGCTGGACCTTCCAATGCACCTCCTCAGCAGGATCAAGCTACTGGGGTTGGTCAGCCTCAGGTAAACATAAATTTTAATTAACTGTTCTTTTCTATTTACTATTTTGCCTTCAGTATCAACATCTTCCACAGCATTTGCAGGCAATGTTAGCTTCTGTACCTCCACATCCTGTGCATGGTCAAAGAAGCAATCAATATGGAAGAGGTATGGACTTTCCTCCTGCTCCTCAACAACCTGCTTTCCCTTTCTCTCTTCCTGTCCCTCTTCCTCTTCCTGTCCCTCTCCCTCACTTTCAACCTTTTCCTCTTTCTCCTCCACCTGCTTCTCCTCCCCAAGTTATGGATTATGAGCCTCCTCCTGTTCCTTCCCCTTTGCCATCTCCTTCTCCTCCTCCTTTTTCCCCACATCAGCCAGTTCCTGTAAATCCTCAGAATCTAACTATAGCTCTGAGGCCAGTTCAGGATGATGGAGTTTACAATGAGCTTTTCTTGGGCCAGATGGACAAGGAATGTCCAAACTGTCATGCTTTACATTGGGAGGCAGAAAGGCACAAGAAATCCTCAAAGTGCAATCCTAAATTTGGTAAATGCTGCCAGTCTGGAAAGATTATACTCCCATTTCTCCAGAGGCCTCCTCTTGAGCTGGAAATGTTATTTAATAGTCAGGATCATAAGTCTAAGCATTTTTTGGAAAACATCAGAGCTTATAATGCTGCCTTTGCATTTGTATCATTGGGCATGAAAACACAACCCCAAAATGATCCTGAGCTACCACAAACTGGACTGCAGCAGTTTAAAATCAAAGGAGAACTATTTCATAGTTTGGGCTGCCAGAGGTGGGCAAGAATCCTGTTTATGCTCAACTATATATTATGACTCCTGAAACTGCCCTGGAAAGGCACATGGTGAACAATGCCCGCTCTGGATTGCTTAATCCTATAATGACAGTTCTTGATGATTGCCTTCGAAGGAACAACCACTTCTTCGAACTGTACAAGACTGCCCATGAGCATATAGCTGATGAAGAACAGACAAATCCAGGGTCTGCAAATCATACTGTATGTGTTAGGCTTCACTTTTTGGACTCTACAGATTCAAGGAGATACAACTTGCCTACTGCAGAGGAAGTTGCTGTTATTCTTCCTGGGCCTGGTGAAGCTGCTGATCATAGAGATATTATTCTGCAACATAAAGCAGGACCCCTTAAGAGAATAGTAGAGTATAATCCTGCATATGCCCCACTTCACTATGTATTGCTTTTCCCCAGAGGAGAGTTAGGTTGGCATAAAAAAATTCAATATGCTCATGGTGAAGGAACTAATCCAAATGAGGAGGATGAAACTGAGACTTCCAAGAGAATGTATGTTTCTCAGATGGAATACTATGCTTTTCGTCTTCATCAATGAAAAACACAGTTTGAAAGTTCTCATTTGTTTATGGCCAAGAATTTATTCCAGCAGTTCATAGTTGATGTGTTTGCCCAAGTGGACCACCAGTGACTGTCCTGGCTTAAATGGCACCAAAAAGAGCTTAGAGTAGAATTATATTCAGGTTTAGTTGATGCTGTACAGGCTACAGATACAGATGTTGCAGATATTGGACAGCATATCATTCTACCTTCCTCCTATATTGGGGGCTCAAGACATATGTTCCAGCTGTATCAAGATTCAATATCCCTTTCGCGTCATTTTGGAAAGCCAGTGTCATGAATCGATCTTTTTCCATTATTCTTTTCTTTTATTATTCTTTTTCTTTTCTTTACTTATCTAATCACCAAAGCGCTTACACTAGCGCTTATTATATTTTCATTATCATTTAGGTTACACGCGTCAACCTTATTGTTCTCGCGTTGTCGTTTCACTTAGGTGCAACTCTCTCGTGCCTGTCAGTTCATTGACAGGACGACGTCATTATTGTTCCGCCTCCATGCTTCTTTTTATATTGCCTTATTGTTTACTCACCGAATACCTACAGCTTTACTTATGGATACGAGCGACTCTTATTGTAGATCCTCACGGTTACGGTGCGAGACGTCTCTCACGGTTTCATATCCCATTTTGTATATAAGACTAGATATTTGGTAGTTATATTCCTTAGCTCTATTCTCGTCTATTCTCCTCGGTAGCTAGACTTGTATTTGGGTTGTTTTATCCATCCTCTTTTGCTTCTTCGTCCTCTTGCTCATCGTCTATCGTGTGACGCCTGGTTGTCTCTTGTGAGAGCTAGCGAGTCACTGACAGCCAGATCTCTTTGTGACTATCACAGCTAATCCTAATTGTCCTGAAGTCAAGGCTGCACTACTCCCTGGGCAAACTCCCAATGACTGCCCTGATATCATAGCCCATGTATTCCGTGAAAAAGTTCGCATTATACTGAACCTGATTGACAAAGGGTGTTTTGGGAAGTGCAGAGGTCGGGTGTACACTATTGAGTTTCAGAAAAGGGGTTTGCCTCATATTCATATCCTTATTTTTCTCCATCCAGAAGATAGATTTAAAGAGCCCCATCATATAGATCAACTTATATCTGCTCAGCTACCTGATTCAAACTCTCACCCAAAGCTATTTAAGTTAGTCCAAAAGCTGATGATTCATGGTCCATATGGAGCACTCAATCCAAATGCCTCCTGCATGAAGGATGGAAAGTGTTCAAAGGGTTTTCCAAAACCTTTCCAGCCTGAGACTTCCCTTTCTGAAAATGGCTATCCAGTATATGCTTGGCCAGACAATGACAGAAAGTGCAAGAAAACTGTCAATGGTAGAGACATTGAGCTTGACAATACATGGGTGGTTCCTTATAATGCTTGGACACTCATGGAGTTGGAAAGCCATGTTAATACTGAATGCTGCATTTCTATCAGGGCTCACAAGTATCTTCACAAATATGTTTACAAAGGTCATGACCAGGCAACTATGCACATTGGTTCAAATCAGGATGAAGTGCAGTTGTATTTAGATTCACGTTATATTTCTGCTTCAGAAGCCAGTTGGAGATTGTTTTCTTATGCTATGCATGAAGAAAAGCCTAAAGTTACAAGGTTAGCTGTGCATACTCCTGGAGGTCAGATGGTTACATTTGATGCAGACAATGGACAAACATTGGAAGAGATTGTTAATGCTGCAAGCACCAAGAATAGCACACTCATGGGATATTTTAAAGCCAATGCAGAGGAAGAGGAGAGAGTTAGGGAGGATCCAGCAAATGCTGTAACAACAGCTCGGTCTCTGCTGTATCAAGAATTTCCATCAGAATGGGTTTGGAATAAAAGCAAGCACAAATGGACAGTTCGCAAAAAAGGTGACCCTGCTGTTGGTAGAATGTACTCTGTTCATCCAGCTGCTGGGGAGAGATTTTACATCCGGCTATTATTAACAGTTGTCCGGGGGGCCACTTCCTTTGCCCATCTTCAAACATATAATGGTGTTGAATACCCAACATTTCAGGAGGCATGCCTTGCTCGAGGCCTTTTGCAGAATGACTCTGAGTGGAAAGACTGTTTGGAAGATGCACGCCATATGCAGACAGGATCATGCCTTAGATCACTGTTTGCAACAATTTTGAAAGATTGTCACCCTGTGCAGCCAGGGTTATTATGGGACCAGTTCAAGCAGTATATATGTGATGACCTTGAACAGTACTTATTCAGTAAAAGAATTGTGGATAATCCAACACCAGAGCAGGTTGAGGATTATGGCCTATATCTTATTGACAAGATTCTTTTCCATGCAGGAATATTTGAGGGAGTCAAACAGTATTTGGGAATGCCAATACCCAACTATGAGTTTTGGTCTCAAGTGGAAGGCAACAGATTGATTGCTGAACAGCTGGACTTTGATGCTGAAGAGCAATCGCAGAAAGGAACAGAAAACTTATCCAAGCTCAATGCAAGCCAAAGGCATGCATTTGACCAAATCATGAGTGCTATCAGAGAAAATAGACCCAGGATGTTTTTCCTACATGGTCCTGCTGGAACAGGCAAGACTTTTACTTACAACACCCTTTGTTATATGCTTTGGGGAGAAAGAAAAATTGTTCTCTGTTGTGCATCATCAGGAATAGCTGCACTGCTACTTCCAAAGGGTCGGACTGCACACTCAACTTTTATAAGATTCCAATTGAAATTTTTGAAGGAAAGGTGTGTTCTGTCAAAAAGAATTCTGATTTGGGGAAGCTGTTGCAGGAGACTGCTCTAATTATATGGGATGAAGTTCCAATGCAGAATCAGTTTTGCCAGGAAGCAGTAGATCTAACTATGCAAGATCTTAAATCAAGTACCACACCTTTTGGGGGAGTGACAGTGATATTTGGTGGAGACTTTCAGCAAATACTTCCTGTAGTGCATAAAGGAAGGAGGGAACAGATAGTTGGTGCCAGCATTCAGCAATCTAGGCTTTGGCGGGACATTGAGATTTTGCATCTAACTGAAAACAAACGACTTAGCAGTGGAACAGAGGAGGACCAGGCTTATGCTGAATGGCTTTTGAAAGTGGGTCATGGTTCAGATAATGATGCAGAGAGTCAAATCAAACTGGATCCCACAATGAGATGTGGAGATAGCATTGATTCATTGATTTCCACTATCTATCCTAGCCTGGACTTGATTGACCCTGAACTGAACAATGATGCATGGTTTTTGGAACATACTATCCTATGCCCCAGAAATGATGCTGTTGATAACTTGAATATGAAGTGTCTAAATGCACTCAAAGGAAACATTCACACCTATCATAGTGCTGATAGTGCTGTAGTGGATGAAGATCCAGAGAATGATCTGCAGTATCCTGTAGAATATCTAAACAGTATCAATGGATCAGGTCTACCTCTTTCCAAACTATCTCTAAAAATTGGTGCACCCATTATGGTGTTTCGAAACCTTGATCCAGTGGCAGGTGTTTGCAATGGAACACGTGCAATCCTTACTAAATGTACTGCAAGGGTATTGGAAGCAAGAATTCTGGGAGGTGATAATGCAGGTATAACTTTTCTAATACCATGGATCACCATAATACCCTCAGACCTTGACTTGCCTTTTATCCTGAAAAGGTGCCAGTTTCCTGTCCGGTTGGCATTTTCAATGTCCAGTAATAAGGCACAAGGCCAATCTGTTAGAGTAGTGGGATTGAATCTTTAAGTGCCTGTGTTCACACATGGTCAACTATATGTTGCTCTCTCCCATAGTACAACCAAACAGGGGGTGAAGGTCCTTTTTCCTGAAGGTATGCTTTTTTCTTTTCCAATTTTCTGATAGTTTGGATCTTGAATATTTTATTATTTCAGATAATAATGAATGCACTACAAAGAATATTGTCTACCCTGAAGTTCTTCTGGACCCACATTAGCTTTTGTATTTTACAAGTATTTGTTTATATAATTATTGAGACATCACAAAGTTGAATTCCCACACCTGTTGCTTTGCGACAGGTCAAGCAAAAGGCTTGTGTATCCTATACTAGAAATTATCTCAAGACACCTAAATTGTAGTTCGGCTTATCATGTAAGCATTAGTCAGATGTCTAAGCACCCCTTCAACAGCCACTTTCAATGCCTAAAATGACCACCAGTGCTTTTGATGCAGCAGTGCAGCATAAATAAGTTTCTCTTCTTGACTGTTATCTCTTTGCTCAGTAATCATGTATATACAGTATTTATTTTCATTTATTTTTGTGCTTTACTGATCTAATAATCATATCCTCAGGGATGAATCACCTGCACATACACCTCAACACCACAGAGATACAAAAAGGGAACAAAAAAGAGGGAGCTAAATAATGAACAGTCCTGAGCTTAGAACAACACTTCAGCCATCACATAAATTATGGTGGTCCGATTCCATTTCAATTCATGATACTTCAAGGTTATCCAATGCATTCCCAGGATGATGTCATGAAGTGAGCCACCCCTATCATTTTCCTTTCTTTATGATACACCATCCAAACACCCTTACCTACAATAATCGATCTGGAACCTTCCATCCTGTTCTATCAGTTCTGTTCCATTCCTTGTGCCTGAGCTATACAGTATTACATTATAGTTCCTGCACTCCACCTTGTATATATAAGCCAGTCCCCACAACCTGGTCCCTTATCTTGAACTCTTTGTTGTTGGGACCAGGTATGTCTTTACTTACTTCTCTGTACTTATTACCAATATAACTTTGTCATTGGGACCAGTATCTGTCTGTTTCCATCTAAGTCTCCACTCCACCCTGTCGCCATTGTCACCTCTTCGTGACAGATGATCAATGTCATCTCACACCAGGTATTACTGCACAAATAAAAGAACTTTCACCATTGGGAGCTATCAGATCTGTTCAGTCTCACAATAATATAAACCAAACAGTGTGTATTTTTGTTTAGGTCATTACATATATTCTTCTACTATGTCAGAATGCATAGGCTAGACCTTCCAACTTGCCACATCAAGTATTTATTTTCACTCATTCATGACTCTTTGAGGTCAACTTGCACCAAATTCAGCAATTCAATCTGGCATATCAAATTGCTGTAGCTGGCTCATCTAATGCACCACCACAAGTGCAGTATAAGTTTGTGATATGTATAGCAAAGATCTCACTAATAATCAACTAAGTATCTGTCAGAAGTTGATGTTGACACATGAAACCACAAATGGCTAAGTGTCTCAGATGTTCTTGAGAAAAAACCCAGAAATTAACTTGAATAACAAAGCTAAGGTCACTATAAGACCTTAGCTGACCTTATATACAAAAGTACAAATCTAATCTACAATAGAGCCATGGGTCAAACACTATGACAAACAAGTCTGTGATAGATACAAGCACAGATGTTAACCAAATATGAGTGATTGACAGGATGTCAGCAGCGGGTCATAACCGAGTATGGGACCCAATGAATAATGTAGAATGCATAAAGGAAAACAAAGAAGTAGGATACCCAAGTGCCTACTCATAGTGTTAGTTGTTCCTGACAGTACCCTTATATGCCTTCACTACTTCAAACACAGTTAGCAGCTTGGGCCCTCTTCCTGTCTGATCCCTGCCATGAAATGTGTCAATATCATCAACTCTCTGATTTTTGCAAATTATCAAGTTGAAGCTTGATCAATCCAGCTAACAATCAATGGTCCTTTGAATACACAATACTTTGTCCAAAAACTGATAATATAAATGATAAGATTGAGATAAAACCCCAATACAAGTCTAGCTATCAAGAAGAATAGATGAGAATAGAGCTAAGGAATATAACTACAGAATATCCTATCTTATATATGTATGGTAAATGAAGCCATGAGAAATATCTTGCACTGTAACTGCAAGGATCTATAATGCAAGTCATTCATATCCATAAATAAAGCTGTAAGTATACAACAAGTAAACAACAAGCAAACAATAAAGCAATATAAAAGAAATGTGGGTTCAGGACAATATGTCAGTGACTTGCTAGCTCTCTCAAAAGATAACCAGGCATCACACGCAAGTTGATGAGCAAGAGGATGAAAAAGATAATGAGGATGGAATAACAACCCAATACAGGTCTAGCTACCAAGGAGTATAGACAAGAATAGAGCTAAAGAATATAACTACCAAATACTATGTCTTATATACATATGGGATATGAAGTTGTAAGAAGTATCTTGCATCGTAACCATGAGGATATACAATAAGAGTCACTTGTATCCATAAGTAAAGCTGTAGGTATTTGTTATATCTATGCAAAGCTAAGTCCTTATGAGGCTTTGTGATTTATTCCACTACTTAGGTATATCACTTATATCCTTGTACCACTACACAATTACTTTGCAAAGAATTTCCAACACAAAGCATTTCCTCATTATCTTTTCTCATCCTTATTGGATCCACACTATTTCTTTTATATCCTTTCCTTTGTTCTTTACTTATGAGCTAACCCATTCAGGCATGGCATTGCTTCACGATCCTGACTTACCTATAGTATAAAGCTATGGTATTGAATAGGTAGTTCCTCAGTTTAAATATCAACCTTGATAGCACTTCAATAGTGATACCAATTAATCATCTATCCATATCATTGTTTTAACATCCCTACTGTCAGTACGTTCTGCAAAGGTTATCACAAATGGAACATATTTATCTTCCTTCTCTATTGGACATGCAAAGTGTCAAGGACTCTACTAATAGTGGAGTCAAGGTCCAACTACCTAGTCTTAGGATCATTTTACCTTGTGAAGTATTTCTCTTCGCCATTTCCCACGATTAACCCCACAACTTTTTTCCAACAATTCATTAGTGCATGATCATAACAGTATTTAGTGAGTAAACAATAAGGCAACATAAAAGGAATGTGAAAGTGGAACAATAATGATGACATCCTGTTGATGACTTGACAGGCATGAGAGAGTCACCCATAGGTGAAACAACAATGCAAGAACAATAAGGTTGCTGCATGTAATTTAGACAGAACTGAAAATATGATGCAAGCGCTGGTGTAAGCACTTTAGTGATTAGGTAAGGAAGTATTAAAAGAAAAGAAAAGAATAATAGAAAAAGGATGTTTTCATAACACAATAGTGACAATGACCTATCAATGAACAGACAAGCATGAAAGAGTCGCACCTAGATGAAACAATAACACAAGAGCAATAAGGTTGTTGCATGTAGTCTATAATGGAAATGAAAATATAATAAGTGCTGATGTAAGTGCCAGGGCACTCAAGTAAGAGAATCATAAAAGAAAAAGAAAAAGAAAAGAATAATAGAAAAAAGCTGTTTTTGTAACAACCTGACTCATCATGAAACTGAGCAATAATCTCTTTTTTGCATGGTGACAGGGCAGGTGCCTTGCATACTATGTCTGGTCCTTTGTAGTGAGCCATATGGTGTCCATATTCAACCATCACTAGAAGAAAAACTCTGTTTTGGCATTCAACAACATCCAGCCTCTCATGACTATCCATATAAGCACTCTCTAACAGAATTGTCAAATGCAATCCAGGATATTCAACCAATCACAAGTGTGTCATGAAGTGAGCCACCCCTATCATTTTCCTTTCTTTATGATACACCATCCGAGCACCCTTACCTACAATAATCAATCTGGAACCTTCCATCCTGTTCTATCAGTTCCATTCCATTCCTTGTGCCTGAGCTATGCAGTATTACATTATAGTTCCTGCACTCCACCTTGTATATATAAGCCAGTCCCCACAACCTGGTCCCTTATCTTGAACTCTTTGTTGTTGGGACCAGGTATGTCTTTATTTACTTCTCTGTACTTATTATAAATATAACTTCATTGTTGGGACCAGTACCTGCCTGTTTCTGTCTAAGTCTCCACTCTGCCTTGCCACCATTGTCACTGCTTTGTGACATTAGGTCAAGATCCCTTACTGCACTGATAGCCTACTGATTAGGTTATTGTTATGGGTATGCTTCCGCTACATCATACGGAACATCCGGAAGTTATGGAACCGACAATTATAATTCGTTCCTATCCTTTCCTTATCGGTTCAGGACTGGACTGTACAATGACATCCGATGTTAACGGATATGATTACTTTTTATTCCCACATTATTATCTTTTAATTATATTATCGGGAACTTTTTACAATACTTATTGTTTTATCACAGATACTCATTGTTCTCCTTTTAACAATTAGGATTACTGGTATATAAGCATTAGTGTCCAGTAGATAGTTCTCCAGTTTAAATATCAACTTAGATCATTCCGATCTAGAGAGATAATCACTATAACTCTGTCCGGGCTTTCCAGTCTTACTTTATAGTTGTCCGCACTTATCCGGTCAACTTCCGGATGTCTGAAATCTACGAACATCAAACAGAACCACTACGACATAGCGGGAGCACTACTGAAAGTGGTGCTAAGGTTCTTGTTCGACTTTACCATTCTACTTTTCTACTGATTGGTAGTTACCGTACAAACCCAAAAACTATCGGAACAATTTATACTATCCTATTCACCCTAGACCTCACGGAATCTCACCGGAACAGTCTTAACAGTTATCCTTGCAGGTTCTGCTTCTACCACATCTACAGATGCTGCCACACCAAGCCTGCCTGTTATGATTGTGCAATAGTAGATCATTGGAAAGGGTTTGTGGGGCTAATCACAAGAAACAGTGAAGAGAAATACTTCGTGAGGTAAAACAATCCTAAGACTAGGTAGTCAGACCTTGACTCCACTATTAGTAGAGTCCTTGACACTTTGCATGTCCAATAGAGAAGGAAGATAAATATGTTCCATTTGTGATGACCTTCACTGAATGTACTGACAGGAGAGATGTTAAAACAATGATATGGATAGTTAATTAGATGGTATCACTATTGAAGTGTTATCAAGGTTGATATTTAAACTAAAGAACTACCTATTCAATACCATGGCTTTGAACTATAGGTAATTCAGGATCACAAAATGATGCCAGGCCCGAATGGATTAGCTTGTAAGTGAAGAACAAAGAAAAGGATATAAAAGGAATAGTATAAATCCAATAAGGATGAGAAAAGATAACAAGGAAATGCTTTGCATTGGAAAACCTTCATGAAGTAAATGCATAGTGATAAAAGTATATGAGTGATATACCTAAGTAGTGGAAAGAATCATGAAGCTTCATAAGGACTTAGCTTTGCATAGATATAACACTGCCCACTCAAGCTATTGACTGCTCCACCTACCCACACACTTTTGATACTAAAGACCGAACTCATATCCATAGCAACAACAGCAATTCCTGGTCCAATTGCAGTTCTCAACCCTGTCTGAATGCTGCCACCAATTCCATCAGTAAAAGGAGAACCTATCTGATGGTACCTTGATCACACCCATCCTAACCCCTACTCCAACTGCACCCCCACCCACTATGTCAAACCCCAAAGTCAACACAAATCAGCTCACAGCACAGCTCATTGAGCAGGTGACTCAGCTCACAGCCAACCTTCACAAAGCCTTGGCCAAGTCAAGTATGAATAAGCTCGAGCTCTTCAAAGGCTCCAGTAGTGCAAAAGCATGTTGCTTTATTGCTCAGTATCAAAGCTTGACAATGGAACAACCAGATTTGAATGACAATGAAGGGAAGCTGATTAAGGCTGCTTTAGGATTCTTCTCAGGAAATGCCACTGACTGGGCCACACCATACCTCCTAGAATTCAGCCATAACCAACAATCCTTCAACGGATGATGGGAAGACTTCAAAATCAACTGCATAATGGATAAAAAGATAACATTGCAGATAGGAGATAGAATAACAAATAAGTGCAGAAGGAAGGATAAGTTTCGGAATGGGTCCAAAGAGATAACAAAGAGTCTTTTGCAAGGTAAATTCCCTGTGAAGGGAAAAGAGTAAGTTGGAGATGCGGAAGAATAGGAAGTGTTATCGCAAAGGACGGAAAGTACTTAGCTTGCATGAATATAACACATGGTCAACTGCATGCTGCTTTTTCACAGAGTAACACTAAACAAGAAGTTAAAGCAATTTTTCTAGAAGGTAAGTGTAATCTCCTTCAATTATTCTGACTCTGATATGCCTTCTTTCAAAGGTGATACTGAATGTGTAATACAGAATATTACATCCGAAAGTTATTCTTGATTGATATAATTTTATTCTATCCAGACATATTTTGTTCTATACTCAACAGTCAATACTTGATAACTTTTGAGTTGTGAGAATGTGAGACTAAACAAAGTATGCCACAGTGACGGTAAGGCACGGGTTATAAAGCTTGTTGTATTATGTGATATGATCTTAGCAGTTATCAGAATGCGCTCTTTTTAAACCTCCCCAAGATCTGACCTGAATAATGGAAGCTAAATGTGCCGAGTCAGGGATGCGTCTCTTCAGAACTGCTTTGACAGTCTGACTATGCTTATGAAAAGCAAAAAGGCTGAATCTAAGCAGATTCTTGAACTGAGGTCGTTCGATAACAGAAGCTAGCCCATCCCAGTCGAGCTGGTTGTAATTTTCCTTCGTCATATCACCATTAGCTCGCAACCATATTCTCACTTCCTCCAGTGACTCGGAGGTGATGGTCTGAAATATATTGATCAAGGGTATGAAAGAATCCAGCAGAGGCACATCCGCATCGAAAATAGTAGACCTGGACCTGAACTCTACGTTGATCCCTAAGGTAGTCAGCTTTACACAAGGGGACAAATCAAACGCTAACACGGTCAAATGAGATGTCGCTCAAGTGCGATCGAATTTCCCAGACACACCTTTTGGTAGCATCACAGCGCCACTACTAATTGTAAGTTCTTCGAGATTCGAGCCAAACTGGCGACAATATGTGGATACAACGGCATTTGACGACTCATGGATCAAGGTCACATTGAGCTTTCGAATCGATTCAACGCCGCGAAGCGTAAACCATGAAAAGAGAAAGATCGTTTCCTCCCGTGCTAGATTGCAAGAGAGGTCGCTCAAATTCGGAGGCACAGGAGAAGTATCTCGTAGCAGCAATGTCTGCTCCCGATCGTTGGTATATTGCATTTCGCTCAAGCCGATGATCGCAAAACCTCCTAGCACCAGACCCGAGAGTGAAGGAAAGGAGCTTAGGATGGCGAGAAACTGCTCCGACGAAGACAGAACAGTAGACTTGAGCTCCAGAACAGAGACTCGAGCGAAATTATCTCGAAGGGCACTAATTGTGGAAGGGCCTATATCACAACGAATCCATCCGAGCTTCAGCCTCTCCACAGACACTAGGCCGACTAATCGTGGAAGATACTCGTCGAATTGAAAGGGCTTCGGATTCCGTGGTCCAGTGGATCTGTAAAGAAGCCAGGAATCGCCTTGTTCAATGTGTAGAGAACGAATGAAGCGAATGATGGTGACAGCGCGGCTGTCTAGTTCAATGAGTTCTAGAAAGGCCTCAAAGTTTGTTCGGTCTACGACGATTCTACGTCGAAAAAAGAGATTTCTCCAGCTCGCCTGAAGCCATGCTCTGCAGGTAAGGCTGCAATTCTTCAGAGTGGACGCGCTATTCATGTGATATATAATGAGTTCGTAAATTTCGATAGGAGTAGAGCCTGACAGCTCTAGAGAGAGCGGCCTATCCATGGTATAGCAGGGGGTGACTCGTCTATTGTCGTCGTGAGCCGTGGATGGGTTTAGAGGAAAAAGTTAGGCGCCAGCTAGCGCCGAAATTCGGAACCAAAACGGATCATCCGGGCCTTTTCACAAATATTGGAATGGATTATTCCCAACCGTTGTCAGACGTTCTCCCACCGCTCTCACCATGACAGTCGATGAGACTGCATCTTTGCTCTCTGATGGAACAAGCAACCGCGTTAGTAGTCATCGGACTCACTCCCACTATGGTACCGTTCCTCATGCAGAGCAAGACGAGGAAAATATTGCAACTTCCCAGAGGTCTTTGCTTGCTATCGTACGTGTGATTATGGGTGGAGATAAGCTTTGTGCTCACTAGTTGTTCAGGTTCTTCCAATGGCACTTGGTATACGCGACTCGGGCTCCTCAACCAGTTGACATTTACATACCAATTGGTATCTACAGGTATATTCCTGGTTGCGATGGACTCAACGATCGTTGTGGCCTGTGAGTCTCACTGATGTCCTGTCTGTGAAACTGTGAACTATGTTCATACTTCTCTCAGCCTACGCCTCTATTGGTAACGAGCTAAAACAGTTGTCGAAAGTCAGCTGGGTCGCCACAGGCTACATGCTAACACTGACTAGCTTCCAGTACGCCGCAATTGAGTTATCATCCTATCATTGATCTCAGAAAGATTGTAGACCCCTCTACGGCAAGCTGAGCGATATTTTTGGCCGTAAAAGTTGTCTCATTATGGCGTATATCATATTTGGTCTGGGTTCTTTACTCTGTGGACTTTCTCGGACAATGGATCAGTTGATATGGGCTCGAGCTTTGGCTGGAATGTACGTCCCATGATACCTCTTTTTTTCGTTTGGCTGATGGTTTTGTAAGTGGTGGGGGTGGAATGTCCACGTGAGTTTACGACCATTCGTAGCGCCAACGTTCACTCAAAACTGTTCCAGAGTAGTAAGCATAATCTTATCCGATATCGTTCCCCTACGCTCTAGAGGAGTTTGGCAAGGTATTTTCGACTTTTTCTTCTGCGGGTAACGTCTTATCCCAGCCAAGGTGTAATCAATATTGTTTTCGCATCGGGTTCATCCGTAGGAGCACCTTTGGGAGGGTTTCTTGCTGACACTATTGGCTGGCGATGGTAATTTTTTTGTTCTTGTGATACTCACCGCACCCAACGTATCTATCCAGGGCATTCTTAGTTCAATTTCCCGCAGTGATGTTGGCGATAATCTCTGTCTCTTTTGCTCTTGACCTTCCGGCTGTTGAGAAAACAGATTTCAAAATAAAAATCAAACGTGTCGATTTCGCTGGCGCAGCGTCCCTCGTCACCTGCATATTTTTCTTGCTCTTTGGTCTAGATAACGGAGGCAATATGTCATGGACTGATGAGGCGACAGTGGGATCTTTAATTGCGTCTGCGATCACATTCTTCGTTTTTGGCGCAATCGAAATGGAATGGGCAAAGGAGCCATTTGCCCCGAAACGAATTGTCCTCAATAAATCGTTAATCGCAAGCTACCTCGTCAATTTCTTCAGTGTCGCTTCCAATCTCTCGATGCTTTTCCATGTCTCCTTGTATCTCCAGGCTGTGAAGGGACTATCTCCTTCGCGAGTCGGATTTTGGCTCGTACCTGGAATCATTGGCGGCGTCACCGGAAGTCTTGGGTCTGGGTTGATAATGAAGGCAACAGGAAAGTACTACTGGTTAACCGTATTGGAATACATGCTCTTGGTTGGTGGCTCCATCACGATAGTATCAAGTGCTGGGATTGTGATAAATTCTGTCATTGCTATCTCCATCGGTAACTTTCGTTGTTGATTCACTCAACATTCCATTTTCTTACTGCTTTCTTATTTACAGGGCTTGTTGTTTCTGGCCTAGGTAATGGTGTGTATATCCTATTCATAAAGTTGGTCCCCAGATCTTGAACTGCTTTGGAAGGTGGAGGCATAACGAGCAGTTTGATATCCTTAATATCGAATGGCGGTCAAAAAGATCAAGCAATAGCCACCGCTGGTGCGTTCTCTAGGATCTCTGTCAATGGAATAATTCAGTAATCTTTTCAGTTTCCTATCTTTTCCGCTCTTTGGGATCTGTGGTGGGACTTTCAATTGGCAGCACAATTCTTCAAGACGTCCTTCGCTCGGTCCTGCGCCAACGGCTTACTGGTCAAGATATTAACGAAGTATGTTTCTTCTTGCTCTAGAAGACATCCTCCTTGACAAGATACTCCATTAGATTGTGAGGCGAGTGCGAGAGTCGCTTGACTATCTCAATGAGCTCGATCATGCCACAAGAACAATTGTTCTGGGTGCTTACGAGGTTGCAATTCAAAAAACGATGTGGTTCAGCTTCTCTATGGGAATCTGTGCCCTTGTAGCCTCTTTTTTCATTAATGAAGTGCCCTTAAATAGACGTTGACGTTTTCGAACCCGTACAATTGTACTTGTTGATATTACTAAAAGTTGAATCTGTATCGAATAGTGTCATTTTATATCGCCGGTCTAGGTCGAACAAAGTTCAGATCCTGACTCCCCATCGCATCTCATTAAACAGTCGCGAAGATTCAGATTTGGAAGAAAAAAAATTTATCTCGATTTTGAGCTCAGCGGCGTTCCCTGGGGTGTTCGACAATGTTCGACAGTGAGATCCCTTGATTAGTCACTGTCGAGAGACAATGTTCTGGTAACATAGAGTTGAACCCTCGAATTTCGTTTTATCTGAGCCAATCACGATGATAATGCACCGATCTAGTGATGTTAATGTTTTGAAGGCTATGGAGACGGCGATCCCAGCTCCCTTTATACTTCCTGGTATTCACCCGCACCATCGATTGTAGATTCTCTTGTGTTGTAACCATATATTAAAATGATTTCGCAACACGGCTATGCCTTCACACCTGCGTATGAGTTGCCACAATACGTTGGTGGACTTGAACCGCATTAAACCTGAGGGATGTTTGATTGAGTCAGTTGAGAGTGAACTTTTTTAGACATCTCCCCCGAATCTCTTTGGACATAGTTAGAACTTGCAGCAGATTTTGCCATCATAGCGTGGCGACTTTTAATACTCTCTGAAGAAGCATAATACTACGTACAAGTGGTGAAGCGCTTATGGTTGATTAGCGCCCCTGCCCTCTTTTCCTTATGCATTTTACCAAGCCGGCATGGGTCGCTCATAAAGACACGTCCGCAAAAACGGACTCCACCAAGAGGCTCTCAATCTTCTCTGTACACGTTCATCCAGATGGCTCGAGGATCGCCACAGGTGGATTAGACGCAAAAGTTCGAATATGGAGCACAAAACCCATTCTAAATCCTGCTTCGGAGGAGAGCAACCGACCACCCAGGTCTTTGTGCACCCTCGCAATGCATACAGGACCTGTGCTCACTGTGCGCTGGGCTCACTCTGGTCGGTGGCTTGCGAGTGGAAGTGACGATGAGATAGTAATGATTTGGGACTTGGATCCGTGAGTTTCGACTTTCGAGGTTGTTGAGAAACGAATGGCTGAGTGCCGACCTTCAGGAACGCGAGAGGCAAAGTCTGGGGCTCGGATGAAGTCAATGTTGAAGGATGGAAACCTATGAAACGCTTACCAGGCCATGAAAGTGGTGTGTATGTAGTTCTTCACCTTCTTCGCATTTTTGAACCATATCTCGCTCGATAGATGTCACAGATGTTGCTTGGGCTCCGGAAGACAGGTATCTCGCCTCTGTTGGCTTGGACTCCAAGGTCTTGATCTGGTGTGGATACACTTTAGGTGCGTAGTGCCTACTATATCTACTACATTGCATTCATAATTGCTTTACAGAACGATTGCATAAGCTCGACCAACATCAAGGCTTCGTCAAGGGTGTATGTTGGGATCCAGTTGGAGAATTTCTTGCTACTCAGTCCGATGATAGGTCTGTCAAAATCTGGCGCACCAGTGATTGGTCTCTTGAAGCAGAGGTTAAAAAACCTTTCGAAGATTCCCCCGGTAGCACCTTCTTCCGACGACTTAGGTATGCGATCAACTTATTATTTTCATCTTGATATATATCTTTCGAATCTTCAGCTGGTCTCCGGACGGCGCACATATTACTGCCTCGAATGCCACTAACAACAAGGGGTTCGTCTTCATCGCCGCCGTCATCACACGCGGAACATGGACATCAGATATTAGTCTGGTTGGCCATGAAAATACAGTCGAAGTTGCTGTATGTCTCATTATTCCAACCGTTTACTCCAATATTAACTACGAATAGGCGTACAATCCTCATATATTCTTGCGAAACCCTTCAGCTCCCGTCGCCACCTCAAATATCTGTTCTGTTGTCGCGCTCGGCGCAGACGACCGATCTGTTTCTGTGTGGCAGACAAAATCTGCCAGACCGCTCATTGTCGCGAAGGAAGTTTTTGATAGACAGATTATGGATCTCAGCTGGTGAGTACGATCCTGGGGTTAGTTCTAATCTTGTTTCTCACTTCCATTTCTTAGGTCTTGGGATGGTATGACATTGTATGCCGCTTCATCCGATGGAACCATTGCCGTATTTGCCTTCGAGCAAGATGAGTTGGAAGGAATAGCACCCCATTCCGTACAAGAACAATATCTTTCCAAATTCGGCTTCACACCACCTCCACTTCCTGAGGGTCATTCCCGCGTATTCTCGTCTTCACACAACGCTACGGCTCCCGAAGTCCGTACACAGCCAGCGGCATTTGACACCATGACTGTTGGTGGCGAGGTAGTAAACATTTTGGTTGCGAAAAGGAATAACAAGAAGAAGCGCGTCGGGCTGACAAACGTGTCATCATTGCCATCTGCTGGCGGAGGACCTTCGTCATACAGCAGCAAACGAGCTTCTTTCCTTCCTGACTCTGATATAAAAATGGGTGGATCCAAACCTGCTTCACCGCTCGTCCGCGAATCGTTCTTCCCTGCCCCAGACGAACAACTCTTCGATACACACCAGGAGTGGAATTCTCATGCCGATGTGAGTATGGCTCCTGATGATGCTGAACTATCTCTTCCTGTGTATAGGACATTGGGTGGAAATCGTCAGAGAGAGATGGTTCCCGTCAAAGAAACTCACGATCCTGCCTCCGTTGGGGCTTCATTGGGTTTTACACTGCCTGTTCCCGCTTCCCTGACACGGATCACTGCAGAGCTGGATGGTACTCATATATTTGAAGGTCTCAATCCTGAAAACGGAGGCCAGTACTACTCTCCAGAAAGTGTTGTG
Organism: Lentinula aciculospora; assembly: GCA_028011355.1. Lineage (NCBI taxonomy): Eukaryota > Fungi > Basidiomycota > Agaricomycetes > Agaricales > Omphalotaceae > Lentinula > Lentinula aciculospora. Next base: position 729,280 of record JAOTPV010000034.1, on the reverse strand, counting down.
CATTATTCTGAGGATTTCTTGTAGGACCTACCTCCGTACATTTCTTCAAGGGCAAGCACACACTTTGGCTAGATTATCTGCCATCACCGGTAATCGCGGTACACGTTACATCACAATTCTGCGTAGCAGCCCTGTCGGATGGTTCTCTTGATGTGTATTCGTTGTCTGGACGAAGGTACGTCGAAGTTCACTGCGACCGCATTGAAATTCCAATCGTTCTTCCTTCAGGATGATGCCAACTTTGAACCTGGGCTCTCCTTGTTCTGTCGTGGATGGTGCCAAAAACTGCCTGCTGGCGATTACACAAGCTGGTTTACTGTATTCGTGGTACGACCAGTTTACTTCAATCTCAGCCAGGTGATGATTAGTCTTTCCTAGGAACGTCACAAAGAGAACAGCATTCTTCCCTCCCGTGTCCGTCGCACCTCTAATATCATCTCCAAACGATACAATCGTTTCTGCTCTCGTGCGCCCCAATGGCACACCGATTGTCAATTGCTCGAATGGAACTGTGTATTCGTATGATGCCACATTATTTACTTGGGTCAAGATCAGTGATCGATGGTGGTCGGAAGGCTCAGATGTCTGGCAAGGACGACCGAGATCCCAATCGCAAATTGCGCACCGTGGTATAATTGCCTTGGTGGAGGGTAGCCTAAGTGGTCCTCCAAGCGAAGGCTCTGTAAAAACGCCTCGACCGGAATGGTGGAATTCTGCTTTGACTCTGGGTCATCTGGAAACACGGTTGCATGCTGCGAGATTACTTGACAGCTCTGTGGATTATAAGCAGCACCTCACGCTCTATGCCAAGAAGATTGCGGACGAAGGGTTCAGAGGCAAGGCAGAGGAACTCATCAAGGAACTTTGTGGTCCTATATATTGGTGAGCCGTGTTTGCCTGGTTCACTTTTCCACGTTGATGCCTGATCATGAATTTATTTCTAATAAACAGGCGACCAGGAGAGGAGAGATCTAGAGACGACGCATGGTCACCAACCATAGTAGGCTTGGTCAAACGTGATCTTCTCAAGGACGTTGTTTTAGGTCAATTCGGTGAGGTTTCCTCATGGCTACGTTGACTCAATGGCATCTTATTTGTATGTTCATTCACAGTCAAGAGTAGGATGCTTCATAAATTGGGGCAGGATTGGCAGGACCTCATGAAAAAGGTGGCTTCTGAGGAGATGTAATTTATTATCTGGAATATCGTGTGCATACTGTACTTACAAATTTATGAATCGGTAATGAGGGTTAACGCAGTTAACGCGTTACGCAATGCGGCGGGCACGTGCTCGATACTGTTACCTCATCGACCTTCACTTGAAAACACCTTGATTGTTACCACGTTATCCACTTTAAGCTGGTAGAACGATATGTCGGAGACCGTCATACGAGAAGTTTGTCCAGACTCAAATACAACTCGCCTTTCTGACGCCTGCAGTAACTTCAGGTCGCTAAAGACGTATGGATTTTCTCTCGGTGCATCGTTTGTTCTTGAATCGAAGCTTCGGATGGGACTCAAGTTCTATCAGTCCCTTTGCACGTTTCGGATTTTTTCCAGTTGGAGGAAGATCCACAGCAGTGAAGATGCGAGATGGCAATCTCTGGGTTTTGGCTTCCACTCCGCTTGATACTGAGACTAAAGTCAAATTGGAGGAACTTGGGCCTGTAAAGTAACTCCCATCGTTCTGTATACGACACAATTCTTGTTTGATGACTTCCTAGGTATATCATTGGGGCGGACGCTGTTCATCACATGTTTCTCAGTAAGTGCGTCTTCGCTGTCTCCGTGGATATCCGCTGATAGAAAAAGAAACAGGTGATTTTAAGAAAGCTTACCCTGAAGCTAAAGTCATTGCCCCGAAAGCCGCAATAGAAAGGATTGAAGATAAGACTCTGAAATTTGACGGTGGTGAGCTCCGCCGCATACAAATTACCTGATACATCTCGTCGAATCTTCGTGAAGCATGGGGCTCTGATCCAGAAGGGACTCAATACGGGTTTGAAGAAGATGTAAAGGGTCTTTCTGGTGCTCCATTTTCTCAATGCTGACGACTGAAATCTAGGTCCAGCATTGGTATGCATATATGCAATTTATCTCCGTCAATTTGATTACTGTTATAGTTATTTCTCGGGTTTTGCAAACAAGGATGTCGCGTTCTTTCATCCTGCTTCAAAGTCTATGATTCAGGCGGATTTGCTTTTCAATCTTCCTCCCACTGAACAGGTTTGTCTTGTTTAAGATATATCTCAATTCTGAATTGATCTTGTTTTCCAGTACTCAAAATCCAAATCGTCGGGACGCGTACCACTTGTAGGGAATTTTGGGCCATTTTCTTGGTTCCATTCAAAGTTTGCCTCCGCAATGGGTGAAGATAAAGAGTCAGCTTCTTATTTATCTCGTCAATATTATTTCCCAATCATCACACATCCTCAGGGCCATGAAACGCCATGTGAAGACCGTCGCGAGGTGGGATTTCAAAAGGATTATTCCTTGTCATGGAGTATGTAAATCTATCTTATATGGCCCCCTGCTCAATCCCGTTCTACTGCTAGGACGTTGTTGAGGTCGGGGCTCAAGATGCCTGGAAGGCTGTGTACAAAGCTTACTTAAATTGAAATACACTACATCTGAAGGTTTATAAAGTATGGAGAAGTATCATACATTGGACAATGATAGGGTATCTCGCATCTTGTCGAGATCTCCTGGCAAAAGTTCGAAGATTGCGAGCAGATTGCGAGGAACGACTTTTCGCTGTAAATTAATGCCGATTGGTCAAGAAGTTGGGCGAACATTGCTATCCTGAAAATGACCTGATTGTCCGACGTCGGAGATGCAAACTTCATTCAATGAATCGTCAGATCTCAAGGAGGCAAGATCGTACGCACTTGATAGAAGGCACGCCGGGGCCTACACAATGCCTTGAGGCCGTGATGTCTTATTCTCGCGCGTTCATTTAAATTTGAATGTAGGTAAGTATGGATGCAAGGGAAGATGCTAAATAAAGATGGGCTGGTGGACGCACCTCTATAACATGACAGTAGGATCCGAACGCCTATGTAACGGGAAATTCCAGGAAACACAGAAACCTTCATCTCCTCTCGTAATGCATGGCGAAAGCCCGCCTGCATTAAAAGGCAACTCGAAGTTCATTCTTTCCCTATCTTTCGATCATGATTCCCTGCTCTATTTGCAAGAAACATTTTGATACTCTTAGAGCTCTAAAAGAGCACGCGATAACATCGCGCGCTCATCACCCTTGTGACTATTGTGAACGTATTTTTCGCAATCAGTACACCCTTGGTCGGGTTAGTGCATACTATGTTCATCGTTCAGGAATATTCTGAATGATCCTATGCCTCAGCATGTCGATGCCAAACACCTTACAAAGGAGAGGGAGGAGCTATCGTATACTTGCCGTCGTTGTGACAGGAGCTTTACATCTCAGCTTAACTTGAACGAACACTATCGAGGCTCCAATGCACATCCAACCTGTCTTAAATGCGGTAAAGGTTACGAAAATGAACGGCTGTACAACGAGGTCGGTCGACCCAAACATCTTCACACTGTGTATATTCCGCTAACAGACATCCCTTAGCATCAACGAGAACATTATCAACAAGAATATTTCCCACAAGAATGTCACCCACAAGAACACCATCCCCAAGTCATTTGTCGCTCATGCGATATGACAGTGAAGGATGATCTCCCGAAGCATTATCTGGACTCGGCAAATCACCCAACCTGCCGCCAATGTAAAGCTGGCTTTGTGGATGATCATGAACTCGAGCAGGTGCGTTCCCCAAAGCTGTTTCATTTTCCGATCCTTCCGTTGACTTTGTTGTCGAATGCATCAATGTAGCACTGCCTACTCCTCCATGATATTACAAGATGTAAGCAATGTCAACGACAATATGATAGCATGACAGAACTGCAACGACATTATCTCACATCGATAAACCATCCTACGTGTTCGATATGCCAACTTGGATTTGAAACTAAAAAATTGCAGCGGGCGGTAAATCACAAGTAAATTATCCTTGCGCACATTAGTCTGCTGACGAACAAAAAGCATATCCTTTCCACCCATTCTCATTCTGTGATTCAGAGCTCTGACACTCAATCATTTGCCTCGAGGACGTCTTCCCTTGAAATTGATGTGAACGATATTAAACAATGGCATTGATTCCTTTCCTAACTCTACTCTTTAACTTTAGAGCCGATCGAGTACTCCCTCCCGTCGAAGTATATCACCACCACTAATCACCAAAGAGCAGGACCCGCTTTCGGCTTGGACTGCACGTGTAAGGCTATATATTTACTATATATCTGAAGACCATAAACCCATGAACAATGCTCCCTGTTCTAGGATTTTCCCAGTAATGCATCCACAACAGCAACTTTTCCTAATACTTCTTCCGGAATTGCTGATGCCACTATGACGAAGGGGCAGGCAAGAGATAGATGTTCCATTTTCAGAATACTTGCATTGCTGATATGGCTTAGCAGATGTTGCAACATGAACGATTTCTTGCAGAAACGAACATTACTGATAGGTCCTCAACCTTCACTCCGGATATCGCGAGCCCAATTGCCAACGAATCCATCGTACCGAAGAATGATGATTATGGCGTGAGTGTTTTTTAGGATGTCAGAATCACTGTTAACCCATCTACGTTCGACGCAACTATAGTCCAATAGGGCTCACCTATTTTGGTCCGTCAACTCTCCATCTCCGTGAGTTGAAGTTCTTTCCCTAGTAATTGTTGCATTCAATAACTGGTTACAGACCATCCGGAGAAATTCAATCTCCCGAAGTCCAGTCGCCTATTGGACTGGAGGCACTTCCAACAATTTCTCCTACCCCGTCTACTCCAATATCGCAGTCAACCATTGCGCCAGCACAACGGGACCCTTGGTCCCAATGGCGTGGCCCCCTCGATAAAACGGTGTCACGTCCAATGCTACCCAACATTTCGACTAGACTAAGCGGAAAACCGGTCGAATCGGTCAAGTCTTCTATTTCCACCTCTCTATCTCGGGATCTTGTTCGACTTGGGTTCAATAAAAGAACTGATTCTCTACTGGATATACAAGCCCCTGACCTTTCGTCTCCCGCTCTCAGGAACGACTTGACCTGGAATTTCGATCCTTCAACCTTGAAGTCCAATAGCACACGACGTAAGTGACACAGGAAAATGCCATAATGTTTTAGAGACTGAATCAAATATAGGGATTGATCAATGGCATCCTATTGAACCGACCTACCAGAAGGCTGTGACTAGGCCATCTTCTACCTCCACTTTGAATTCCGGTAGTGGTGGTAATTCCGAGGAACGCAACAGCACGCTTAATTCATCTTTATCATCTTCGACTGTCGCCACAATGTCTCTTCATTGCCGTCTTTGTATGAGAGACCCTTGCGCTGATCCCACTGCGACGATGTGTGGCCACATTTTTTGTGGAACATGCATCACAGAGTGTGTGATTCTTTCCCCAAGGTGTCCAGTGTGCCAGCATGCTTTGCTCTTATATTGTTTATTCAAACTCGACCTATCTTCTTGAGGGATTATCATAATATTGTAAATCTGTATTTGTAAATATCTACTCCTTCGTACGTGTGGCCTGTTAAAGATCGTGAAACATCGGCCTCGGACTCGGACATTGATGGATGGAATACACTGCTTTCTCCAAGGCAAGTGCTGGCGAGTACAAAAACAAGTATTATTTTTTCGACATGCTCTTAACTGCTGGTCAGACACCTCTCGTTTCTCAGAAAATAATTTACTTCACATCATACCTCTAGTCATGCATTTCAGCTTCGTCCACCTTGCGTTCCCACTCATCTTCGTTGTGTATGCTGTTCCTTTGGTGAATCATAAATTCGTGGAACTCTTTGAAAAAATTACTAGCTTTCCTATCGCATCCAGGTTTACGACAATGCAATGATCTCCCGCAATAGCATAGCTATGGATAACTTGGGGCAACGGGACGAGTCGGCACTACTAAGGGTTTCTTCAAATCCGAACAGCGGTGCCGCATCACTCAGCCCCGGTAAAGACATTCCTAACCGTGTGGGACAGTATATGTCCGAGTGGGTGCCATCCATCAAAATTCGTTTCTTAAACGAAGACGGCGAAGTAGCACGAGGATCGCGCTCCGATAAGGCTGATTCGGAAAAAGATTGCTTTAGTTACACACCTGCCTCTCCCGGGAGCAGCCGAATACTCCATAGACACTGGGCACGGTCCAGACTCAGACGTCGTGTGCAGGAATTCATAGGCACGTACAAGACCATGTACCAGAGTGGATTGCGGATCGAGTGTCTTAACGATTACCCGTTCGACGATGATGAAAGAGATTTTTCATTCAAGTTCAATGAAGGGCCGGGCAATCCACGTTGGGTAAGCATTACCAGTGGCGGAGGGGGCATTGTCAGAAAAGAGTCAGAGTCTGGTGCTTTGCTTTTTCAGACTCCGACTACTACTAGATAGTGGTGGGCAAACATTGGACAGAGGTTCGGTGGAGGAAAAAAATGGGATCGATACTCGTTGTATAGGTGCTTTTACAAGTGTGCTGTTGCAAGTTTGCATCGAGTTGCTCTGATTCGAATCATTTGAATCCATCGTCTTCGTATAACTCGTTTTGCAGAGAATCACGAACCTATTCACATTGTTCGTCTAATTGAATCAGTGGCACCTAACAAGACAAAAATAATTAGCGAGGACGGTACAGTGTAACCAACTTTGATACAATAGATCGTGGCATGCAGTTGAAGAGTGATAAAGAAAATACTTGCAAATACTTGCTACAGATACTTGAGGCCGTGACGTAAGCCTAACCGCAAATAGTAGACATTTAATTCCAGGTGCAAGACGGACTCACCGCAGTGTTCGTGATGGCAAGGTCACAAAGACTTCCACCAAGGGAGACAGCTCGACCGCCTCGCCAAAAAAAAAGCAAACAAATTGAGAGGCTCGTATACACAGAGGGCCGTAGGGTTGAACCCGGATGGCTTAGGTGACGTTCAAAAACAACGTTCAAAGGACATAAGGACAGTGCCCAAGCAGAGAACTTTGTAAACATGCTCGGATCAGCTGTTTCGAAGTTTGTGAACACTGAGACGGCATACAACCCGTACATGATTCGTCATTTCCAACAACTAATTTCCATCGACTCGGACTGGCATAGTGCTATGTACCGCCAATGATGTCGACGAGATTAACGACGATTCAACTTGCCGCAGATGTGGTACGGATGTGCAATCAGCCAACGCATTCTGCGCTGTATACCGCCATCATCCATGTTCATTGAAATACTTATGTCGACCACTACTCTATGTTGCGCCATTATGTGGGCAAACCTCCTCATATTGCAGGAGAGCAGGTACACATTCTAAACTGGTGCTATCCTTTCTGTAGGTTCTCATCCCCACGATATCTTGGCAGTTCCGTATTGACAAAAGTTGTCAGATTATGGTGTGCTCATACGCAACACATAAAATGAAATTGTTATGCTACTGTGACAGTGTTCGAGGATCATCACTTCCAAGCTGTGGAATCGAATACCACAACCGACTAGACACTATGTCTTCTTCAGATGCGAATTCCATAAGAAAACACGTTGATTTGGATGCAGTGCTCTCGAGTGAAATTGTGGTCAGCGAAGAGTTGCTCAAGGATAACCTCGCAGAAGAAGAAGCCCCGTTCAAACTCTCCTCCTGGCTTTTTTCCCGCTGGTCTAGGAAGCCTCGGCTCGATGAAGATATCACTGCCACTCGCCGATCAGTATACGACAATCCTGAAATGGCGCAATTGTACTGGCCCAAACAAGATTATGAGAACCTCCACAGGTTCGACCCAAGTGCCCGGTGGACCTATGGAGAAGAAAGAGTATGTTCATGTCATGATCATGGGCCTCGACTTATGTATTCCTAGTCCCTTGTTTCCAATATTGATTGGAAAATAATGGCTTGGGCTGCTCTCAGCTTTTCAGCCTTAAATCTTGACCGGAACAACCTCAGCCAAGCCAACACGGACAACTTTCTACCTGATCTCAACCTAACGACTGATGGTAGCTATTAAATACCCTATTCTTTGTGTCATTCAACTAATGTCCGCTAGATTTCAACTGGGGCAATAGCATATTCCGTCTTGCGTTCTTATGTGCTGAGCTTCCATCTCAGTTAGTGTCTAAACGAGTGAGTTGCGCTGCAGTGGAGACGTACAGAATGATAATAATTGATCTTCGCCTATGACAGCTTGGGCCGGACAGATGGATTCCAGCACAAATGATTCTATGGTCCATAGTCACTTTATGCCAGTTCTGGCTCACAGGGAGAACAACTTTCTTTCTCACAAGAGCACTCCTTGGGTATGTAATAACGAGTTGATATGCAAAATAAGACTCAAAACTAGTTGAAACAGGGTTATACAAGGCGGGTAGGTTGTCTTTGAGATAAGACAGATCGTCTTTCTAGCTCAAAATGCTCTTCTGGCTAGATTTATCCCGGATCTCATTTTATATCTTTCCTGTGAGTTTGTCTTAACAAGTGCAACTCTCAGCCTCGTAGAATATTCAATTGGCCTCATAGATTTCTACACAAAGAACGAGCTTCCTCTCCGACTCGCACTGTTCTGGATGTCTTCAAACCTTTGCAGCATTGTTAGTAGCTTTATTGCCTTTGGAGTTCTGCGTATGAGGGGTGTTTTGGGACGTGCTGGCTGGAGGTAAGCCTTTGGCTTTCTTTTCAAGTTGTTTGTTTGACTTAGCAGTTAGAACATCCTGTCGATAGGTGGCTCTTCTTAGTAGAGTACGTCTCAATTATATAATGCGACATTCCTTACATTTCTGAACTCTCCTCCTTCTTACTGACAGAGGTTTGATCACATTTTCCATCGGGGTTGCAACATTTTTTCGCATGCCTCCCTCGCCAACACAATCTCGGACGTGGTTCAGGCCAAATGGATGGTTCACAAAGAGGGAAGAGATCATCATGGTCACGCGTATTCTTCGGGACGATCCAACTAAGGTTAGTGAATGGACTTTGATATCTCCTTTTTCCGTCTGTTTCTTCGCCACGATTTAACTGTAGCCATAGGGAGACATGCATAACCGCGAAGGCTTGACGTTGAAGCGCCTTTGGACTGCGATTTGCGATTATGACCTGTGGCCTTTGTATCTACTGTGAGTGACTGCACTCAAGTCCCTGAAGTTCACTATTGACTGCCAGTTCAATAGAGGACTCATGTTCGGGATCCCAGGTGCCCCACCCGCTACGTACCTCACACTGTCACTACGTAACCTAGGGTAAATACTTTCCTGCTTTTCGAAAACCCTGACTTATGATGATGTCTTCTGTGATCATACAGGTTTAATACCTTTACTACCAACCTTTTGACAATTCCCTCGACTGTAGCGGGAATGATAACCATGTTCGCTATCACGATGGTCTCTGAAGTGCTGAACGAGCGGACATTCGTAGCCATGAATGAGGATCTGTGGACGCTTCCTTTCTTGGTGGCGTTGTATTGTCTGCCAGAGAATCCTAATCAGTGGATATATTTTGTGAGTCGACATTTTCGCGTCATCTGTACTCCAGCTTTATGTTCACTTACGCTCTACACATTTCCTTTGACAGGGACTGGCCTCAGGTCTTCTGTCGTATCCGTGAGCACTTCTATTTTATTTTTCTGACCGGAATTGCGGGAATCTGATCGATTTTGAAAGTTACACACATCCCATCCAAGTGAGTATTTACTTTATCTCTACGCAATCCTTTCGACAATTCCCTGTATAGGTCGGCTAGTGCTCGCGAAACGCCGGTGCAGTAGCAAGCAGGACGGTAAACGCGTCCATGTATAATATGTTCGTCCAAGCTACGAGCGTAATCTCAGCACAAATTTACCGTGCAGATGATGCCCCCCGCTGTGAGTACTTGCTTATAAGTTGAAGAGTAATCATGAATGAACGGACTTAGATCGCCGAGGGAACCTCACTCTTATAATCATATGCTGTTTTAACCTTGTAATTTTATATCCAAGTACGAAAGCATATTACATTTGGCGAAATCGTCAACGGGACCGGAGATGGAATGCCATGTCGGTGGAGGTACGTTTTTTGCGGGGCTCCTTCTAATTGATGCTTATTTTGATGACCATACAAGGCGCGGAAAGAATATCTGGCGACCACTACGGATGTGGGAAACAGACGCCTTGATTTCAGGTTTGCTCATTGAAGTGTTACATAGACTGTATCGATGTGAACCTCTTTGGATCGGCTGACTGTTGTACGATTCAGTGAGTAGTACTCATGAGTCTTCCAGAGGGAACGAGCTCTTCTTCTCGACTGCATTCTGGGAAGCGATATTACAAACTTTACCTTCGAAAACGCCGATTTCGGTTATTTATTCCGTGCACGGTACAATTATCATATGTTTTTCTCAGCCGTATCGACTCCTGTCAATACATATCTTGCTCCGATACTACTTACTCGTGAGTTTGAAGACCCTTCAACCTCCTCAGTGCTTAGATTCAAAGCTCGTACAATAAACCTAATTTGGACTCGTGGCAAAAACCTACCCCTCTCGGACTGAGCTAGAAAAATTTCTTGACTTGAAATTCGCAATTATGTTACGAGGCCTCACCCGCTCTCTGACTCGAACTTTCATCTTCCCTCCTCGTCCAATTTTTCATTCCTTTAATTCCAGAACAATGGCCTCCGCTGTCGACTTTGTAAGCGTTCTCTAATGTCTCAAACGAATTTTGCACCCAAGAATATGCTAATGTACAATAAACTTATCCCAGAACAAAATTCTCTACGCTCCCTTAGCTGAGAGCGATCCAGAAGTAAAGAACATTATCGACAAGGAAACGTGGAGGCAACTGAATGGATTGGAGCTCATTGCATCCGAGGTATGGCCTGGCCTCGCCTTCGTGAAGAATAATGTCATCTTATCTGATCTTTATAGAACTTGACCAGTCTATCTGTCATGGAGGCGAATGGCTCCATCTTCACCAACAAGTACTCTGAAGGTCTTCCTGGTGCGCGTTACTATGGTGGGAACGAGTACGTCGATGAGCTTGAAAACCTCTGCCGGGAGCGTGCTCTCAAGGCATTCAACCTCAACCCGGCCAAGTGGGGTGTCAACGTGCAACCTTACTCTGGCAGTGTAAGCTTTCAAAGCATTTCTTAAATCGCCCTAGCTAACTGGTCCTCTTCTAGACTGCTAAGTATGTCCTAATAACAAGGGTTCGGAAAGAAATCTAATGTTTCACAGCTTTGCCGCTCTCACTGCTCTAATTCAACCTCAAGACCGTTTGATGGGTCTCGGTCTTCCTGACGGTGGTCATCTTACTCACGGTTACTATGTACGTGTCGGTACTTTGCTGTTTTCTATACACTCATATTCATGATCATGATTGTTAGACCGCCAAAAAGAAAATGACAGCCTCTTCTATCTACTTTCAATCCTTCCCTTATGCTATCACACCAGAGAGCAATCTAATTGACTACGCCGGCCTCGCTGCTCAGGCAAAGATCTTCAAGCCTCGACTCATTATCTGCGGCGCCTCTGCTTACCCTCGCGACTGGGACTATGCTGAGCTCAAGAAAACTGCTGAAAAGGAAGGCGCTTGGCTCTTGTGCGATATGGCCCACACTAGCGGTCTCATTGCTGCTCAAGAGCTTAACAGTCCCTTCGACTACTGTGACGTTGTTACAACCACTACGTAAGTCTGCCAATGTCGTTTTTCAGTCCCTACTTTCTTTTATGGATGCTTCTCGCAGTCACAAAACCCTTCGTGGTCCTCGTGCCGGTCTCATCTTCTTCCGCAAGGATCTCGAGAACGCTAAAGACCTCGAAAAGCGCGTAAACGAAGCAGTATTCCCTGCTTGCCAGGGTGGACCTCATAACAACACTATCGCTGCTGTTGCTACTGCTCTTCGTCAAGTCGCCGACCCATCATTCAAAGCTTATGCCAAGCAGGTTGTTGCTAATGCACGAGCTTTAGCTTCAACTCTCCTTGAACACGGTTACAAACTTCAAACCGGAGGTACTGACAACCACCTTGTCCTTTGGGATTTGCGTCCTCTAGGCTTGACTGGTAGCAAGGTCGAGAAAGTCTGCGACCTCATGGGCATAACGATCAACAGTTAGTCGGCTCCATCCTCGGTCTGACACTGAAACTGACTCTTGCATCTAGAAAATGCTGTGTCTGGCGATGCTTCCGCCCAGGTCCCTGGTGGTATTCGTCTTGGTACTTCAGCTCTTACCTCTCGCAACATGACCGAAGCGGACATCAAGGTCGTCGCCGACTTCCTCCACCGCACTGTCCAACTTTCTCTGCTTCTCCAGAAAGAGGCTGGCACCAAAATGCTGAAGGACTTTGTCCGTGTTGCCACTACTCAGGAAGAGGGAAAGCAAGGTTTTGTTCAAGTGAAGCAACTCCGTGATGAGGTGCGGGCTTTCGCTCGCAAATGGCCTCTACCCGGTGTGGACACCACCGACTTCCAAAAACCTGCTGGCATTGAGGAGGATTAAACCTAGAGATAATGTGATTTGACGAGGGCTTGGGCTAGATTCATGGGATTCACGAAGATTCAACGTTCATTGTACGTCATGCTAGACGTTGTACACAACGGAGATTCAACATCGTCCGACCACTGTATTTGTAGTTGCAGATCACATATCTTGTATGCCTCTTGGTGCATACCCGTCGTTCAGATATATATGCATAATAATCAGCTTTTTCGATTCTGTGTAAGAGTGTACAATGTAACATCATCGATAGAGGAAAAAAATCATTCTGAAAACGTACATCGTGCAAGATACGGGACAAGCTGGTTATGGATACAAGTCAAACAAGTGCAAAGGTATGTAAAAATGCTATGGAATAATCAGTACAGAAAACAGGAAAAACAGCGAGGAAAGAGGTCATTAGAAAATGTGACGGAAGTAGACTATGAACGAGATGCATGGTCAATGTGTGTATGGCATAATGATTGGCATTGATAATGAGCATAAACTGATTAGATTAATCATAGGCCACCGAAGAAGGATTTCATTGATTTCAGGTTCAGCTTGGAGATCTTCCTTATTCCTAAAGTTTTCTTGGAGCGCATAGTCGTCAAGCTCGCCGAATCAAGGTCGTCGGCTTTGAGGTTCTCTTTAATGGTCGCGGCCCCTTGCGCCTCTTGCCTTGATGCGGAAGAGGTAGAGGTGAATTCAGTGCAGGCAGGAGGGGCTGACAGTCCCAATGCACCGGTACTTGAGCGCCGCTGCGCGGATGGAACGATAGATGCCAGAGCCATAGCTCGAGGCGATGGAATGAATGAGTCATCGAAAGCATTCGGGACCGAAGGGGCATTCAACGTCAAAGGTGCTGGACGACGTCTAGTACGCTTGTTTTGTGCCATAGAACCCGTCGCAGCTGCCAGACCAGTAATCGTACTCAACGTGGAGGTAGGAGATATCGGTATTCGCAACGAACCTGGCCCGCTCGAAGGGCTAGGTGGTCCAGAGTAGCCAGGTCGAAGATCATGGATGGCATAGGAAGATCCATGTGCAGGGGCGACGATGTTGTTAGGGGACATAGAAAGGGACGAGGTCACGGATGCGAGTGATCCACGACGTTCCTCTGATTCAGATCCTACACTGACTCCGAGGGCCATACCAGGCAGAACGGGCGACAGGTTTACATTTCCAGTTGTATTGAATGTTATCCACTCTCTGGCCGGACTGTCAGGTGTGCCAGGAGAAAGCAGAGCCTCACGTTCAAGCCATTCATCCTCGTCTTGCCACAGCATCCCTTTCTCGTCGCGGTAGAGAGTGCCCACAGGAAGAACATTTCCTTTACGGAAACCAGCAGGTGCAGCTTCTCGAGCTTGCTCCTCCATGACACGCTTGGCATGCCTCTCTAACGAGCCACCATCAGTGAACTGCCTCAAAAGCAGCTCCGAAGCGAGGGTAGGTGGAAGTGGAGGGTGAGTAGACGATTTCTTCTGAGCAGAAGCCAAAGCAGACTTGGATCTAGTATGAGAACGCAGACGACTAGCAGCCTCCCGGGGCTCAGTTGCCATAGCAGAGACAGACTTGCGACGATTTCGTTTAAGCATTCCGAGCGATTTGATTCTCTTCAACCCCGACGCCTCTTTCTGGATTGATGACTGCTTCGATGAAGAGTAGGGGTCACGCAAGAGGAATGGTGATGGTGTGGACGGTGTGTGCGTACGAGGTAAAAATATCGAAGTATATCCCAAGTTAGTCAGATCAAAAAGAGGCTGCTTATATTCGCTACTTCGGGGAGTTTCGATAAGATGTGCCACGGACGAGTTTGACGGAGCTCGATGGTGTGAGATGCTCGTCCTTCGAGAAACGAAATCGCGTGCAGCAGAGATCGAGCTACGACGAGATTTGAGCCCAGGTGATATACTAATGGAACTATGAGGAGAGATCGGAGCAGGGGAACCAGGTTGAACGGCGAGAGCCCAATTTTTGATTGCAGCAAAAGTAGAAGAACGGCGGCGTCTATGAGGAGCTCGGAGGACAGGATCTTCTAACGAGAAAATTGGCTTGGTAGGACTAGGTGTGTTTGGGAGAGGGAGCACTATGTTTAACGGAGGAACTGGGAGTGCAACAGAAGTGTTTCTCATCGAATCCACAAGAATAATGTACGGAAACTCTGAAATTAAGATCTATTGGAGCCGGACCCCGGGATTAGCCGCATAGCAATCTAATTAAAGAAGAGGAACCTGCCGTAGATTGGGATAAAGGAATCCAGACGTCGTATATTCGTGTCAAAGCGAGGGTGATTTAGAAATATATAAGGGAAGTTTCTGCGAATGTTTGGAAGATGAGTAGCTCAGCACACTCAACCTGCAGAGGGGATTGAGTGTGACAGGTAAGAAAGGCGTTCATTATAAGCCTAGCTAGAACAAAAGACAATGTTGGACAATAACAGACCAAGGTACAATGGGTGGTATTCAAACAACACCTTCCTAATGGAGACGGCTTCCGCGGCGCCTCCCGTGTCCATAGGCTTTTGCGGATCGCGTCGACGCGTACTACCTAGGCCTACAGGTTATTCCTACATGCCCTGAGTCCTTTGAGCAGCTTCAATATACGGGGAAAGTACTGAAAGTCTGCCGCCCATTCCGGAAAAAGAATGCATGGTCGACTGAAGTTATCCGGTTATCTGCAAAGTCGATATAATCAGCTCAAGGTGTCGTAAGGCTTGTTCTCTAGCTGTCGAAGCGAACAAGGGAAATATTTTGCAGTACAGGTGGCTGCACACGTCGAAGTACATATTAGTGGCATACCTTGTAATATATAGAGGACCAGTCGGATCATCTACATATGCAACAGAATCATTTGTACATTGTCTTTTGCTCGTTTTTACTCACCAACGCTCCGACACTAGAACACTATATCAGAAGAATAGTAAAAAGAGCCTCTGTACGTTGTGAAGCCTTGTATTCACGTCGAGAAGACAACGGGTCGGCTGACTCAAGAGTATTTCTGTAAAAGCAAAGGATAAAAATGAAACCACCTCTGGATAATACACCGTTCGGGAATCGAACCCGAGCCGCTTGCTTGGAAGGCAAGCATGATAACCACTTCACCAACGGTGTTATATTTTCTTCCTTCCTTGACTACCTGACATTACTCTTTGGTTGTGTACACTGGTATGAAATACGCTATGTTTGTTTAGAAGCTAGCCTCGAGATCCTTCAATGCGTCCAACAGCTCCAGGTCGTCCTTGGAGAGCGCCTGTACATGCTTGTCACTCTCCTCGTTAGGGAACGTCGCAACATCAACTGGACAGACAGTCCCATTCTTCGGCATTTCCCCCGCAAAGTATCCCCGTTGGAGTTTCGCCGTACAAAGGGAAGGTAGAAATATCGAACAGTGCTGTAGCACATGGAAATCAATTAGAATTGGGCAGGGAACGGAAAAAAAAGAGAATTAGAAAGACACATACCCCTGGTCCGTCTTGAATGATGATAACAGATGAATCTGGCATAAGAGAATTGACGAGTAAACCACTGGATTTCGGTGTGATCCTGTTTACAACACTCAGATAACAATCTTGGCGAGGAGTACTTTTGCTCACGGATCAGCCTGATAGGAGATAAATAGAAGTCATTAAATGGGCATCCAAAGAACGTACCGTATTGCTTATGATCAACATCTTCGTCTCCAGGGTGGCATTCCACGGACCGGCAAACCTCTCCGGACCATCTACAGGCCAGTACTGGCATCCGCCATCGGGCTCGCTCACACTAGTGCTCAACCCAAAATGTGGCGAGACCTCCCTCAAAGCCTTCAGACCTTGCTCCGTCAAATCTTCCGCAGTAGGGAATTCGTCCGGTGAAGCAGGGCGAGGAGAGTCAAGGCATGTAACAGCCAAACGAGGGGAGATAAAAGGATCCGGTGAATCAAGCTCAGTGAGAGGGGTAGCGCGGATGACGAGATTGTAGAGTTCAGTTGCGTTCCCTGCCATCGCAGACGCAAAGATTTCCGCGGCTTTGGGCCAGCTGAGCGGTCGTTGAAGGGAAATCTCAAGAACACCTGCATATCCGGAATTAATGCCACTTGCAGAAGTTAGTTGCTAGACTTTACCTCGAGCACCTCCAGAAGTCAAGACTCCTGGCCTATTCCCGAATGGGACTGGGATAGGCTTGAGAGCAATAGCATCAAAGAATTCTTCGAAACGACGTTCAAGGTGCTGCAAAGGTTCGTCCTTATATTCAGTAAGAGGACATTGTAAAGGTCCAGCCTAATGCAAGCTAAGCTAAGCAATATGACAGACCGCAACGGTATAGCACCTTTGAACAGTTTAGGAGAAAAACTTTGTATGTTTTCTCGGCATCAACGATCCAGTTGATGGGCCACTTGTGCGATGGTTCATCTGCGAAAGGTGTAAGTTAAATGGTATCTAGAGACATTGTATAAGTTCACTGGACCAAGAGACTGGGTCGACAATGCCATCTATGACGGTATACCCGATACGATGTGGAAGCCTAGATGAAGATGGTTCAGCAATGTCCGTGAAGTGAGATCTTGACCACGAACATGTTTACAAGGTAAGCACCAAGAATCGACCCATATGATATTCCCCAATAGTTGCTTCATGGACGTCAGTAAGCAACCTCAGCGAGAACAATGAGTATGAAACGTACATCTTCTCGTCCTCCCCCTCAATAGTTTTTGACATGAAATCGATGTCTCTCACGACGGTCGCTGTGCCCATATATCTAAGCTCGTCGCCCATCATTTCTCCACAAAGCTTCGCATGCGCCTCTTTAACAGCGAGAAATTGTCTATGTTGCTCAACAAGCTCGTCAAAAAGTAGCGGCGACGACAAATCCGCAATGGAAGACACGGTGATGCCTTGTTCGATCACCGTGTTAGCGAATAGTACAGTACTTGAAGATTGAGAGGAAAAACAACGCGTCGCTGGCCTAAAGGCAATGAGTAATTGAAAACAACGCTGATGCCGAATGAATTAAACGTGCCTCGTCGAGCCAATCCCTCGAGGATCAAATCCAATCAAGTCCCAATCGTCACCAATGAGTTTTGCCAGTGCAGAACCTGTGGTAATAGGAAGTTTTGTACCAGCGCCTCCGGGTCCACCTTTCGGTCAACCGTTGAGATGGAACATCACAAAGATATTGAGATAGTACCGGGATTGAGAAAGACAGAGCCTCTTCGGGGAAATTTCTTGGCCTTGTATCGAGCTAGGGCAATAGAAGCCGTTCCTACCTCAGCATTGAAGTAATCTTTTGGAACGCTGTAGAAGATGAGCAACTCATCATTAAATACATTAGCTCGTCGAAACCTATTGAGAACCCACATTATCCGTCCACAGTCAACATTATCGACAGCAGGTACACATTCATGCCAGTGAATTTCGCCTGTGACGAGTTCAAGATTCAAAGTGAGTAAAGATGTGCTCTGTTGATAAAATTGACTGATATGTGTGCGAAAGTTAATCAGGGCGAAAATAACTATCAAAAGGACGGCAGAGATGATAATGGTCCGCTTATTTCGCGAAGTGAAGTATTGCGATTTTTTTGAATCAGGCTCAGCAGTAGTCGATGCCATGGTCAATTGGGCGCAGATTGCCGTTGCGAACATATGTTTTGTATTCGTCCTCTTTCCCGTGATGCATTGGCCGTAATACACTCGACGTCGACTTTCAGTAGTGCCCAAACATTCAGCGCGACAGAGGAAAGCTATAATTCGAGGTTCGATGTACTTACATGTTATCTGACTCATTCGCGGCCAGTTCGCGGTGGATCCCGCGTGGATTATTGCTACATTCGTTGGCTTCACAACCCTCGATTTTCAGTGAGTCGTCTAACGAAGCAAAGAAATCTGTTCCTGGCACGGAACAGCGAGGACATGGGACCAATCGTAGTAGCAATGGTCCCTAGACACGGCACGTATCGTCCCATCATCTTCTCTGACCCTGATGAAGAACATTGAAACGATAGTGGAAGAGAGGATAATGATCAGTCTGTGCGTTTTCGACACGGTAATTTCGAGACACTCATAGCCGCTGCCTAGGATTCTACAGATGCTTTCTGAATACTGACCATTTTGTATATACTGATAATAATATATCTACTTGAATCTACTTACAACTGCCTCTATAGCTGGCTGTCGTGTCTGCATCGACCGAGCCTTCAAAGTCTGCATAACTGGAACGATCATCCTCATTGGTTAGTATTGCTTCGATTTGGGCGGCCCCTAAAAGCAACCATCCTCAGCAACCGATGAATCTCTCGAAGTTGAATTCAGTCCTTACATTTGTAGTGTCCCTTCGTCGCGCTATTATAATTGAACCAGATATAACCCGAAGCAAGATATCTGATCTTCCCCGTAGCTTGCAGAGTGCATGATTTAACAGAGGTCTTTTATAGTTTAAGCATGTCAAGGTCGAAGATGCAAATAAAAATCACACACAATAGCATTGCAGGTCTTACCCTGCGGAGCCTTCATAGTGAGTGTGACCGTGCTCACATCATTGTACGATGGCGTGAAGCTGCATTCACAACTCAGTACTGATCAGTTTAGACGAGTGTGGGGAGTAGACTCGCCTTTGAGTTTGTGAGTTGGTAACTTCAGTAGACATCGTAACTGAGGCAGAGATGTCTGGCACTTCCGGTATATCAATTGAGACTCCCAGTGTGCATGAGACGCCGATAGTTGAAGTAGCTGAGGTAGATTGATTCAGGATAAAAAACAGAAGGGAGCGTCGCAACTTACTGCTAACTTTAAATGAGGAGGAAGTGTTGAAGCCTTGCGACTGCCAGAAGCTCCGTCGGTCTAGCTTCGATACGCTCACGCCATAGCAATGAGGACTTACCACAACAATAGCAACAGAGCCATCAGTCCCGGTTAGCACTCCATTCGTAGTGTCGTTGTTAGTTTGGCATGTTGGTTATCCTATAGCAAATAAGTAAAGAGTCGTATGAATGCATGCAGACCCCGACCGCGACATACCGCTAAAACTGACATTGGCTGTTTCACCAATGGTGCACACTTCTGCAGGGCTATCGCGGTACTATGCTAACATTGCAAAAAATGAGAAAGACGAACAGACAATGAGAATTATCCTAGATTTTACACGCACATCGGCAGCATCGGTCACGATATTCCGGGATCCTTTTCCCCAGTTAGTGTCGGCATAACTGTTGAGTTTATCCCAACCGGACACTGTGGTCGTTGAATATGATGATAGATTCAGAGATAGTCAAATTTTACTTACATGTCTGGGCTTCGGCAGCTGTAAGATTCGTACATGTGGACGAGGTCGTGCGCTTAACTGAATTCCGGCTTTCCACATGAGCTGGGTATCTTCCTAAGAAAGTCCAATCCCTCTTGAACGCGATGAACTCATCGGTACTTTCATCGAGGGTGATATGTACGGCATCCCGAGGGAGAATGAGCGCCGCTAGGCGTTGCGAAAGGGGTGCGGCTAAGGTGACACGGAAAATCAGAATCAAAGATATCGCAAGTTGCTAGTAACACAGAGTCAGGTAGATTGCTCAGAGAAAAGTCGTAGAAGCACGCACCAAAGTGAGCTTCATGATTGGGTGAAGAGTGTAGGTTCGTGCCAGCGGAAAGTTTACTTGAAGAATTAGACCAGCTGTTTCTTGCTGGATCAGCTTGTTTGCTCGCCTTTTATACAATGTCCCTCCGGTATTACGATGTTAGACCACATTGCCATCTTGCGGGACAGACCATTCGATAGGCTATCCTCTATTCGTCTAGAAGCCCAGCCGTCAGATGGCGACAGATACGAATGAACCAAGTGATGATGTTGCCGCTCTACCTCGACCCACTGATGTTCATTTGTAACGTGAAATTGTAAATGGTTCCTATGCAGTGGACAGATGCATGTAATACTTTCGTGCCACTAGCTGTGTATAGATCATCCTCTAATAGGTGAGTATTGCACCTGAGAGAAGTTGTAGTTACCTGCTGCACCACCAAACAGATTGAGATTATTGTTGTCACTCAACAGAGCAGTGCTTGTTGCGAATACTCATATCTGTTCCTATCTGTTCCTATCTGTTCGGATTAGGTCCTTACTCTGGATGTTGACAATCTCAACCTGGGAAGACTGACTGACACTCGAAGGATTGCTTTTATTTCCGTGGTGCACGATAGTTCGGAGAGTAACTGGTTGCGGCAGTACATGTTGGCTCTCAAAGATCATTCAGATTGAGACCTATGTAGCAAACTATGCGTTCAAACAATCAACCACGCTGAGATGATATCTTAGATTCCACTCCTTCCTGCGGCTTTGATTACACCACCCTCGAGCTCCGGTAGATTTTTACCACCCTGCGGAGGAGGCAAGAACCCAGCACGAACAAGCCATGCAAAATATCGGCCCATGAGTTCTTCGTCAACTGTGTTTGGTGGATTGTAGTCGGTGACCCCGCCACGTTCAATTACAGCTACAGTATTCCTGTCGTCCAGCATTGGCGCCTTCGTAGAGGTGGGAAGATCATCGAGAACAAAATGTAAGAGAGGATATAGAGCGTTGTCCTCTTCCACCTCTCCTTGTGTTGTTCGAGACTTGTTCATGACATGAGCTTCGAGTTGCAAACGCCACTGCACATATTCAATCTTTTCCACTGTCCAGCCATATGTCTTGAGAGCGGTGAATAGATCATTGAAGGTGGGAAGCGGCCGTGCAGTCACATGCATCACCCTCATACTGCCTCCAGGACCTCCTTTCTCTGAGAAATTATCATTCAATGGCATGCTGCTCACTGTCACCGCTCTCACACAACACATCGCTACTCGGTCAACTGGAACCATATTCACTCCATTTGACATATCTGGGACGCTTCCAAGTTGCACGCAGCCTTTGACCATCCGCCACACAAAGTCATCCGTGTTCGTAACGCCACCATTACTTTCTCCAACAACATACCCCGGTCGGATGATATATCCGCTCAAACCTCTCTTTCCTGCCTCAAAAAGCAACTTTTCGGCAACCCATTTGCTCTGGCCATATCCAGTTTTGAGCCCGCGCCGAGCAGTCTCAAGATCATCGGTTTCCAGGACACCAGAACCGAGATTTTCAGAGACAACGGATGAGCTGATGCGCACATACGAAGGCGTGTCAAGTACCGAAGTACTACTGACAAATACCAACGCTTTGGGTTTTCCCTTCGTCCCCGCCAGTTCGACGGCAGTGAGCGTTCCCATCACGTTCGGCGCCTTCAACCTCTGATAGGGGTATACCCAGTGCACTAAAGCACCGTTATGCATTATCACGTCGACATCATTTCCCAAAGTATGCCACTGAGAAGATGTTACACCGAAATGAGGTAGGGCGAGGTCACCAGGAAGAACCGTAAGACGGTTACTGGACACCCAAGAATCGGACCATACGCCCCTGGAGGCGCAAGAATCGCGTAAACGGTCTAAAGCGGAAGAGGCAGAGGATGCACGGATGAGACAAGTGACATGCGACACAAAAGAGGACAGAAATGATGGTTGGTTTTGGAGAAGTTGCTGCAAGATAAATGCGCCTAGGAAGCCTGTCGCGCCTGTTAGGAATACGTGTAGACCCTGAGCTGAAGATATAACGCGGGAGGGATACGAAGACGCAAGATGAGTAGAGATAAGTGTATCGAGATCTCGCGCATAGAGATTGTCTTCTTCTGCTTCCCCTTCACTATCAAGCGCTCCATTCAATTCCTTTGCGTCATTTTCTTCTTTGATGTCTACGGGAAGCCCCAAGTCCTCGCCGCGTAGGACATCCACTATTGAAGCTAAGCCTCGCACGGACGCTATTTCCCCACCATGTTTACTATAAACGACTCCAAGACTGATACGATCCTTCAACACTGGAAATGCTCTACGCATCTCGAAAACGAGACGTGTGGCTAGAATTGAGTGCCCACCGAGGTCAAAGAATGATTCATTTAAGGGAATAGGAGCAAGTGATTCTTCTGTGGGACCTGAGGAGAATCCTGGAAGAAGTGAAGCGAACAATTTTAGAATTGTTTTCTGAGTAGGTGTTATATCTGCGTGCAAGTTGGAGGAAGTAGCAACTGCCAATGCAGAGGCAGATACTGCGGAAAGAGAAGCGACAGCGGCAGCAGTATCAGGGAAAGGTAAAGCTGGCTTGTCAATCTTTCCATTAGGGTTGAGAGGCATACGCGCAAGGGGGATGATCACTGTAAGATATTCAATAACACATTAAGGGAATGAAAGCAGGCTGAAGAAAGGACCCACATGTAGGAATACTGTATCCTGGTAGTTTCTTTTTTAAATGTGCTCTGATATCTTTGATAAGGGGCGCGTATCGCCGTATCCCGCCTTCGACGCTCCCTTCCTCTTTGTCCGTAGTCTGAAGCTCACTCGCATCACCTACGACGATACATAAGATGAAATTATGGATCTGATGGACCTGCTTACCCTTCCACGATTTCAAGGGGACAAAATAGCTAACGAGCATCTTCTCCTCGTCTTTATCTCTTCTAACGAGAGTCACATTCTCGCGCACACCGGGATGGGCAGCAAGATGCGTATCAACTTCACCGAGCTCAATACGGAAGCCTCGAATTTTGATCTGATTGTCAGCTCTTCCTAAAGGTCACGAAGTCAGGTCACAACATGACACGGACAATTGAAAACAGACCAATACATTCCACCCCTCCCTCTGTGTCATACCTCCCTAGATCACCTGAACGATACATTCTGTCGCGCACACCATGCCAATACTGCCTCGCTGGATCAGATGAAGAAGCGAGCGTGTCGGCGTAACCTGCAACTTCTCCTACGCCCGAAAGATTTTGGGAGCGGAACCAATTTCTAACGAACTTTTCCTCATTTGGATCTGATTCTCCATCCGCTTGGGATTTGGGAGGGACAAGATATCCCTCGGCGAGACCCCCACTTCGTACATAGATCTCTCCGGGTTCGCCAACGGCGCAGGGTATGGATTTGTCATTTCTGTGTTACCAGTTGCAAAGGTGTTCCTACATGCGTTGGAAATTGAGACTCACCGGTTAACAACCAACAATTGGACATCTTTCATTCCTTTACCGGCAGGTATGACCTCTTTTTGGGTGCTCAAGAACGCAGGATCGACAGAAAGTGGCGGAATTGCATGATAGGAAACAGCGCGCTGGAAGGCATTTGTCGGAAGTATAAAGGTAGCGAATGTAGGAAATATACCTGTGTCTCTGTCGTTCCATACATGTTGACAATCACCACGTTCCTTGCCAACGCTTGCAATCTCGCAACATCCCTTTTTGTGAGAAGATCGCCAACGAAAAACGCAGTGCGAAGGGAGGGTATTGAAGGTGCAACACCGGTGTTATTCTCTCCTACAAGGGTTCGTCGGGATTATTTGGTCTTACAAGAGCTGGTGTAATACTTACCTTCACCGACACCAGTAGTAGTGACCAGCTGCCCCATAGCTGGTGTCAAATGCGTCACGGTGACTTTTTGCTCGTCCATCCACGCAGCTAGAGCACCCGGCGTACCAATAGCGCTTGACGGAGGTACATGGAGAGAGGCGCCAAGAAAGAGGGGGGTGAATACTAACGTTGTAGCGTAAGATAATATCAGGTGTATATGTCATGCTGTACTTACTATCTCTCTGAATCGGATCGTGCGCAATTCCACTCAGCATCGTGAACCTGCTCTCGGGTCCAAGACTAAAACGAGAAGCCATCCATGGGAAGAAGTGGGTTAAGCCTATGAAGCTATTTTAGCATAGAATTCTCGACACGAGGATACGTACATACTATAATGCCTCCCTCTGACGCCCTTCGGAATACCAGTACTCCCGCTAGTGAAAGAGAGCGTCGCAATTGAATCCGGACCTAGCACGACACCAGGATCTGATGTGTTCATATCCAAGACTGATCCATCTGCGTGCACAGTGCCATCTTCTCCCAGGCTCACACCTTCGATGCAGACTTTGACGCCGTCCAAATTCTTCTCCCAATATCCTCGCACACTTTCATCCACAGGATTGACTTCCTGTGCTCCCTGGAGTATGATAACTGCCCTTGGACGGGCGACAGAAAGGTAAACGATCTGTCTCTCTGGAGGATATGCAGGGTCAATGACACTGAACGTCGCACCAGCACCGAGTGTCCCGAGTACCGCCAAGACGAGGTCAGCAGAGCGATGAGCATATATCATTACCACATCCCCGCGCGCAACACCATTCTTCAATAAGTGATTCGACAAGGAATTTGCGGCTTGAAGTAGCGACGCATAGGAGTGAGTTTTAGTCTGAGTGATGATAGCAGCCTTTGCCGGATTTTTGGCGGCATTGTTTGAAAAGACAGAGGTAATTGGACCTGGCCATTGACACCAATTTAAGGGAGCACAGGGATCAGGGAGTATTCCTTCTTCCTTTTCCGTACGCAGATAAATTCGGCCGATAGGGACCGAGCGGTCTCGGATGATGATAGCAAGGTGTAAGTGCAAAAGTTGAATCCGGAGTGGAGTGAAGAGAATGGTGTTGTAGACTGTGCGTACGGAGTGCTCTGAGACAAAGACTGTCAAGTCTCCGGTGCTCAGTGATTCAGTCTCGATAATCTGTATTGAATCTAGAGTATCTTCGGGTGTCAGGTCGACATGTACGACGGAAGAGGGGGCTCCGAGAACAATATGCGTGTCTCCCGTATATCGATGAACAACAATCACCAGTGCGCGTAATATTTCCAGTACATTTGCGTTAATCTGGTATCGTTCTTCCGCTTCAACAACCTGATTTGAAGTTCGCGGGTAGTCCGTTGGTAGGACTGCTAATTTTGTAGTTTCATCTGGGTTCATGGTGGGAGGTGCGTATGCCTGTAAACATATAGGTATCGGTGACTCGAACATTCAAAATTTTGTTACAGGCAGGCACTTTATCGATCAGTTCTCACGATTTTGCGCGTTCGAGCGCTAACTTTCCGAACGCGTTCCAGACAATAGCTAAGCCTATCTAAGCTCATAATTTAGGACCATAAGCGTACTCTCCTCCCTTCATCAGTGCCTAATGAGCACAATGGGTAAGCTGATCTGAAGCTGACTCTGTCCAGGCCTGATTCGACTTACCCTTCTATATGCAGGCCTGCCAACAATTATTTGTTAGTTGGAAAGAAAATTATTGATAACTATTCCGATTGCACCTCGCTTGCATTCTCTTGACATAGGCAATCATTGCCGGACCAGCAACTTTTTCTTGTTCCAGGATCTCCAAGCACATGCACATGGAATAGTCTGCAGCAGTAGGCCCTGAGCTGCCTGCTAGCCAATCCTTTTTGGCCAAATGCGACTCAATCTATGCAGACGTGAATCCACATATAACATCCATGAGATAGAAGGACTGACCATGTCAATGTTCTTTTTTAACTCAGGCTCAACGATCTGTCGTGAGAGCTCATTGAAGACCACCTTTAAGAACCATCGTATCACCCATGGTGAACGAGCGGGAACGAGACTAAAAATCAGTTTTTGAACGAGGATCGGCATAAGAGTCCCCTCGGCATAATGAAGGACTATACAGAAGGTTCTAATCAAGGATGTTTAGACAGAGGAACTGCCTTTTTGACTCACAATATAAATCGTCAACGGCGCTTTGACTGCCCTCCGCGGACGGTGTAATTTTTCCTTGGCCGTGCTTTCTGAGAATGTATTCTATTCACACCACAGAGATAAAATACATGAGAATTACTGGCCCGAGAAAGTTCATTTACCTATGATAGCACCACTTTCAGCTATGTTAATCTCCCCGTCTGTAATCACAGGTGCTTTTCCCAACGGGTTTACCGCGAGGAGTTCCGACGGAGCCTGCATACTCGGAAGGCGATGATAATTCTTGATCTCATATGGTACCTCGAGCTCTTCCTATACGAAAGCGAACGAGTAAAAGGGAGAGCGAAAGGGGGATAATGAACCTTAACAAGTTGAGTCATTGTTTGCAAGCATGGTACACGCACGAGGAGCCACAGTATACGCTGGGAACGCGAATCATTGAGATGGTGGACTGTCAACATAGTTAATAAGAAGGAATTTCAGGCGATCGAAGCGGTTGCATTTCAAAGGTATTCAGGGTTGACGGATCGAGCCCAGCCCCTGAAGTAATAATTTGAGTAACACTAGAACTACTCAGTCAGGAGGGCGTACAAAGTTAAGCGAAAACTCAAAACTATGAACAGGGTATAGAGCGACGCGCGAAGTCTATGTCACTCCTATAATAAGACAAGACGGTACTGTATCGATTTGTAGGGGGTCCTTCAATACAACACAACAAAAAAGAGTGACAGAAATAAAATACAAAACTTGAAGTAGATGAACCAGTGAAAATGAAAATTACTCGGAGAACGGCAAATGTTCAAGACCGAAAGAAGCTGCAGCTGCAACGATTTTTTCGCTGAGTGTGCTCTTTTGGGGTTTGTCTGAATGATGGGTGCTGTGAGAAGTCGATTTGTTTTCCTCCTCAACCTCCTCAAGGTCACAATGCCGACGGTTACGAGAAATAGTGTATCCAGGCATGCATTTGTCGACTGCGCAATGTCCGGAATTGCAAGAAACATCGGAGACACCAGGGATGGTCGTGCAGTCTACACCGTGACCAGGATTTCCATCGGAAGATACGACGTCTGAGGGGCAGCCGCCACCTGGTAGTGAACGAGTGAGTATTCATAATACGGAGTTTTTGAAAAATGTTATTCACAGCTTTCGAGATCGCTCCTAACATCGACACACTCCCATTGCCTTACTCCCCCGCCAGCGATACCACATGCAACCCATCCAGATCTGCAAACGCGTTGGGTTTGCTGACCCCAATGAAGGTGGTCTCGTTTTTCAGGGAGAGAACGGCCAGAGGGGCAAGAAGTCGAACACTTTCCGTTGCATACTGATTTCGGAAATGCACACGTACAGGTAGTGTGGCCATTCTTAGTGACCGCACTGTACCCGTCGCCGCAAGTAAATCCACATTTGTTGCTGGCGGTGCATGCAGGAGTTGCGTGGTCAGGAAACGTACATGTCTGCCTGTTACTGCAGCTCGTGATCTAAGGCGATAGGGAGAAATTGACGATTTGACTCGAAAATAAACGGAACCCAACTCACCATCGCAGTGACAACACGTTTCACGATGGGTTCTCCGATCATGCCAATGCCATTCTTACAGACACTGTTACCAGCAATAAAGGTAGATACATCACTTTCGCATAGGCAGCTCTCTATGGGAGAACCATCATAAGCCAAAACCCAGAAGCAAATTTACAGGACCCTACCGAGAACACCCGCTGTAACTTTTCGACCGCCAAAGTAGGAGTCGAGGCGAAGGTTACCGGAGATGCAAGCGCAAACCTGCGAGGTACTGCCGCGTCCAAGGAGTTTTTCAATGGCCTCGGCAGAGACTCCGCAGATAGCAGAGATGGCAATGAGGACGAGGAAGTGCATCAGCGCAAAGGAGAGGAAGGGTAAGGGAAGGGAAGGGAAGGAGGGGGAAAGGATTGAACTTCGCAAGAAAAATCATATCAGTTATAACTGAAGGAAAGGGGACGATCGGTACACAATAGACAGCTCCGTGTATAATTTCCATTAACAAGACTATAAGGAACGAGCGGGGTGCGGAGAGAGAGCAGAGATGCGCTACAAACCTGATAATCCGTATCCATATCCTGAAGTCATTAGCGTGAAGTATAGAATACTCGCCTACGATATTCCCTTCAAGTTCTTTAACCTTCATAAGGATTCATATTCTACTGACCTTACTATCTGCTGAACCTCCTAGCGAGGCGGCCTTATGTGTCCGCACAATGTTGTTATCTGCGCTTTGATCGGTATCTGTTGATTGAACAACGGCCTCAGGCCCAGGGGTGATGAGTGCGATAGGGGCCAATCCGACATCGGAATTTGCAATCGAGATACATGGACAACTGGTAGAAACTATACATACTTTCACGATTTCCTCTTTTTCGATAATTCACTTCTTCACCAGTTGGTACATGATTCAGAGATCTATCACTAATCAACTTTTTACATTCAGGGCTTAACAACAACCTTTAGAGCCGTTCGACTAGTTAATTTCTCCAGCGCCTGTTGGTATTCTTTGATAGTAAACGTGTCGGTGACCTGCATAACTAGAGTTAATGACTGGACAAAGAAAGAGCTGCGTGGTCGATCACTAACCATGCCCTTCACTTTTACTTTCCCAGAATCAAGATATGCGATAGCCCGAGGAAAGCAGTTCATTTGAGCAAATGAGCCTATGATCTTTCACAGCGTTCGCGATTATCGAGCAAGATTTCTGGTTCAGACAAACCTTGATTTCATTGGTGAATATCAACGGTAGGTTCCAATGCACAAGGGCGTCATTTGCATAAACCCCGTATATCATCAATGTTCCACCTCGGCGAACATACTGTATGGACAAATTCGCAATTCTTTCAGAACCTGTAGCTTCGACCTAAGTGGTGAAAACTTAAATGACACATGTATAGAACTACGTATAACACTCACGACGGCATCGAATCCATATGGATATCTTTCCTTAATACCAGCCCATTGAGAATCCTGATCCTCGCTATCTCGGTCAATCTCGATGTAATCATCGGCAACTTCAAGTTGGCGAGCAATGTCTGTCTTGATGCCTTTATTCGCTGCGATTACTATATTGGAAGCGCCGTTGAGTTTAAGAAGCTGCGCGAGGATGAGCCCTATTCGTCAAACTGTAAGAATTATGCCATGCGTTCGGATGGACGACGAACCAGTTGGTCCTGCACCCAAAATGAGAACCTCCGCTCCAACAGGTAAAGCAAGCTTGTCTGCCCCATGCACTGCACAAGCAGCAGGTTCAATCAAGGTCGCATCTTCATCTGTAAGGTTGTGAATGTTGTACACCTTATTTGCTCGACTAGTAATTGTTAGTTTAGTGGATTTAAGATAGCCCGAGAATGACGCACGCAACGGCATATTCAGCGAATCCTCCACTCATAGTACATCCAAGGCCTTCATAGTTTTCGCAAAGAAGAGGTTGGCCTCTACGGCAGTAGAAACACGTCTCGCACTGGAATATCTAAGTAAGCAAGACGTGTGCAAGATCGAACTGATCTAACCGTTAGGCTAGGATCAACAACACATCGATCTCCCACTTTGAGCATGCTGGATTTCACGCTCTTTCCTAACTTTGCGATTGTCCCAACAATTTCATGGCCAGGGATGAGCTGGGAAAAGTTCTCTGTTTCTGTCAAGCCAGAAATTGGAGTAGAAAGCACTCACAGGAAATTTGGCAATAAACTCCCCTACAAATCGATTGAATCTTCTACGCCAGTACAAATTTACCTGAATCTACCTTCGCTGATATGTTGGTCCGTGCCACAAATCCCACAAGAAGACACTTCAACAAGGAGTCATGAGTTTGAGGACAAAATTCTTTCGGCCAACTGAGCTCAATACCCTTGATCAAAACCTCATTGTCTCCGATATGAGGTATTTCTATTTGAAGGATTTCAAAGTTGCGAACCTAAGTGGATGTCAGAAAAGTCGACACAACAAATTCAACATCGAATACGCGCCCCATGATAGTACACAACTTCCATTACCAGAAATATGAAGACGAATACTTACAAGAGATAAGGTATGGGAAAAAGCAAACAAGTCGGAACGTGGTAGCTCCTCTATGGCTATCGAACACGGTTGCAAATAGAGTGTATGTACACAACAGCATATTGTTGTGAGCGTACGTCTCCCATGAGTATGATCTTACACATACTTGAGGGCTGGCATTTACGCGTCCGGTGTGCGTTGAAACTTGGTACGGCAGTAGTGCGAATTGTGGTGTATTTTATAGTATCTATCTAGTTCCACTTAATACTTCTGTCTCCGGAGCCGTGATCTGGACCTCAAAGCATGATTTAATAGCTCTTTGCCATCGTTCGACACTCGCTGTCATAGTGTTTTTGTCACCGACTACAACCAATGCCTTCCTCGCTCGTGTCCATGCTACATTTAGCCGACGCTCATCTTCAACAAATCCGATATCTGTCAGAGCATTAGATCGCACCGTCGAGAAGACGATAATATCACTCTCGCGTCCTTGAAACGAATCAATAGTGGACACTGGGACACGCAAAATGCTGCGCAAGAGCTTCGTTTGTTTCGTGTAGGGAGACAAAACCGTGATTGAAGGCATTTCATCATCAGAGAGGCGGTCACCAGTAACTTCAGATGTCGACAGTAGGTAGATGATGTACTTGATAAGGGTTGCTTGGCCTTCGTTGCTTTTTGATTGCCCACCGAAATCCTCTTCGGTACCGCAATGGACGAATATTGCAGACTGAATTTCAGCGTTTGTCCTTGGCCAAGGGAATTTTGAGCCAAGCAAAGGCTGAAGAATTGCAGACGCTCTTTCGCCCGTTATGTCAGACTGTAACTCGCCGTTATAAAATTCGCTTGACGGAAATTTAGCAAGCGCTTCGGGAAAGCGATACTGAACCTGGAAGACGATGTAATAAGTCTTTTCAAGCGTTCGATTTACAATGGCCTTGCTCACGTTCAGCATTGTCTTTGACAGACCAGCCACATCTGGACCCTTGTAAAGCCGCTCGAAAAGAGATATATCGTGCAAGAGTGCATGTCCCAGCGATCTGACCATTGGTCGAAGTTGGACACTGCAAAGTATCGAAAAGGATGCAATTTTGCAAAAATGACCAACACTCACTGATCCCCAACCAGTACAGCTTTTTTACATCCTTTTACCAGTAGAATCAGTCCCACAGGCTCCGTGATCTGTGAGGCTTCGTCAATCAGCGCGATGTCAAAATCTATGGCTCTCAAGGCTCCAAGGCCTGCGCTGGCACAGGTTGTAAAGATGATGGTAGATTGTTTTATCAATTTGTCTCCCTTTTCTCTTCGCCTCGAGTCGCGCACGATTTCACCACCCACCCGACTTTCAACTGTGAAACTTTTCACTGATTTGCCGACCCTGAAGCTGTCGGTTGCAAACCGAATGATCTTGTCTGTGGGTACGAGACGGATTCGGTCGTTGAGGTGGGCGAAGCGTTCCAGAACATTATCCACAGCTAGTGAATTCGTCAGATTGTGCTACAAAACTGAGAACATCTCTGACCGTTATGAGTGGACGCTGTCATAAGAATCTTCGACCCTTCGTCCAGATTCTGAATTAGATCCCGGAGTATTTGTATCACTACCGTCGTCTTTCCGGTACCTGCATTGGCTAAGTCCCGTCCTCATGACAGTGTTTCCCTCACATACCAGGAGGCCCCCATATCAATGAGACTTGCGCTTGCCGAGTTCTCCTCACCGCTTCATATTGGCTTTCGTTCAAACCATCAGCTTCGATTTGAGCTGAAATATCACCAGTCTCGTGTGTCTCTACATCCACTGTGGAAGGCGTGTCTGTAATCATGCGAGAAAACCGACAGCATTCAGGACCCTCTAACGCGAGTCTGCGGATAGCATCCATCATCGCTCTGAATGTCGCTAGATATTGGGTTGTCTGAGAGAAAATTTATCAAAAGTGATAATATTGCTTACCGACACTTCCAATATCATATAGGTACCATTGCATCGAGGCGAACTCGGGTGGTGGTCTATGTATCAGCCTCACATGAATTTCACCACTCTCCGACAAAGTGACTAGCCCATCCAATATAGCCGCCACCGTCTCACCCTTCTGGGGTTTCGAAGCAGCACGAAAGCTCACATGGGAATGCAAACGTACGGTAGTTGGACTATCAACCCGAATATGAGCAATAACATGGAGTTCATCTTCCTCCGCAGGGAAAAGTGGGACCACAACAGGTGCAGAACGTTGCCGCTTGATATTCCCATCCTCGTCGCAGGGACATACATCCGCTGCTTCTTGTGCACGGTCAATGGCGACTGCAAGCGCCTGCTTATGAGCATATTCCTTCGCTGAGGACTCAGCCCTGACAACCTCGCGGCATTCATGCAACACAAGCAGGGTTTCCGTGACCTGCTGAGGTGCTCGTATAGCAATTGTGACGAGTTCGAGAAGTTCTAAGTAATTGTGAAATTCGATAGCAGCGACAATCGCCTTCAACCTTTCCAATGCATACAAAGATGCAATGGGTACTGCGTGAGCGGCACGGATTATATGCTGCACAATAGCTGGTCCAAGCTCAGTCCCATGGCTCGGGAAATGAGTCTGTGTCATTTGAGAGGAACTTCTTCAAAATGCAGAACACGAGAAGAGGATGAGTACCAAGCCATTTTAGGACGATGCCCTGGTTCATGGGCTGTCGATCCAATATAGAGTCAAATATCCAAAAAAGCTGGTGATCAGCATGATGTGTCCAGGCAAAATCTGCACACTGATCCAGGTTTTGAGTCGTGATATCAGTTGCAGAGAGGAGTCTCTTGACAGCCCCTTCAGGTTTTGTAAAGACGTCACGTAATGCCTCCGGCAGACTGTGCAGATCAGCTTCTTCGAGGGTATTAGGAAGGTAAGTTGTATCGACGTGAGTGAAACGTCTGAGGAACTCTTCGGTGGGGACACTGTAGATCTTAATCAAATCAAAGGAAGGGGGACTAGTAAATCAAAACAACCCACCGGTCAAAACGTAAGTCAAATAGTAAATGAGCAAGGCGGTCGCGATTTGAAACGACGTGAATTTCTATAGACACAATTGGTGTCCGGTTGACTCTACCCATTTGCTATATATGAAGTAAATGATCTGACTAGTACATCAAAGCTTCTCCGCAAACCTTTTGTACCCGGGAAGAGATTTGTTGCAAAGCAATACTTATAATGAAAGCTTCGTCCGAATTTGCTGGAGGCTTTCGGACATGAATAAAGGTATTTGCTCTATATTTATTGAAGAGCTGGATATTCCCTTCGCCACAATACAGCTGGAAGCCCGCTGTACATGGAGTGAACGTTGGGATCGCTTTCAAAGCCGATTCCCGCATGAATGTGGCTACGACAACATGTTCACCATCCACAGGAAAGTCTTCGTTCAGTTTGATTTCACCTCGCATGAATATTGTGAAAGAAAAACGTTCGTCGAGCTAGTAGTAGTCTGATGTAAGTATTCCTCTTTGACTCACAATATGAATTCCAACCTTCACTATAACAAGCTTCCTTGTGAACCCTTGCATAGCGCGGATCAAGTATCCAAAGAAAGCATGGAGGCCCAGATCCTTCGAAGAATAGAGCCGTTGGACTCGTAAAGACCCTGATAACTTCTTGTCCTCCAAGTCTTTAGAGCTGACGATATCCGATCTCAACAAGCTATTCCACATATACGCCTCTTCCTCAGGACTTATCTTCAAGCTCGCAGCCAACTCATACTTCTCATGGGTTTCTAACGCCCCGTAATTGATGTACGACAAATAAGTTCTGAAGTCAACTTTGTGTTTCCGTGCAATCCTTCGGGCCAGCTCAATGAGCCTATACTCGGAAACCGTCGTCTCCGATGCAGAGAAAAGACGTTTGATTAATTCATCTGCTTCTTCAACAGACACTGGTGCAGAGTCAGCGCCCCCTTCTCTGATAAGAAATGCCTGACTCCACGATTGAGCGGCATTGAATAGGTCCGAGAGGATGAAATTAGAATCTTCGGGAGGATCGGGAGGCGTTCTGAGGCGCTCGGGAATCTTCACACGGGCACCATCGACAGCTTGAGAGTACAATGCGTTGAGCTCCTGACATTCAGGACTCATCGCGCCTTGTAGATGATAGCGCGCCCATTTGTTGTGCAGCGCCGACGTTTGAGCCATTCCTGAGCTACATGGAAAGAAAAATAGGCTTGAATATGTGAAATGTAGCAAAGATCTGTTTATACATACTTATTGTACGAAGCAAAATAACGAGCCAGATCTTGACGAGTGATAGTCTTCTGTGTGATTTCTTTGTTCGGAGGGTATTCATATGACTTTTGCAAGCGATGAGCGATGAGCAGTCGAGCGGAACAATGGAACTGAGATAACTAACTTCAAACACTTTCGTAGGTACAAGGTCTGGATCCCAGCAAACAAAGTATTCATCTCCTTCATATGCTATTTCAGATAGTGTAATTATAATAAGTGGTTAGCGGCTTACCATCGAGGTTACCTCCGGAGCTCATAGAACTCGGAGATCGCTTTCCTTGCGATGAAAATACAACACAGTCAACGAGATGATTCAGAGAGGGGTGGTCAACCGCGCGCAGTTTAAGAATGTCGCCTGGAAACGAAGTGATTGGTATTTGCCCGAGGATAAGGCAAAGTTGACATACCGGGATGCAAGCACGGATTTCGAACGACAATAACATCGGTCCCAAATATAGTACTTGATCCATTCCTAGAAGTCAACACTCTAACATGAACCTCGCCTTCCTTTAGCACCCGATGAGGATCACAAACTCCATACAATCTCCTCGATTTGTGCACCAGCATCCTCACTCTCTCCTTCGTCGAATCATCGTTCTTCTTGAACGCCGCCAATTCACTGTTTTGCGCTGCTCTAATTTTCCTGAGTAGTTCCGGTGTGAACCCGTCTAAGACAAGACGTTCTGCGTCTGCGAGATATTTTGGGCCAAGGCTTGCAAGAAATTCAAAGCCTTTGATAGGATTGGAAGTAGCTTGTTCGATCCAGGTGAAGTAGGTTTGTTGTTTCGCGAGAAATGCCTCGTTGGTTATACCAAGGCTCGAAAGAAGAACGACGATTTCGTTGTTGAGTCGGCCAAAGGCATAGGGAGTAGAGTACCCAACGACGGCAAAGGTATTATCGATCGTTGATCTGAATTTTTTCATGCTTTTGCGGAACTCGATAAAGTGTCTCTTTTCTTTATCCATGTCCGGGTGAAGCATAACCACACCCTAAGCAATTGATATTGGAAGTTCAATCGAATAAGCTAAATGAGGAAGCCTTTCACCCACCTTGTACCCTTTATAACGAATCTGGTACACACATGGAGTATATCTCCGCCCTTGGAACAATATACGTTTCATTCTTGCAATTTGAACACTATATGACGAAATATCTAAGACTACTGCTTAGGTTAGACAGTAAACCGAATTTTACACATACCAAAGACGCTTTGAAATAAGACCACATCCATCAGAAAAGTTCTCGTCTCCAGTTGTCAGATCATCGATATCGCCGACGTATTGAGAATCTAGGATGAAATCGACTTCTGCTCCAGAGAAAAGTAGTCCAATACGCTTTGCACCTGATTTTGTGGAAGACGTTCAGATGGCGACGAGCTTGGGCTACGTAGAACGAATTTGATTGAACTCACGTTTTGCGACATTCATGATTCCGGTCAATTCACCCAGGCCATAGATGATATTGTCTAGTTCCTCATCATTGTTTGCTTCACGTAGGTAACATCCTCTTCCACGCTAATATTAGGACAAACCAACACCGGATCAACACGCAATTCACAAAGAAAACAACAATTTGTATAAATCCACGAGCTCACAAGTTGACTATTTCCATGCCCGAAAAAACGATACTGTCTCCCATTTAGATACAACCCAGCTTTAAACATCCGTATCATGTAGTCTGAGGCTACAGACGGACGCTGTTCAGGAAACCTAAATTTTTCAAAAGAAGCGATGATGAGTTTCGATGGGTCTTCGCGCATTACGATACGATTGCTGGATAGCGGTGAGATTTGTAAAGTTATATTTTCTGGAGTGAAGATGATCAGCTTGGCGAATCGTGTTTCGCGACGTCCTGAAGCAGCAGAAGACGGTCTGCTCAGAAACTGGGGTGGAATGTGGTCGAATTTCCATTCTGTATCGTCCGGAGTAGGAGTCGCACGAAGGATAAACTTGGTCATGTTGGTGAAGAATGAAGTTGTGCATTGCCTCGAGGACATTACATCGAGATAATACATGCCGTTAGTTTCCCTGCCATTCTAAATCCTCGTATTCAATGGAACATTAACTTTAAGGTTATTGGTACCGTAGGAAAGTAAACTCAGTCAGCTTGCACAGCAATGTCACCAGAAACCATCGCTCACCAAGTAGGAAAGCCTGAGATGAGCGGACTCAAGGCGATTTACGTCGTCGGTCCTTCCTCAACAGGCAAAACGACCCTTTGCGACGCACTCGTCGTGCGTCTATGATTGCCAACTCGTATGCATATCACCGAGGTGGCGCGTACAGTAATGAAAGAACAAGGCTTTACGCGCGCCGACGTCGATTCTCTAGCAATGCAACATGCCATCGTGAAAGCACAGGCTTCTAGAGACCGAGAAACGCGAGACCAAAAAGCATGGGCTGAGGACGGAGTGGGCACGCACTCAACCCTTCTTTCGGATAGGTCAGCGGTAGACGCAGTGGTATACGCCGCACTCTCCGAATTGGTAGTCAAGTCAGGCAACACCCAGACTCTCATTTCGTCCCCGGAATTCCAGGCAATTTTGCCTTTTTATCGTTCACCAAAGAGTAAATTTGTGCTGCTGCGACCGATACAGGCTTGGATTGTAGATGATGGAGTGAGAAGCTTGAAAGATGGAGAGCATTACTATGATATGTTTGTTAGAATTTTGAGGGAGTTGGGGATTGGGTAGATAGAGTTGGGAGAGGATTGTCGATGGTTAGAGGAACGAATTGCGATTGTAACAAGAGCTATCTATATATAAAGACGTGAATTTTATTATATTTGCGAGTGGAGCGAAGCAACCAGGTTCATGTAAGGACCATAGAGACTGGTCTGGGTTTGTACTTCTTTGTGCGACGCTGGTTCACGATAGAATTTGATTGATATTCTCAAAAACGCTTCGCTTCTTCTCTATCTCTCTCTTTCTCCTTCAGACACATCTCGAAAAAGTGTCTTTTATGTTTATGAATTCATGTGTTTTTGCAGTTTGTTTCGTGTGATAATTCGATTATTTTGAACCCTGCGCGTTCGTTATGTTCTTGACGCGCCATCTTCACTCCCGAGGTCATTTCTAGATACCCGGTATTCTCTGAAAGATCACAGGCTACGGACTGGGACTAGGATAAAGCTTCGCGAGCACAACATCGTGCCACGGTGAACGAATTTTTACCTTGGTCGTTAGTGACTGGCGCTTAATTATTGCCTGCCGGGTGACATTATCCAGTTTAGCGCTTGTAGTTTCCGATGCTTTCTGCACGACTACCATGGTCCTTCCGCCTAAGCCCATATCGTCCGTCAAAAGACGTGCTTCCAGATCTCCAGACGCAGTACCGTCAACTAAACGAGCTGCATCTTCTTCGTTAGAAGAAGGGGAGCTAGATGACACCGAAGACACTGCACCACCACTACCGCCATCTCCCAATACAAATCCCCGTTCATCAAATCCAGCATTAACAGGTTCATCTTCCCTTCCACCAAAACCAACAATCAAAAATAAAGTCGCTTTTCCTTTCAAAACAAAGAAAGCAGATTCGCATAATCAACAAGCTTCGACTGCTGTCGTTAATAGTGCAGCTCTACTCTCTGGTACAACGACGACTTTGACGAGTTCGTCTTCCGTCAAAGGTGTTTATGTTAGGCCTGACGAAGAGAAATGGAGAGGAAGTAGTAACAGCAGCAGTGATAAACTTAGAAATGGAAGTAGACATCATGGTGGCGGAAGTCGCTGGCAAGATAGTCCTTCGAGAGAAACTGGATATGGATATAATTCACGCTCTCATTCTCGTTCTCGTTCAATTTCTCGCTCACCTGGTCGGCATCGGCTTCCTGACAGACGGTCTCCCCGACGATCATCCCGACGGCGTTCGCCGGAATACGACAGAAGAGAAGACAATCGTTATTACGACGATAGGCACTATGAACCTACTCGTAGGTCGAACGATAGAGAATGGACTCGACGTGATGAACGTGGTCACAGGCCTCAATACGATAGTTACCGTCCGGATTATTTCCGTCAAAAATCTCGTACTCCATCTGCCGCATTCTCTCCTCCTTCTACATCGACTGCTTATCCAATCGACCAGGCTCGTACGCCTCCGTTTCCTCCCTCTCCACATTCATCCAATCCCTCGACTCTTTCAGTAGAACCTGAAGATGAATCGTTTCCGGGTTCCGCTCCTCCTCCTGCTCCTCCTCCACAACCCAAATCTCCGCCGCCGCCTGCTCCTCCACCTGATCTCAGACTCAAAGCGAATGAACTTCCAAATCGGCCTGCGATGTATATTCCACTACCTTCTTCCAATAACCAGCCACGGACGCATTCAAATATTTCTCAACGACCTAACGCACCTGCAGACTTTCATTCACCTCCGTCGTTAAGACAAATTACTCACCCAGACATAGATTCGCATCGTGATAGAGGTTGGGCTTTGTCGTCGTCTACAGACCCACTTCGAGATCCGACTAGAAAACTCATTTCCGAAGCTCCATCACGTATTCAATTATTAGTCAAGCGTAAATCTATCTCACGGAGAACAAGAGAAGAAGAAAAGGCTGCCTTTGGAAGAGTATTCGAGGGCTGTGGGGTTAAAATGGATTATGAGGCTACGACAAAACTTGGAGAAGGGACGTTTGGGTATGTTTTTTTCTCGCTGCATCATTTGGTTCGACGTTTAAACGTATTTATCTTAGTGAGGTCCACAAGGCGATCCAGAAGGCTACTAACAAGATAGTGGCCCTCAAGAGAATCCTAATGCATAACGAAAAAGAGGGCATGCCGGTTACAGCGTTGCGGGAAATCATAATTCTTAAAGCTTTAAGACACGAATCTGTCATCGAGATTCTGGATATGTTCATTGTTCACAGTGCGTTACACCCACCGTCTTACCTTTTACCTTTTCTTCCCCTGCTCAAAATAAATTCTATTCCAACTATTTTTTTCTTCAATCAGGCACTGAGACTGAACCAATGTCCGTATATATGGTTTTCCCATACATGGACCACGATCTCGCAGGGTTATTGGAAAACGAACGTGTCAAGCTTCAACCGTCGCAGATAAAGCTATATATGAAGCAGCTTTTAGAGGGAACAGAGTACATGCATCGGGTGAGAATTCACCTTTGCTTGACTGTTTATTCGGAATGCTTCATATCGCGACAAAAAACTCTCATACACAGAACCACATCCTTCATCGAGACATGAAAGCTGCCAACCTCCTCATAAGCAACACCGGTTCTTTGCGTATCGCCGATTTCGGGTTAGCCAGAACATTCGATGCTCAAGAGTATAAAGATACTGCTACACCATATCCTACATTTGACAACCTGGACCGTAAAGAGCGTCGAGAACGCAAATACACAAACTGTGTAGTCACTCGGTGGTATCGACCACCAGAACTACTTCTCGGAGCTCGGAACTACGGTGGGGAAGTAGATATCTGGGGTATCGGGTGTGTTTTTGGTGAAATGTTCAATCGACGTCCGATACTCCCTGGGAATTCCGATATAGATCAGTTAGATCGGATTTGGGGATTGTGTGGGACGCCGAATCAACATACATGGCCGAATTATGATAAACTACCGGGATGTGATGGGATGAAACGGTTCACGGCGACGTTTTCGAGGAGGGTCAAACAGCTTTATGAGGGGTACGTGAACAGAAAATTCATTCATTCTTTTTTTCTGACGAATGATGAATCTTTCGATTTTTTTTCCTTAGAATCGGACCTGAAACTGTCGACTTATTGGATCAGTTACTTATATGTAACCCTCAACAACGTATAACGGCTTCACAAGCTCTGGAACATGATTACTTCTGGACGGATCCGTTGCCTGCAGATCCTAAAACGTATGTGAATCCGTTCTTTTTCAGCGGGTGAATGAATATTCATGTATCTCCTTTTTTCAAACAGTCTCCCTACATACGAAGCCTCACATGAATATGACAAGCGGAGTCATCGACAACATCGACAAGATCAGCATCCACCTGGTCATGGGCCTCCACAACCATATGACAACCACTTCAACAACAACAGCAATAGCCACAATATGCCGCATGATCGTAATCAGAACCACCAGAACTACCGTCGTGGTAATCGACCTCCCCCTCCCCCTTCTTCTCTCATTAGACCTCATGGACAGTACAACAACAATAACAACAGCAATAATAATCGTAATCCTTACCCACCTCATCCACTCCATGGACCACCAATACATTTTTCTGGAGCTCCAGGACCTGTATACGGCAATCATAACCATGGTTTACCTCCCAATGGTCTCAATGGTCCGTACAGACCCTATCCTCGGGATAATCGTAACCGAAGAGAACCTCCTGATACTCTTTCGACCCTTCCGCCACGACCACCTGGACCCACAGGACCCTCGGGTTCGAGTGTACTGGGATCTAGTACAAGGGGTAGTGACAGTTGCGGAAGCAGTCGGGGCCCACCACCGCCGTCTTCTTCATCTGGCGGTGGAAGTGAGTTGAATTACGGGTAAGACTATGTGTCCACACGAAATCGGTTACATCGGTATACGGTATGCGGTATGCTAGGAGGTGTACTTGTGCTGAGGTGTATTTGTTAATCGTGTATGACTTGATATCGCTCGCGGTTCTGTTTTCGAAATGACGATACCGCTACTAGATGTATTCAAAGTCATTTTTGCGTATATCTAATCAGTTACTACACCATGTATAGTTGATAAATCGAAAACGAACACTGGCAACGCTGGCTCGAAATTTACTTTGAGTCTAGAGATTTCTAGTCAACGGAAGTAATTAATTCCATGGGTGTCGTCATTCTGACTCGTAAGTAGAAAAGGGCCCCGCAGTCAAAATTCCGCAGTCTCAAAGCAGTGCCAGGTTTTTCCTTTATAAACATCGACTTTTCACTTTTCATAACAAACGATTCTGACTTGTACCACATCGACAGTAGCCATTAAACACCCAGTCGTAACTCGTAAGTCCTCTCTAGGCTTCTTTCTCAATTCTCGGATATTAAAACAACTTAAACGCAGTCACACAATATGCCACACCATCATGGAGACAGTCCAGGAGGTCCAGGTGGATTTTCAGGAGGTCCAGGAGGTCCAGGAGGTCCGAATGGATTTGACTCTGACCGCGGATTTGGCGGGGGACATCACCATCATGGTGGATTCGGAGGCCCCGGTGGATTTGGAGGTCCGGGAGGGTTTGGAGGAGGTCCTCAAAGTGGATTTGGAGGTGGATTTGGAGGCGGCCCAGGCGGTGGATTTCCACCAGGTCCAGGAGGTGGACATCATAGTCACCATGGACACGGAGGTGGTCCAGCTTTCGGTGGATTCGGTGGTGGATCCCATAATTCTCTTCTCGGAAAACTCATAAATAAACTTGAAGGGGGACCTCATCACCATCATAACGGCGCAAGTGGACTTATTCCACATGTACCTAATGTTTTTGGAAACCACCACCACCATCAGCATTCCCCAGGTGGTATGTTCGGAGGCCCAGGAGGTCCTGGACCGAATCGCGATTTTGGGTTTGAACAAGGGCCTCCCCATCATGGCGGTGGCGGATTTATGTCGCAAGGACCAGGAGGACCAGGAGGACCGCCTGGTGGCGGTGGTCCCTCGCGCTGGTAAAATTTTACGTAGCTTTCTAAAATTTCTTCATTGGACGATAAATACAAAATAAACGATATCCTGGACATTGATACTTCAAACCTTTACTTTACTTGTACACTACTCTTTAAAGCAATATTATGTGGATCAAATAGGGGCTATTACTACGACCGGCAATGAGTAATGATTTTCGGCTGCTTCTTTCATCGCCGGTGGAATGAATTCAGCGTGTACATTCAACAGCTGACGCTCCAGCTATAGCTAGGTTGGGCTATTACTAGGCTATTCCGATTCCTATCATCTCTCTAGTAATTCGAGTTTATTGAAAGTCACGTATTGATTTATTTCTTGACATCCAAATATCCTGCACTCAAACTATCGTCTCAAGAGCACCCGGTCAAGCTAAACCGCTAACTGCCAAAGTTACCTCCTATCGCGCAATGTCGACCCACTTTCACTCGTTGAATAATAATGATACCCGGAAGAAGGAGATCATTGTCCTTGGTGCCGGTAAGTTATACGAGATCATTCTTGAGCCAAGTAATAGACCAGTAGAACTTACTAGTACTATCTAACTCTGATCTAACTGATTTTTGACTCTGCATTAATCGGTGATAACTACAGGTGTAATCGGTCTAACAACCGCTATAAAGATCCAAGAAGAATCAAAGGGAACCAAGTACAATGTCACAATCATCGCTGAGACGTTCCCTACGGATCCACGAACGATCAAGTATACGAGTTTTTGGGCTGTTAGTCGATAATCTCACCTTCAGAATATTCACATCTTTCAGTCCGCTTCCTCCCTTCTCCCTTCCTCCTTTCTAAAACACCTTCTTTTCTTCTTATAGGGAGCTCAATACGTCGCCACCCGTACGCAAGATCCCAATCTCCGCCGAATGGAACGCGAAACATTCGATGTCATATGGGCAATGTCAGAACCAGGAATTGGTGCGGCAGAAGGGTGTTTATTAAGATGTACGGATTATTCGTATCTTCCGGAAGAAGAACGCATTCCGGAAGGCGAAGATCATCCGTGTGTGTTTATGCCTGATGTACGTCTTGCCCATTCTTCAGATTTTCAAGCTCTCAAATATCATATATCATATTTATACTGATACCACTTTATTTCTTTGTCTGTATGTCATGCGTCACTCCCGTTATCCCCCACAATTTGAAGTTCCGTCAACTCCCTCCCTCCGAACTCGTTCCTGGTACCGCTCAAGGTTTTGCTTGTACCGCCGTGACATTCGATATACCACGATATCTCCCATACCTCCTTGCGCGGTTTATTTCTAGTGGAGGGTCAATCATTCGTGGTACCGTTGGACATATTCA
This sequence comes from Lentinula aciculospora, assembly GCA_028011355.1. NCBI lineage: Eukaryota > Fungi > Basidiomycota > Agaricomycetes > Agaricales > Omphalotaceae > Lentinula > Lentinula aciculospora. The sequence goes on along the minus strand of JAOTPV010000034.1, from coordinate 685,995 downwards.
ACAAGTACTTGAAGGCGGGACCGCGTTATTCACTGGCGGTGCTAGTACTAATCGTAAGTCAATCATCACAAACATAACGCTCACTTACTCCTACACTCCTTCTTCCGACAAACAAACAAACAAACAAATAAACTCACTCCTCTCAATTCCAGTTAGCATTACCCCCTCCCCACCAGACGCAGTCGTCCTCTGTGTCGGTCTCGGCGCGAGATTCCTTGGTGGGATTGAAGACAAGGATGTTATCCCCGTTAGAGGACAAACGGTGTTGTTGAAAGCGCCTTGGGTTAAGGATATGCCAACTTTGAGAGATTTGAAGGATGGAGGTGATGGTGATGGTGATGGAGGGTTTGGTGCCATGCCTCCGTATGTTATTCCCAGAAAGGGAGGTAATGTGAGTGATTATTTTGATTCTGCTTGGAGCGTACTTTCTCAAGATTTCTCGTGCTACACCGTAGGTCATTGTTGGAGGAACATATCACCCCAACGACTGGTTCGTTTATCTTCTTCTTACTCCGTTTACCAAAAATACTAATTTTACCATACGTATACTTCCATCGATGGACTGATCTATAGGTACCCTCTTCCTCGACCAGAAATCACCGAACGCATCCTCTCCAGAGGGCTTAAACTATGTCCTGATCTCGCTCCGCCAGAAATACGCTCCAAGTCCGAGTCGGCTGGGAAGCCGCGTTCACCCACAGTAGACGATCTACGTCCACTGATATTAGATGTCGGCGTAGGTTTAAGACCGTTTCGTAATGGAGGAGTGAGAGTTGGAGTAGAGTGGATGGAGTCGGCGCCGTTGTTAAAGGATAAAAGGAACAAAGATAAGAAGAATTTGGTTCCTGTGGTGTTCAATTATGGGTAAGTGCATGCCCAAGTCGCAGATGTTTTGTTCGTTGTTCTTCCTTCGATGCTCTTGTGTTCTTTGTTGTTTTTCGATTTTCGATCTTTCTTTCTTTCTTCCTTTTGTTTTTCTTTTTTGCTTGATCTTGCGAAGAAGTTGACTACATAACAATCACGGACAATGAACGAAGAGCTTCTTTTGGGTGTTTATCTAAACGTTATATCTGAATTTTTGTTTTGTTTATCGACAGACATGGTGGAAATGGATATCAAGCTTCGTGGGGTTCTGCGATAATGGCGTTGGAGTATCTTGAAGATGCCTTGAAGGATTGAAGAATTTGGGATGGATGGATATAGGCGAGTAAGTAAGTATCTGTATATGATGTCGCCATTCAACTGGCCTTACAGTACACTGTATCTTGTTTTAAATCTTGAATGGAAGGCAGGATTTGAAAAAGTACGATGTCCTGATATGAATAGCAACAGAGAGTCTGCCATCGAGAACTAACTAGACAAGCATTCATCCACTGTCTGTCTGTACTACTAACAACGACGACGCGACGACGGATACAATTTTTGTGCCTTTGAATCATGAAGTAAGTATCTTAGCATTCGCAGCCCCATGATCATCAACGTCCTTCAGATTCTTTACAACACCATCCCCGTCCGCGGTTGCTCCCCCTCATGATATATTTGCCCCTTGTAGGATTCCATATAGTAGGCATTCAAGAGTTCGCAAGCACGTTGTTTGATTTTTGGGTTCCAAGCTGCGTTGATCAAGATCAGGATCCAAAAGACATGGCTTCTTTCCATTAGCGTCCAGGAAAAGATATCCCGCGCTATCGATTAGGGAACTGAAAATTCCCTTCTCCTTTCCGTTGTGTCTCGAAAACGGCCATATTCCCTTTTCAATGCGAAAGACTGGGAGGGCTCGAAGTCTGAGGTAGTACGTCGAGAAATTGTTGCATCCTTTTAAGTAGTGATAAAATAAGTCACTTACCATCCAAAGGAGCAGCATACACAGTTAAGGCTAGTGCAAATGCAAGGTGAACGAGTTTCAAGTGCATAGTTAGTATATCGCTTTAGTACGAAAGTAAAGAGACTGTGAAACGGCTGGTCAGCAGGCGATAGTTGCTCTGAGGTTTACTCTCTGCTTTTTGTATAGATATGCTCTTCACATCCTATCACAAGCGAGTATAGATGGAGCCATAGTTATCAATATCAGATTATAAGAGATTGATTCGCGAGAAGAATTTACAACTATTTTGATCACGACCATCATGACAGCAGCGGGTGCTTCACTAATCACATATTTACTGACCTCCCTAACCATCCTCTTAACTTATTTCTTCTTCTTTCCGCCAAATTCACCCTCAAACTATCAGTACACAACCGAACCAACGTATCTGCGGCCGACATTGACCTTCCTCGTACTTTGTCATACACTGTTCATTCTGTATGAACTTCTTCTAGACCCACCAACAAACCTTTTCACCGGCTTAGATGTACCTCTATCATATCCTGCGGACTCGATGCGCAGTCTACTATTGATGTTCTCTGATGATCCTGCCGGCGGTCTTCCGAGTGGAATCGAAAGAGTTTTGACGAGGTTAGAATCAGCAGTAATGCGGTTGCTGTATGTCAGGTACGTTCGCTATCAGCTGTTCTCAATCTTGCGAATTGCTTCTTGAAAGTTGAATGATCGTTCGTAAACAGGTTTGGACACGATGCAATTGCTACGTGCGAATACTGCACTTCCTGGGATGATTTTTCGCTCTATGTTCTTCCTGGTGCCCTCTGGGAGTACATATGTGAGGCTGTGATTATGGGTGCTTTAACACTGAGAGGCACGCGTCATGCTCAGCATCGCTCTATCAGCATAGGCGCGGTTGTGGCTGCAGCGATGTTAGAGACATATCTCACGTTGACAGCTAAAATTAACATTCCAAAGGATTTTGAAGACCCGAATACTGCCTGGCGAAGGGTAGAAAGATTGTATGGTGGTTACGGCGTAGTCATGGTCTGCAATTTTTCTTGCCTTTGGAAGGATCCAAGCTAACTTTGTGGGTACAGTGGCATGACGCACTACTACTCGCTCGTCGAATTCTCTTTCTTATCCTCCCAATCGCAGTCCATTTTATACTCAAACCCTCTCCTATATCTCTTTCCGCAACTACCGCCTCAAACCCATTGCTGCAGGGCGCCACCACTCAAGCATCTCCCGAAGCACTAGCCCTGCACACTTTGCAAGCTTTGACAACAAAATTACAACTCTTGCGGCTCACACGGGGTGCCATACCGCGCAATCCCACTCTCCGTGCCGCCTCAGAAAACTATTGGGCTATAGAACGACAGGAGGGTGATTGGATACGTGCCGATGAGGGTGTGCGGGATATGGCGGGGAGACTGGGTCTTGGATTCGACGAGGCACCTCAGAGCAATACGGAGCAGATCGAGGATGATGCATCTGACAGACAGTTCTTGAAGCAGGTAAAGGCTGCAGTTCAGAACCTTCTAAGTAAAGGATATGTTCCTAGTCCGTTTTGGAGATCTACTGTGCCTCGCTCGCCAGGTGTGGTATCAGCTGCAGGAAATTCTTAAATCCTTATTTGAGAGGGTTGGAATCATGTTGTATGATAGTCGGAGCTCGTGCGATGTTTTGTGTATCTCATCGGCGTTGTTGAGATGATTCGAACGATACGACGTGCCGAAATGCTTGTATCAGATGGCCGTGGCAACCTACGGTAGGCCTAAACCTAAAAACAGGTAGCAGGAAAGCTTTGACAGCTACTTTGTTCCCTCAAACTAGATTGCTAGTCGTGCAGAATGGATTAAAGTAGAGGAAAATTCTGTCATAAAATCAAGACACTTCAAAGTAGTTAGCGACGCGGCTAATTCACTGAGGCAAACGTTGGACTGTCATGTATACCGCCTGGCAGCACTTAGGGTAAGTTGGCTATTGTAGAGTGCTTGATATGGGATTACTATAGGCTCTGGATGTAACATTGCAGCTAGGGGGAAAAAGAAGGCCAAGAGAAACCTACGAACTCCAACTCACTCGCATACATATATGTTCAGACACGGATTGGCACCGAGGAGTTTGATGAGCGTACTCAAGGAGTTTGAGATTCATGCGATGAAAAAAAAGAAATATCCCGATATGAAGAGCGGACTGACTAGCGCACAATTAAGCGGTGTGGATATATCATCAGACCTGTGTAAAGGATACAGTCTGTGGGTTCATTGCGCAGCGTTGATTCATTCGTGACTTGAAAACAAAAATTGATAAGTCTCACGGTTCAAAGCTTGATTCATTCGTGACTTGAAAACAAAAATTGATGATTCTCACGGTTCAAAGCTTGCCTTCATGCAGAGTGTACCTGGCCTGGAAAAGGATTTTGATATCTTGGGCGAGGCTGTAGTAGGAGGAACGTCGGCTACGTGGATGGGTTACAAGAACGTCAAGTATTACACCAATGCCTTTGTTTTTCACGAAAACAAGGTGAGTCCTTTGACAGGATGGTTTGTCGAATCGTTCTTCATCTCTGGCCAGATCTTACTGGGATACAAGAAGCGTGGATTTGGCCTACATAAGTTGGTTCAGCAACTTACTTAGCTCATTCTCTTGTACTGAGGACTTGACCCAATAGATACAATGGTTTCGGTACGCATACCGTTTTCCGCAAGGCGTCGAAATAAAGTGTTCGGGATCGTCTTTTGCAGGAGGGAAAGTAGAGCAGGGGGAAACAACCCTTGAAGCAGCGGCTCGTGAGTTAGAGGTGAAGAACAGAACTTGAACTGTCGGACTCAAAGTTGATGCCGAGTTTTTCAGGAAGAGGCAGGAATAAAGTCCCCTCTCAAACACATTGGTGTTTTGTTCTTCCACAGTGATGGCGAAGATAGCGCCTTTTATATTGACGTCTACAGAGGCGATGGCTTTGAAGGCACTGTAACCGAGTGAGCTTACAGTGTGTAGGTCCTAGGCTGATTCTGATCTAGTTTCTCGAACAGGTCAGAGGAAATGCGACCAGAATGGTTCTCCACCGCTGCTGATGACACACATGCAGCTCCTGCCATACCTTACGACCAGCAAAGGGAAACAGATCCTTATTGGTTTCCACTGCTTTTTTCAAATACACCATTTCGCGGTAGAGCTGATTATCGGATGGATAGGGAGAAGGGAAAGCTCTTGCCGTGCAAATGGTGGTTCTGCGTAGTAAAAACATAGGCTTAGGTGATGAATATTAAATATGTAGAGCAAAATTTGCCTTGATCACTTCTCCCAACTTCAACACCTAATTCAGGGCTTGAGTTATACTTTACTTAATCCAATCGCTATCCCTCTTTTGTCAGCTCTACGATATCTCTATGATCAGAAGAGCGTTCTAATCACAGATAAAGCAGACATGGATTCTCTTGGTCCCGCTGGTTGGACATCCATTCGACCATGGATTCCTCCTTTATCGCTTTCGGTTCACGAAATCACTTCAGTCTCGGTCACCTTCGTTCTGTCTGCAGCTACCTTAGATCCGAATTCGGAGACTGAACTATCACTCGCTGGAGTTTCGATATCCACTGAGGACATACACCAAGACGAGGACGGAGCTGACGATGAAGACACGAACGCCTCCGAATCGGAAGCAAAGAAAACATTATCTGTGGTTTCGAGCGCCTTGAATGGAGGCTTATCTGTAGAAGTGGATAGAAGCTCCTGGAGGAGAGTATTCATCCGAATAGATGACAAGGCAGACGAAGCGGTGATCATCGTTTACGGCCTCCTGCCTGGTCGCCAGTACGAAATCGTTCTCGAGCTGGTACAAGGTGGACAAACGAACAGTATCAGACAGCAGGTTACAACTGAAGGTGTGTTTACTGTTATCGTGAATCCAGGCCTCTAAAGTCTTTCCAGAGAACGAGAATAAAGACTCTAATGCTTCGGACAGCGACTCTACCTCGAAATCCACAGTCTCTGCGTCTAGTGACGCCAATGGTTCAAGCATCTGCGCTCAACCCGGTACTCCGCCAGATAGTAGTGGGAGTGTCAATCAAATGACTTCATCTCCTGGATTTAGTTTTGCCCCTCTCACTCTCGAGGATCGTCTTAACCAGCTTGAGCACACATTGTCTCTTCTCAATTCGGAGCAGGCTTCTCTTACCGCCACGATCAAGTCTTCGCGACGTGATTCTCAGAAAGCTGATGCCACTCTACGCTCTGAAATTGACGTTCTGAAACGTGCATCGGAACGTTATCTATCTTCAGAACAACGTTCCAAGCAGAAAGTACTCGCTTTGCAGGAGGCAGTAAAGCGAGCGCAGACGGTAACGAGGGAGATGGAAATGACGATGAAAGAGGTGAACGGTGAAATTCCAGGTCTGAAAGAAGAGAAACAACAACGGGAAGCAGAGCATAAGCAGGTGAAAGAGGCTGCGAATAAAATGCGCAGAGAGAAAGACGCACGGGCGGAACAGGAGAAGAAAAGAATTGAATCGATGAAGAATGAGTCCAATATACTGACGAAGCAGCTAGAAAAGTTGGAAGTGAAAAAAGAGAAACTCGAGGGCAACGTCATCAAGGACTTGGAGGAGCAATTGGAGAATATTGAAAAAGAGATGGAACATTTAGAAAGAGAAGAAGAAGAACTTTCGAATGGGTCGTGCTCCCAGCCGACGACATCACAATTTGTTGGTCCAAACTGGGGACCGCCTGGACGACATATCGAAGAGGACGTCCCCCAATCTTCTGACCCCGGAACAATCGGTCGCCCATCGCCAAACTCCCTATCAAATTCCTCATCGATACAACGGCCTCGCGGTCTTGCGCATCCTCCTAGCTCGCTTTCGATGTCCCATTGGACGCCGATATCTCCCTCTCGACAATCTCAACATCATCAACCGCAAAGTCCTAACCATGTCAATCAACGATCTTCCTCCCTCCCACAACCTAATCAGAACGGAAACTCCCACCATCCTCATCAAGTTCATCACCATTCCCAGCAACACCAGCACAATCATTCACAATCACATTCGTATTACCCCGCTCGAACGCATCAACCGAGTCCAACGACTATACTTATGAACCCGAATAGGCAGAATCTCAAAAACACACCTGGAGGTTCTGTCAGCTTGCCTGCTGTTCACCCGATCGACCCTTCTGAAGCGCTCTCGAATAATTCCATTCTTTCGCCTGGGATAGGATTCATACCATCTGGGGTATCCACTCCTAGTACGACTGGGTCTACATTATCCAGCCGTGCTCCACCTTTTGAACCCGGACGTGTTATCATCAGGCGCTCTACATCACGTTCACGAACGCGTGTCGGGATGTGATTCGCTTACAACGGCCGTTAATTTATCTCATGACGGCAAGTCTGCTTTCTCTGCAGCTTTGCGTAAATAATAGTGATTGTGACAATATTGGTACTTCAATAAGTTCAATCATTGGGTGTCCGTCCAGAAGAGTTGAACACTACATAAATACAATTCAAGCTGACTTTCTTCCACTCATCTTCAGCGTGATAATACACAGCTGGGAAATCTTTCGAAGAATGTTTCATTGAGACCGTACTTACGATCTTTAGTGCACCCAGCGAGATGTTCAAGGTTCTTATTACGAAGAACATGTGGTACCTCCACCTAGAGCGTTCAATACATACGCAATGTACACAAAGAGAAAAGGCGACGGGTCTTCCAATTGTTTCGAGAAGAAAGTTATCATGGTCGACAGCTGAAGCAAATAGAAGGGTACTAGTGTTGGCTGAACTGTTCAATAATTGCCGGTATGAGAGCTCCTGGAGGTGATATACTACCCCATACAGCGAATACTTGATGTGAACTTTCAAAATGCGGCGCAGATACTGAGCGACAAGGTTCAATCTCAAAAATAGTCTTGAATAGAAAAGGACGTAACACAGAAAAAAAACGCAGAATGTAACTTGCACCACTATCTAGAAATCCATCATGGCCCGAAGACGTTAGCGTTGCTAGCGAAAGCGAAGTCAACTTACTCTCCGACGTTTGTAGATTGGAAGACCCGTCCGAGCGCAAGTAGGCCGAAATGGATGGGGGGCAAAAACGTCGTTGAGAAATTTTTGTCAAGAAAAATTCGGGCTTATAACAGGGCATAGATCACGTGCCACAGCCTCATACATTTCGGGACAGTTCGGCCGAAGTTCGCTCTTAGTTCTTTCCCAGTTTTTACCCCCCAAGCGGAAAAAACGAAAAATGCAAGAAATTCAAGGTCAGTATCGCTTCAAAATTGACAGATTCGATGAGCCTATCCGCTCCACGATACTCCGTAGTCCAGCTGCTCTCGTGAGCTCTGACTTGGACGTATAGTAAAATCCTTCATGTCTTTTTGCCATGACTGGAATAAAGAAACAACACGGGTGCCTTCTCCATAGTTGACTATGTGATTTGTGCTGAGATCATACCGTTGAGCGGATCAGGATAATGCCTGCGTCGCTAGTTGCTTTAAATGGTGTCGTGTGCTCACAAGGTTACAGCAAGCATGTTGGATTGGCATACCATGTAAGTGCGGCAGAGAAGAGATATAGTATGTTTAACGATATAGTGTATTTAACTGATACTCGATAGACCAAACGCCAACGATCGATTGAAATGGTACCAAAACAAGGGCCAGATGAAGCTCAACTTGTGGGTAGATAATAAGACGACAGTGATAATTCTACTGATACATTACTTGTAGATTCTTGAGCATCATCTTCGTTGGAATGGTTCTTAACGGATGTGCGTTAATTGGACACCCCCCTCTTCATCTATGTAACCTCCCTCTTCTAGATGATGGATCCCTCGTCTCTGGTCTCCAAGCTTCGGATGCATGGCAGGCTGACCTCGGATATCCCGACGGCGTCCGACTCGGTCTTCTTAATGCGATTGGGAGTATTTCTGGCTTAGTCGTTGGACCTATCATCACCTACATTGACGAAAATTGGGGCAGGCGTTGGGGAATTCGATGTCAGCACATCCATTTATGTGGTGCCACATGGACTGACAATGCCTCACAGTTTACGGCTACACCATGCTTATTGGCTCGGTAATTGGTTGTGTGGCCGGTGTTTCTGGTGCGAACGGATACGGTAGTAAGTGCGCACGTAATTGGAGTCTCTCGAGACGATAATGACATGCATTTCCGTCCCAGTTTTCGTCGCCGGCAGAGCTATTATCGGTCTTGGTCTAGCTTCCTTCCTCATGACTAGTCTTATCGTTGTTCAGGAGATTACGCATCCCCGCTCTAGGGAAATTGTCGCAGCATCTTGGGTGAGATTTTCAACACATCTGTTAGATTCATACTCACTTATCTATCCCAGGATTCCTACTGGATTCTTGGCAGTGTTATTGCCGCATGGGTCAATTTCGGGTGTGTAGGCTACATCACATCGTCCTGGTCGTGGCGTATTCCATACATTATTCAAGTCCCATTCGCGCTGTACATCCTTATTGTTGTCCAATTCGTTCCGGAGACTCCTCGATTCCTCCTTGCAAAAGGTCGTGAGGCGGAAGCGTACGCCTTCTTGGTCGAATATCATGGCAATGGGGATGCAGATGACGCTCTTGTTCGATTCGAATTCGATGAGATGAAAGAGGCGATTCGTATTGAACAGGCTGCACGAGCGGAAAAGTGGTCTACCATCTTGAAGTCCAGATCTAATGTCCGTAGACTGGGGTTGGCATCCTTGATGGTTTTTTTGACGAACGTGAGTATTTTGACTGTATCGTGGTTTGCTGTCAAAGCTCATGAATTGCAGATGTCCGGATGTGAGCTTTGTCTTCATCCAAATTTCTAAGCTAACCAATTATAACCGACCAGCGTCGATCATCTACTACTATTGTGAGTGCGATTCATCGTAATACATTTTGTTTAAAAAACCAACTTGACTCCCAACAGACACTACCGTCTTTGACCTTGTTGGCATTACCGACGCCACCACTCAAACAGGCATTCAAGCTGGTCTCAGCGTGTTTACTTGGTTTTGTCAGATTGTAGCGGTTTACATCGGCAAGTTTGTTGGGAGGAGGAAGATTCTGCTCTACATCTGGCCAACCCTTCTCCTCAGTCTCGTTGGTCTTTGTGTCTCGAGGTGAGTCGTAGCCATCGACAATCGTTGAGAGTGAGGATATAAAATGAACCAATTGCAGTGGTGTCTTTGCGAACGCGTCAGAGGGTGATACCAAAGCAGGGATTGCGACGTGAGTCTTACAAAGCGTTCAATCGCCGGAGTTGTTGACCGCCACATAGCGTCGCGTTGGTTTGGATCTACCTCGGCTTCTTCAACGGCTCTAGTGAGCATTTTTTTCTCCTGCTAGAGTTTAGACTGACCACTGTCCAGACCCAGTCCTTTATTCTTGTGCGTTTTCTGTTCCGCCTTTCCGTTCTTTCATTGACTGCCGCTAAATTCTCTTCCCTTGTAGATCCCGCCGAAGTGCAAACCTTCTCAATGCGGAGCAAAGGCCTTCTAGTCTGGAATACCGTCTCACAGCTCATGAGTGCATATACCACTTGGGTCGATGCCATCGCCCTCGACGCGATTGGATACAAATACTACATCGTCTACATGCCGCTCGTGGTCATTCAATGGGTGTTGGTGTACTTCTGTAAGCCCAGTTCTACTTTATTCCTTGGGACATGGATCTGACCTATCCTGTCGATTCACAGATATGGTTGAGACCAAGGGTTACACCCTCGAGGAAATCGCTATTGTGTTTGATGGGAAAAACCTCAGCCTCCCTAGTGTCGACATCCTACCAGCTGGAGAACACCAAAGTGGAGAGGCCGACGACACTAAGTCGCGAGAAGACGAAAATAATTGAAGGAGTGGGGAGGATTTATCTGTATTTGGCAAGACCTTGCATTTTACTTTCTTGAAAATCCCCGCTCCGCACTGAATACATCTTACGATTGATTATCATCATCTTACTCAGCCTCTTACAAACATCGTTTACCGTATGACAAAACGATTCTTTTTACCCTTACCAATGTCTTACCATGCTTATAAGAAAGCCATTTTTTTGACAATGTGTAATATCAAGCACATTCCTTCTTCAAAATGTCTTTCACTCCGATTGCTCTTATCATCGGCGGTGGATCTAATGTTGGGATTCACGTTGCTCGAAAGTTATTGAAGGAAGGCTATCACGTTGCGTTGGGTTCCAGGAATCCAGATAACGACGCTCTGAGGAAGAATGGATTATTTCCTGTTTCTGTAGATGGAACAAACTCAGCAAGTATCAAGAAGGCGTTCCAACAGGTGAGGACGAACCTAGGGGAGCCCAGCATTGTTGTGTATAATGGTCAGGATCATGAATGATAAATGTTCTATGTTGGTGTAATTTTCGATTTCTATTCCAGTCGGACAACATTTTCAGCCACCCTCTACCAACGATCCACTGTCCGTCTCTTCTGAAGATTTTGCCAAGTCCGGCGAGCTGGAACTCGGAATATTTGTTTCCGCGCAGGAGGCCTTAGCTAGTTTCCGCTCCATTAAACACTCTACACCTAAAGTGTTTATCAGCACCGGCAACCTCCTTCCATTCCTTAAAGAAGCACCTGTTTTATTTATGACATTAGCGTCGCAGAAAGCAACGATGGCTACTCTCATGGATTATGCCAACCGGGCGTACGCCACAGAAGGAATCAGGTAAGGTATTATGTTTGGTGCATTAACGGCTCACCAATCTTTGATAGATTCCATTATGCTACCCTCGTGGGTCCTGATGGAGGTTTACCAAACTTGAGTCCTAGCGCCGAAGTTGGATTCTTCAATAGTGGTCCAGCGCATGCCGAAGCATATTGGACCCTGATTTCAGCAGAGACTGCGAAAAACTGGGATTACCGGTATGTTTTGTCCTTCCTTTACTTTTGTGCAATTCTGAATACGCTGCGTCAGATTCACATATGACGGGAAGGAATTTGAATCGAAGTGATACGTAGAGCCCATTGTTCAATGTGTTTAACATAGCTGAATTTTTACACGTATCAATCTACTGGCACCCGGAAGGCCTTGAAGCTTAACAGGTATGAAAACGCCTTTGTTACCGTTCTGAATCTGCAACCTAACTACCTCACCAAACTACACGAACAATTCTTCTGCCGACACCAACGTTTTTCTCCCATACCGTCGTCACTTGGATATTCGCCCCTGGAGCACCATCCCACTTATTCACAGCCTCAGCAAACACATCCAAACCTCCACCAACGCCGAAATAAAATACCTTGGCCGCAACGAGGATAAGCAGTGGGTTTGGTTCAAAAATAGCCAGTCTCGAGAAATTATCGGATGGACTAGATGAGGAGGAGGAAAAAGGACGCGTAGCCTCCCACATAGCATGAAGTAATTCCGGAACGCTGTCTGTGCGATATATTGTTTCTGAAGTAAGAAGGATATCATACCCTCTTAGTCCTCTTTCGAACGTATGCTGGGCCTGGGATTGATTCGCCTGAGCATTGCTGTCGCGTATAAGATTCTTGAAATTCTTCCATGATCCTCCGAAAAATCTTAATTGCACGTTGTATTTTTCGAGAGACTGCTGGAAAGCATTCTTGAGGGAAGATGTGACCGGAAGATCTCCAGCGATTGTAGGATCTAAGGGAGGATATTCCGGGGCGTCGAAATCTGATGAAGACGAGTGTGACATTTGAGATGATAGAAATGGCTGAGATGCTGATGACATGTCTAAAGTTTGGACGTCAGTTTCGCTTATTCGTACAAACTAAGAAGAGAAGTACTCACACCAAGTCAATAACATGTTCGGAAAAGTCACTAATTCTAGCGCAGATGGGTTGTAATCTTGAAAATGTATCACTGTTTTCTCCGAAGTAGATTCTATTGGAGGAGAGGAAAATATTCTCTGCAAGAGATAAAGCGACGGGACACCTGTACCACAGCCTAGCTAGATATGGTTATAACGTCAGAACGGAATCTCATTCCCTGCTCACGAGGTGAAGTCGACGTAAATACCTCCAATACTTTTTTCCCCTTCAAGTCATCGGTATCCAGGTTTGCATCTAGATAATCCACCAAGTCCAGACTACATTCCCATGTCTTCAAGCCGCCTTCGTATACGCCGGGAACTAAATCGGAAGGTGTATCAAGAAATTGTAATCTTGGGTCCGAGGACACGTCGATTGGCTCGTTCTTCTTCTTCGTGGAGTTTTCTACGACATCTGGATTATCTTTGTCCTCCGATATAACCTGGAATCGGGCATCGAAAAGATCTCTCCGTGAAAGGTAGTGTACCCGAGATTCATTTGTGGAAGCCGAGGTAGGGGAGGAAGGAGACGAAGATAGCGGGATCTCTAGTGGTGAGTATGATAATTGCGTCGGAAGAGAATTGAGCTGCGCTTTTATAAGTATCAACTGGCGCAATACAAAAGAATAATTATCGCAAAGAAGACGTACAAGGTGCTCTATACTTAATTCAACACAACTAACATCCTCCGATTTTTCCTTGAATTCTTTGCTGACGGAAGGACCACGAATGTCTTTATCACCAGCCTGCTTCAGAATATAGTCAATTTCGGCATCTACGTCCTCGTCGTCCAGAGCAAACCCGAATTTGAACATGTTCGACTTGTGAGGCCTGAAGGCGCTGAAAGGAACAGTGGCGCGCACGGTCCGGGCCGTTGATGGAATTGTGATAACTAATATATGATTTCCCTCCTTTCACTCGTCTAGTTCCATCCACTCGTCCAATTCTCGTACCATAGTCGTAAATTGACATGAGCTGGTCTCTCTCCGCCGCTTCTGTACTCGCCGCCTTCATCTTAATTGCTACACTTTACATATACATTCGGGCTAACGACCGAAAACTACACAGTATACCCGCTCGGGCACTCAAAATATCGCCGAAGAGGGTTACAGAGGAGGATGTGGAAGAACTGAAGGAACAGATGCACGAACAGTCGGCTACTGATGCAGGCGCTGTCATTTCCCGGAAAACTGGGAGGAGGTACATCGTTGTCGGAGGGGTGATTACATGATATCTAATTCTCAATTAACTTACAGCGTGAGCTGATTGCATTCGTCTAGGCAGGCTTCCTCGGAGGCTGGATTGTCATTCAACTCCTGCAACGTGGTGAAGACCCGAAAAATATCCGTGTTCTGGACATCCGGTTACCTGCAAGGCATGATTTGAAGTACGGAATAGGGAAAGATGTGGACTATCTGGTGGTAGATATTAGTGATAGAGAGGCTGTTCAGAATGCTTTCAGGAAGCCGTGGCTTGTCGTGGCTGCATCATCTGGGTCGGCTTACATCCCTCTAACAATCTTTCACACAGCCGCGAATATCCGGTTCTACGAGCGCTCGCTTTCGCTATTCCATTATTCAACGAAAGTCAACGTTGATGGGACACAGAATGTCATTGATGCTGCGCTTGAAATCGACGCGTTTGGCGCGTCTTTGTCGAGTGCTTCCTCGATTAATACCTCCTCTTACTCTACCGATTCTACGGTTCTTATCTATACATCTTCTGGCTCCGTAGCCGTTCGCGCAACAAGGTTTTTGCTTTGGCCTTGGGAGAACGAGCCGGAAAATTTTGTGCAAAATCTCGACGACAATGATGTGCTTCTGCCGACGGAGCACAAGCAGTTCTTCTCAAACTATGCTCATTCAAAATACCTGGCGGAGAGACGCGTCCGTGCTGCAGATAGATCTATATCACCCCAATCTACACGCAACTATACTCTTGACTCGGATTTCACGTCTACGTTGGGCACTGAATCCAATTCAAGGATACCAGTGCGTCGTCTCCGCACAGGCTGTATACGCCCAGGAAACGGTGTTTTTGGTCCTGGTGGAGACATGCTCTGTGGAGCTTACCTCGTCAGGAAGACAAATCCGACGTGGATATCGAATATCGTCTCTCATTTCGTCTATGTAGAGAATTGTGCCGCGGCACATTTGTGTTATGAGAGGCGGCTGATTGATATTGAAGAACAGCAAGGGAGTTCGTGTTCGAGTACGAGGACAAGTAACCTTCCGGACATTGGCGGCCAAGCATTCACTATAGCTGATCCTGGTCTGCCACCGACATATGGAGACGTCTACCTCACACTGGAAACGCTCACAAACGGGCAGACGTTTTTTCCAGAGTTATCGCCAACGTTGATGCTCTTGATCGCCTATATTATCGAGTTTTACTATCTTGGGCGAGCTTACTTACTTTCGTACCACCCCCTCTCTTCCGTCTCAGGGAACCCATTCTCAAAGCTAGCCTCCAAGTTAATATTTGCTCTGGGAAACTTACTTCCGCCAATGAACAAAGACCTTGTCAACCTCCAACCATCGTTATTCAACCTGACCATGGTCCATCTCATATTCGACGATTCAAGAGCGAGGCTCGATCCAGAACTAGGCGGATTGAGCTATCGAGGAAAGTGGAATACGATAGAGGGTCTTTGGCGGACATGGGACGCGCATGAAAAGGGGGTGAATCTTGTGAACGGAGTGGAAGGAGTGAATCGGTCAGGTACGGATATAAGAAGTGATGGCGCTGGAGTAAGTTTCGGGTTCGGGATGATTAGAGCGCAGAGAGGGGTTGGGAAGGTCGTGGAAAGGGTGCAGAAGGTCGAGCACGCTGTGGAAAAGGTTGTAGGAAATTTATAGAACTCGATGATGGAAGTGAAAGTTGGCTCTGATTCGGGGAGCTTATTATACCCTAACTTGTCTCATGTTGCGTTTGGACCCCGCTGTGAATCTTGCTTGTATGTAATAGGAGTTGTTGTATGTAGTCGCATTGTGTTGTTGTGAAGGTGAAATTCAGCTACAAAGAAATCCGTCGAAGGCATGTACGATATGGTAAGTATTTTGCACCAATCGAAACTCGTAATACAAGTTCCTCTGATGGACTCTGGAGTCACAAGTTATGTTGAATGCAAGTGATGGGTGCTCCTCTCGCGCAAAAATTATATGATGAAGGTGTGCCGGTCCTGCTCGAAAGCTAGGCTTGTTTAACAAGATTTTCTCCCATCCTTTCAGCCTGCTCACCCGAGGACCTCACTTTCTAGCACTGCTGACGTCCTCGGGCTATGATGGATACTAAAAGAATACATCCTGCATCCTCCAGCTTCGCACTTGGATCTATCGGACAGTTCTATATTCTCGAGGTATGATTCCTTCTGAATATTCAACATACATCCTCTGAACGTCGATGCTCAGCCTCCTCACACAAATCTTCGACTCTGGATAGGCTATATAGTATTATATTTCTCGATTTGATTCCGAGTCACTATCTATTAGCGACTTTGATGAACCAAAGCTGGAAACAGCACTATGTTGTAGCCCATCGGGAAAGGACATATCTTCCAGTGTTGGTATTAGTTGGTGTAGCATGAAAATTTGAGGCCATCCAGCACGCAGTTTGACTCAAAATATCATTTATCCCAAATGGTGGTGGTGGATCATTCTGTACTGGTCCAGCCTCTCATGTCCCTTCACTCTCAGCCGCTTCGATTTTCTTTACTTCCACTACTTCCTGAACCTGTATGTTTTTCTCGGAAGAATATCCCGTCTCCGTAAGCTTCACTACTTCACCCTCTCTGTCATCAGCATTCTGAATCTCAAAAAAAAAACAACTGAGTTTTTTCTACACGGAGGATCACGACATTCGAGCTGGTAGCAGGATTGAGGAAAGCAACGGTCAGGAGGAGATACACAGAAAAGTGTGGTAGGACTCGTAGTAAGTCCAGGATGAGCACCAGTAGTCTAGATTGCCGCGCAGTTGATCGATGTCAAGGTATCAGTGCTGAGGATGTAGATGTTAGACTGGGCGAACGATGAATTTGTTCACACAAATTAGACGCCTCTGGCCTTCCCGGCATTACCCGGCCATTTCACGGTCTTGCGCACGTCCTCCATGAACTTTGCCAGGCAGCGGTTGGTAAGTCGTCGCCTTTGCTGTATTTAACTCGACATTCAACGCAAGAAAAAGTTTGCAACCACAAATCTGAGCGGTGTTTCTCTTGGCGCAGCCAGCGTTGTGCTTTCATCACCTAACTCGAAAGAAAAGGCAAGGTTTTATTCGAAATTGCTCTGAAAGTCAATAATTATTCTTAATTCTAGCTCCCAATATACCCTCACCCGGATCCGGAAATTCTACTCCAAGAAGTACCTTCCGAACTCGAAAAACAAATCGGTGTTTTACGCCGACAGGTAACCGCGACGTATAGAGATGCGCATAAACAAGTACAAGGCTTGGTAGATAGGTGGATTGGTGTCGAGCATACAGTTGAAAGTGCGTTTTGCTTCCTTTGCTACAAATTTCGTCCCTATAACATCTTCTACTTATCATCTTTCAGAATACTGACGTCGCACCTATCCTTTGCAGGCCGTGTAAAAGCAGTAATCTCCCCAGAGGAATCTCTTACACCATCTATTCTCTATATCGGCGTCTCCACTCTCACAGGGTCCATCTTAACTCGTTCCCGCTCCCTACCTCTCCGCCTTATATTTCCTCCACTCCTCTTCGCTCTCTCATCAGCGCACCTCCTTCCCAAAACTACCTCAAACCTTTCCTCATACCTTGGGTCATTAGAGGATACATACGCTCCTGCTATCGCGCAAAAACACGATGTGGCAATAGCACATAGTGTGATGGCGTGGGGGAGAATCAAAGAGGCAGCTCAGGATGCTAGAAAGAGTCTAGAGGGCAGTGTTCTGGGTGGCGTGGGGAAGGTGCAGGAGGTTACGGGACTAAAAGTCGGAGAAGTGTGGAAGTTGGGTGAAGAGAAGCAGGCGCAAGTCGTAGAAACAGCAAAAGCAGTTGAGGAGACAGCGAAAGCGGCCGGGGACAAGGTCCAGGCGCAGGTCGTAGAGGCTGTGAAAGTAGTAGAGAAGAAATTTGAGGAGGCTGGGCCAGATGTGGAAACGAATGTCGAGAAGAAAGCAGAGGTTAAGAGACTCGTCTGATTCGATTTCTTCTCACGGAATACATTAGAATCAATCGCTTGTTGATATTCCAATCTGAATGCGGGCTGTTTGAATCTCAAGTTCGTTAAGTAAGTGCTAAAAATATGATATAGACATCCAGCATGCGAATAGTGCTTGTTGCCGGTGAGATTTACAACTTCTTTGTTAAATGGTGGCTTTGTAACTTGATGTTAGCCTAAGCAAGTCCAAAAGAGTTAGGAAAAGTTATCCAAATTAGCCTATTGCTAAACAAATGAGACCATGTGTACCCTCTTTACTATGATCATGAGTACCCTCCCTACTATGATCATGAGCGCAATGGAACAATGTCTCAACAGCTATTACCTTAGTCTCTGGGAGACGGACCACCGATACTTCGAACGATCCAACATGGATGTCCTCGTATAGGCTATCGCCCTACACTAACATTTTCATCTTCCAGCTACCTCAGCATCTGAAAGAGACACTTGAACAGCTGTGAGTGTTCAAGATACTTAGAGTCATTGATGTAGCATATACATAGAAAACTCGGAAAAGAACTGCAGATATAGATGTCCCCAAGTGAAGGATCTCTTTTTTGGACATGCATAGGCTTTGGGATTTTCTTTTCAATATGTTAGAATGTATCCCAGCTAGCATATCTACTGAATCAGATAACTGCAGAAATCCACATAACATGTTCATGTATTCGAGATGCTATATGGACAGAGTTTCTTTACATCCTGTATTATTGCAGACTCTATTACAAAAATTGTACTACTGATTTCCTACTTAATCTACAAACACTCGTACCTGCCGTTTAGATATCTCTCAATGCATCTTTCATTCCGATTAGCAAAAATCTGACAGATTGGGATAAATTCCTGGTCTGATTTGTGTGACCTAGGACATGCAAAACATCAGCTTTTTTTTTCTTTTCAAAAACAGTAAATAGCAGCTCCAACTCTTCACTCTTGAGTTCGTGTCTATACAAGACGAGGTTGGTATATGTACTTGGAAGTATTATAGTATGGGGTCACTAACGTAAAACATAGAATAGTAGAATGAGGCATTGCGAAACAAGAGAGGACACGAACACAAGGTCGTGGTCTGATCAACACTTGCCAGCATTTGGTCAAAATCATCTTAGCAGTCAACGGTACTGCAAGCAATAGATATAAATGGAGCATGAAGATAATATGTGGTTGTAGACGAGCAATATTAAAGGATCCTAGGACCTAGATAGTATTTATGTCCGTAAGATTCGCAGTGATCATAGAATTTGCAAGCAGCCAATTCAGGTAGGGTAGATTCTATGTAAAAGATGAGTACCGATGGTTAATTATAGCATAGACAGTTAGAACCTACCTCTATGCCCTCAATGTAGTGATATCAATCACCTCAAAATCACTGGTGTTCGGTGCATCAGGTGAGCCCTCTTTGATGAGCTGAAGTTGGGCATGTAAGTCTACAAATAGTTGTCTCTTATCGGCCAGCTACACACACACGAGGTGGCCGTCAGCGGTACATTCTTCCATCATAGAGTGGAACTAACATAATAGCTGCAAGAATTCGCACCAGAGGTGCTCGGCAGAGCGAAGAATAGGGTCTCGGCAGCATTTCCACTGGTGACGTCGTGCTCGGAATAC
The DNA here is from genome assembly GCA_028011355.1 of Lentinula aciculospora. Lineage (NCBI taxonomy): Eukaryota > Fungi > Basidiomycota > Agaricomycetes > Agaricales > Omphalotaceae > Lentinula > Lentinula aciculospora. The sequence continues at coordinate 666,596 of JAOTPV010000034.1, read as the reverse complement.
CTGAGTTTGAAGGGCAACAGGTACGCTTGAATATCAGCCAAGTTCCTAGAAGGCTCAGACTTCTCTTCGGAAGATGGTAATTTTGCCTTTCGTTCTCCTGTGCACGACAGTTGTAATGCTCCTTTCCTCAACCCTCTTCGTCGTGGGAGCAAAGACGCGTTGTTGTCCTTTTTCTTTCCCTTGCGAGGTGCTTTCGGCTTTGCCCAAGGGCAGAAAATTGCTTTACTGACTGTTTCACCGATAGCAAGGCTCACGAAGCAAACGAGTCGAGGTTGACATTCGACGATCTTCCGTAGGAAGGCTGGTACAGATTGTCTCTTTTCATATGCTTTGAGTTCCTTGACCTAATTGGGTATCCCAGTGGGTCACTGTTATGGGTTGATATGAACGCTGAAGGAACTCACCGAAGCAGTCGTACGAGAGACCAGGTCAGTCTAGGTACATTTTGGACAATCTATCAGCACGATGAAACCAATAATAACAGCCTGGAATTCACCAATCCGAGAGAAAATCTTTGAGGAAAATTAGGTGCTTCCTTGAATGTAGTACCAGGGCTGATAAGTCCTGCATAAAGAAGGCATTCGTAGAATTTATTTCCTCGACCAGAAAAATGTAATTTGTTGCATCCGGAGGTCAAGCTGGGACTTTCCGAATCAATAACAATATTCAATTGAAAAATGTCGGGCTAGAAATAGTATGTAGTACACTCACTTTATCCCACAAAACACGACTAGGAAAGAGTACATTCGAAGATTAGTCAACATTCACCCCGTATCTTCCATGAAGCAAGGAACCATACTATCGAGATTTTCTTGGAGACGATCAGCTATTTGGAGAAGGGAGACTTTGAGGTTCTATCCTGGCGCGTTTGGCTGGTGATTTCGCAGCCGAGCGTGCTCGTGACTTTACTCTGCGAGGGGTACTGGCTACGTAGTCGTCGTCCCCATCATCACCATCCTCCTCTTCAACATCTGAATCGCGTCCACGTTTACTTCCCAGAGAGTAGCTAGACTTATGATTCCTCAGAGAGCGGCGGGGAGTTCGAGCAGTGATATAACTTCCACAAGCGAACGGAATCTTCATGAACGAAGCCAATGGATTAGCACGCTTCGCGTAAATGCAAGATTCTACCAGTTTAGTATCGTTCACAAACCTGTTGACAGCACGCGTCTTAGCCAATAGCTTAGGAGTAGCATTTGGCGCGTATGAAACTTGAAGCCCTGTCCTGCGACGTCGTGGGTTACGAAGCACGTCCACAGGCGCGGCAGAAATTGTTTGGGCTGACATGTATTTTACAGTTGCTGTCATTCATTTCTTCGCGTTTAGAAGATTGGCCGAGGGCACAGTGAAAGCACTTTGGAAGCGTACCTATGAGGTCCACATGTAGATTGTTAGAGAGACATGAGACGGTGAAAGGAGTGGCCAGAAGGACAAGAACAATCGAATGTAGTTTTCCCACCAACCACTGATCCATACTTTCTCGCGCCACTGCTTCTTGAAGTTCTTCAATGTCTCTTCATCACTGGCGAACTCCTCTTTACAGTCACGAACGTGCTAATCCTCCCCGCTCGAGCTATGTTACTGCAGGAGAGAAGCCGCTGTTCTCAGTCGAAATCGTAGAAGAATCAGAACACGATGTTAACACTAACGATGAAATGTTGCGCTCTTTCCATCAAGACTACGATACAGAAGCTTACGATGCCTCTACTTACTCCTCAAACTCTTCACTGATGCCTCACTACTACCACCTCAAAGAAGAGATTCCTCAAGCAGTCGATTTCCACAGCGCGTCGCATCTCCCTTCTGTTTTCGTTTCGCCCTCTCTTCATCAAGAATTCGAACAAGTCATAGAAGACCCTATGCAATTCTCTGCTGTCGACTACTCCTCCGGACTTTCTTTTCCTTTAGGCATAAGTCCTGAAGATGGCAATGTTTTCATGCCCAATCCATTCAAGTTTGGATGTGAACACGACAAGGTACCTCTCGGTCAATCCAATCTGCAAATGGATAATCTGCTCTCTGCTACTCCCACCAACACCACTATCTACGCTCTTACAGCATCCGACGACACTTCTTCGCCTTCTGATCGCGGCATGAGCCGTGCTACTCGAATACAGTCTTCGTTGGACATACTGCGTGCAGGAAGGATCAGTCCGGTGGAGTTCTTGACAGAGGTGCTTGACGTGACAAATCCAAGAAGTGCCCAATTTCGCGGAAAACTCTATTCTAAGACAAATAAGAGACTGGATGACCTTCTGGACAAGATTATTGAGGATCCCATGGGAGAAATGATGATCGAGGATTGGTTTCGTAAGTACGATTCGAGAAAGGTACGACTGCTCCGCTCTACATTATTCGCGTTTTCTAACGTTTGTCTTTCAGAAAGATGCTACATGCGAGAAAGAAAACATATTGTCCGGCTTGGGGTCTGGAAACGCTCAATATTATCGTCGCTATTGAGTCTGAGTAAATGGACGATCGGCGGCGGTTACTCTGACAAATGTAAATGCGATGCTTGTAACCATTTTTCCCATACGGTATAGTACCTCGATTCTCCGAGATCATGTATGGATTATTTTGACGGAGGTTTACCGATATACTGGGTGACTGTTCGTGAGCTCGTCGTCTATTTTCAGGTGCTAATAACAGGTGCAACCTCTTATCGCAATACAGCTTGAGTATATAGTGATAGCGAAGATTTTATTTTCTAACCTTGTCGGGGCAATTCTAGTACAAAGCACATGGTGATGTAGCAGACTTGGCAGTATGTTTCTTCGGGTTTCTCAGCGTGCACTTTTTCAATTCATCTAATTGTTCATGTATAGTCAGGTGTATCGTCTGTCGAGCGCCAAGCCGATGGGGTCGAAAGTAGCTTCCTCGATATATCAACAGCTTCAAAATATACCTTTCAACACACTCAACTCGATTGAGTCAGATATGATGCACATGGATTCCGTTCAAACCCCTTCGAGACCCTTCACCGAGCGATACAGGCATTGTGATCTAATTCCCCAACAGATCTAGAGTTCACATACTCGTGAGATGAAAGAAGAGCAAAAATCAGAATGATTTATGCCTATGCACGCGATATCACAAACTGCAGCGCAATTGGTAGGACTGAAAACGCATTCGCGTTCCTGTTCATTAGCCTCAGAACCTCAAACATATCGCTCGTGGTGCGTCCCGGTCCATTTCTTACTACTGGCCTTCTGCTGGCAATCCATCCATCTTGTGGTGTCTCTGTACCTCTTACAGCCGCCATAGGGCGCTTCTAACATGGCCCGCACTTTTCACTTCCCGGTATCAATCGATACCACATTCCTCTATTGAGTGTTATCGCGATACCTGAATTCTCCGAATTAATCAAACTTTCTCATTGCGGTATAAAAGGTCTCTATGTTTTCTCTACTGTTCAACTGGCCTTCCTGATCTGCTCACAACTAGCATCATGGTTCGCCTTTCATCCTACGCCGCTCTCCTTTGTGGACTCACTTCCTCTATGGCGGCTGGTATCCCCACCCGTCGTGCGATGGTCGTCCACGATCAGCGGGACCTTCCTGTTCATTTTGCTAATGCCGGTGCACCCAGCCCCGACACACCTATAAACCTGAAGATCGCCCTCACTGCTAGCGATATGGCTGGCTTAGAGCAAAGATTTTGGGATGTCAGCACCCCCGGAAATGCTTTGTACGGTCAGCACTTGTCCTTTGAGGAGGTATATGCATATATGCCATTGCGCTTTCCATAATGCATAAACTCATGCCTCTTTTAGACGAAGGTTTTTGCAGGCCCTACTCCGGACACTGTGTCTGCTGTGACCACTTGGTTGAACGAGAACGGAATTAGCAACATCACCACTAGCGGTGCATTCGATGACTGGCTTGCCTTTACTGTTCCTATATCGACAGCCAATTCACTTTTCGACGCAGACTTCCAAAGTTTCTCTGAGATTGGCGGTCCGACACAGTTGATCAGGACATTGGCTTACTCCCTTCCTGTGGACTTGCAACAACATATAAACTTGATCCACCCATCGACAGATTTTGTGAGGAACATTAAAGGTCCTAAATTCAGTGCCTCTGTACCCGGTTCAAGCTTGAATAACACTGCTCGAGCACTCGGAGCTCCAACTTCGTGCAATTCGGTCGTCACTCCTGCGTGCTTGCAGGACCTCTATGGAATTCCAGCTACTCCTGCTACTCAGGCGTCGAACAAACTGGGTGTGAGCGGTTTCATTGATCAGTGGGCTCAGGTGAGATGATTCACACACCCGGGTCTTTGCGACTTAGCTGATAGTCTTAAAAGACAGCGGATTTAAGGACTTTCTTAGGAGGTCTCAGGCCCGACATTGCTTCGACCACAACTTTCACATTGCAAACTCTAGACGGTGGCTCAGATCCACAATCTGCAAGAGACGCAGGTATCGAAGCCGTAAGTTCCTAGCAAAAGTGGTCCTTTAGCAGTCGATCTGATATCATATATGGCAAACTAGAACCTTGACATTCAGTACACGGTCGGAGTAGCTACCGGTGTGCCAGTAAGAAATTCAATCTGTGTTTATGCTTCGAATGCTGATTTTCCAATCAAGGTAACTTTCATTTCCGTTGGAGATGATAACACAGACGGAATTGATGGCTTCCTCGACATCATGAACAACATCAACGCTCAAACTGCACCTCCTCATGTAAGTGTATAAATTGGATCACTACAGGTTGCCGGTTGACTCAAATTCAAACTGCTAGGTCCTAACGACTAGGCATGCATCTCAACGAATTCTGATATTTCGATTAATAATGACCTCCTTTTAGCTACGGATTCGACGAACCAGAACTCACCAGCGCCATGGCAAAGTGCGCAACATCAATATCTGCGTTCAATCGATACTGACTCACTGATATTTTTCAGTCAATTGTGCAACGCTTACATGGCAAGTGGGACTCGCGGAGTATCAATTCTGTTTGCGTCTGGTGAATTGATGCCTTTGCAATTTATGCTGGATGTGTACTGACAGAAGGCCACCTGAAGGTGATGGTGGTGTATCCGGTAGTCAAAGCCAGAGTTGCACAACCTTCATTCCTACCTTCCCGTCTGGGTGCCCCTTCTTGACCTCTGTTGGCGCTACACAAGGTATGTAGATATCCATTCATGTGCCAATTATATGTAAGGCAGATTTTGACATTTCTTTATTTAGATGTTACCGAAACCTCTGCCTCTTTCTCCAGTGGTGGATTCTCCAACATCTTTGCCCGTCCATCGTATCAGACTACCGATGTTGCAAACTATCTCACTACTCTTGGCAGCACTAACGCTGGCAAGTTCTCAACTACTGGTCAGTCGAGTCTACCTAAATTCTAGAAGGGTGGAGTTCCCATGCTAACTTTCTCATTGCTAATTAGGTCGCGCATTCCCAGATGTTGCAGCACAAGGCGTCAATGTAGAAATTGTTGATGGCGGTGAAGGTAGGGGGACTGACATTCTGTTCATTATTTGAAGCATTTCTAATCAAGGTTTTTCTCTTCAGCCGGATTGGTTGCCGGTACTTCATGTGCTAGTCCCATCTTCGCCAGTGTCATTTCTTTGATCAATGACCGCCTCGTCGCCGCTGGTAAATCACCCCTTGGCTTCTTAAATCCTTTGTATGTCTTTTTTTCTCTTTACCGGAGTAATACTCACCAATATCTTCAAGCTTGTATGCCAACCCCACCGCTCTCTTCGATATCACGACTGGCGATAATCCTGGATGTAAGTGAAGACATAAATCATTTAAGCCTTTGATTTATTCGACCATTTTCCAGGTGGAACCAATGGTTTCCCCGCCGTAGCCGGATGTGAGTTCACATCATGCATTGAGAAACGTTAATTGAAACTCATATTTCTTCGTAGGGGATCCTGTCACGGGTCTGGGAACCCCTAATTTCGCAAGTCTACTAGCTGCTGCTGGAGTCTAAGGAAGTAACGAAACAAACTGCATCTACGCTGGCCAACGATTGTACACTTGATGTCTTAGATACTACTGTACTAAGAGGAATATTAAATTACCTGCCGTGAATTGCATCACGGACGTACGCTCAATATGTAGCGCGATCCGTTTGCTGCATCTGCAATCTTCAATCTTCACCGAATGAAGCACATCTCTGGACGGAATGTAACATTTTTATACACCACAAGTTACAAAGAAAGAAGGAAAGAAAATCAGTGTATGTATGAATTTTTAGAACGAACGTAAATGAAAGCAAGAAACATAACTGCATGCCGATGTCTCCGATGTCATAAATCATATATAGTCCTCCTAAGCCCTGCCTGAGGATTTTTAGGGAATGCGAGTTGAACAAATGAGTACACGAGTCCAGACCAATCCATCCTTAATGTGCATTTCAGAACGGATGAACATTTTCCTTCCCACCCAGAATATCCACGCTCGTTGCAAATCTTACCGTACCAGATCCCTTAACGTGCCCCTTCATTCCCCCAGCCACACTCGGTACCTTCTCTTCCGTGCCCGCCATGGACATCGACTCATCATCAAAGCTCACGTCTCCCAACACCCATGCCTCCTCAGGCATCTGCTCCAAGAGACTCGGTACGCCAGCGTATATATGGCCCTCAGGAAGTCGAAGCGGACTTGTGGAGGAGGAGGTCGGATCACCGAAACCTGTGAGCTGGATTGATATCTCGCCCTTGTCGTCTGTGGAAGGGACAGGCTTGGATACAGAGACTGAGGATAACGAAGCAGCGGAAGTGGCGGAGGTAATGGAGGTACGGGAAGATGAAGTAGTGAATGTCGATGTTGATGAGGATAACGACGATAGGCCTGAAGAGTCGGAGGACGACGGGAAGAGTGGTTGTCGGATAGAACTACTTCCTCCAAATCCAAATGCACTACTTCGCCTGCGCCCGGCTCCGATCCCACCAAAGCCAACAACGCTCCCAGCAGCAACACTGCTTCTTCTCCTTCCCGCCGGAGACGATACCGGTGTCGACATGTTCGATGCAGGAATGGTTGACCCCATTCCCAACGAATCGAATTTCGATACAAACGCAGCTAGCGCACGACGTTCTTCTTCCAATTTCGTACGAATCCACTTCTCTTTCTCAAGTTGTCTAACTAACTCCTCCGCCCATCGTTCCTTCTCCTCCCGCTTCTTTTTCTCTTCATCAAATTTAGACGACCAGTCTCTGTGTTCTCTTTCCATGTCCTCCCGGGAAGGAGATGCTTCGCGCGTAAACCTTGTATTCTCCAATTCACGAATCCTCTTTGCCTGCTCCTCTATTGTCTTCGTTTGGTCTTGAATTGTTTTGTCTTTGTCACTAGCGTCGGAAGGGGCAGATGATTCAACGGCTCCAGCCGCCTCAAGGGCAGCTTCGAGGGAGAGAATTTGGGTGGCTTGGGAGGAGAGTTGAAGCCGGGCGGTAAGTAGTTCTTGATGGAGCTAGAAGAATGCATGTGTCAACAACAAGAAGTATAATCAAAGCATCTGAAGCTGCCACAAACCTGGTATGGGCTCATATCGAAATCTACTTTGATAGGACTCACAGGCCTGGACTCGCCCGCGGGACCTCCAGCAGCCTCATCCGTCACAGTCTGACTAGTCAGAATGAGTTTGGTAAGCTGTTGAATCCTGGACTGCAAATCCTGCATCGCTTGCGACTCATCCGCCTTTTCTTGCGCGCTCATTCGTCTCTTCTTCAACGTCTTTTCTTCTTCCTTCCCATCGTCCAACATGTTCTCCTTCTCCTCCAACCTCCTCTTCAAATCATCAATCTCCTTCCTGTATCTCTCAATAAGGGCATCAGTGTCGACGATCTCTTTCTTTTGGGCGTGTAATTTAACGCCCTTGACACGTTTTGCGAACAAGAGGGTCGAAGTCGACTCGGCGATTGCGGAGGGGTCTGGATTGATGGTGCAGATGACACTGATACGGGCGTTTCCTGAAAGAGAGGGTTGAAGGAGCCGCGTTAGCTTGGAGTCCCGGAAGGGAATGTGATCGCTGGAGCAATAGCGTAAGTTGGATTAAACAGCTGCGATATGGAAGAAAACGTACTTTTTCTGCTTGGTGGCATTATCTGATAGTTTACCGATGACGGTGCCGAGGGTGAGGAGACTGACGAATGGAGGTTAATACACCTTTAAGTAAACTGTATCGATACGGACCTGGTATTGATATATTTGCCCTCCCGTGTTCGCTCTTTGTCAGATGTAGCCTTCTCGGAACCCGCAAGATCAATCAGACTCTGAAAAGAGAAGTCAGTACCCAAAGTATAAAATACCTTTTGGATGCATACCAATACACTGGTTTGTACGCTCCTTCCATCCCGAGATTGCAGTCGCGGACCGCCGTAATTGCCACCAGGACCAGGAGTCTGTCGACCACTTGGTGTTGCGCGGCCACTCACTGGTGACGGAGATGAATTGGTGGCAGTATCAGCCCGCTCCCGGCTCTCAATGACTAGCCGGAATATAGAATGGCTTCGACTACTGCGCTCGTTCCAATCCGTACACGCTGTCCGACGATGGCTCTCGCCACGTTTCAGCACATCTTTGACTGCCTTGATAGAGGTAACCACTTCCTCTCGGAGTGGCGCTAGAATTATCTCGCCGTTGACAGTACCTCCTTGCAACTCGACCTTGTTCGGTGCACCAGGCGGTGCCAGGAGATCATGAATTTGTTCGTTGTATATCTCCAAGTACGAGCAACGAAGAAGGTACTCGCGCGTCTCTGTTCGGCGGATGTAGCTAAACACCTGGCGCATCGCACGAGGTATGATTCCAGGCTCTGCTTCGCTTCCTGAAAGCGTATACGTTTTACCCGAAGCAGTCTGTCCGTATGCGAAAATAACTGCATTGAATCCTTCCATGGCAGCGACAACATGCGAGCGAGCGACGGTTGTGAAAATGGGCTTATTTGCTGAGCCAGTTAGAATAGCGTCGAAGGTAAACGAGGTTGGTTGTCTGGCGTGTGTTGGGTCGAGTTCAACGGTGTTCGTACTTATAGATGGGTTCCATGCAGATTTTGAATCTGGTTTCATTCTGGATGGCCTTGAGTATTTTTCGAACAGTGGTTTACTGGGATACTTACCTGACAGAAACCATGACTTTGTCTTCTTTCCCGTGATCAGCTTGCATCGTCTTCAGCCATGCTTCGTCCATTTCTCCCAATGACACATCTGCAGGCTCTACAGTCTGGTAGTCGACCAGAACTTCTTCGGGATCCACATTGCTCACGTCCATTTCGCTAGTGGCCCGTGCCATGGATGGATCAGGTGTCGTACCACGTCTGGGTGTACCAGGTGTCCGTGGCCGGCCATTATCGCTCTTAGTCGGTGAGCTGGGCCTGGAGCCAGGCACTGGTGCCAACGTCGTGGGCTTCGATGAGTTAGTCCGCAGATGAGTTCGACTTCGGACATCGTTTGAAATCGGTGCCTTGTACTTTTTGTGTGTCGAGGCTAAAATGGGATTAGGTGTCACGGTCGCTCGAAGACGTTCCATGGATGTGCTTGTTGATACTGGGCGCTTCGGTGTAAATGGAGTAGGACGAACGAGTTTAGATGTCCCGGGGTTTGTAGACATGGCTGCGTTAAACTTGAGGAAGCTGGAGCTCACTTACCTGTAGATTAGAGGTTGAATTTAGAAACCAACGTCGCGTGACCGCGTGACCGCGTTTCCTGTCGAGCGCCACCCAATTTCGGAACAGTCGGCTGCATGACATTTCAGAAGCAATCTCTTATCGCCTGCAAGTTTTATGCCAACGCCATAAGCTGCTTCCCTTTTTCGTGGATTGAACCTAGTGCTTGACTTCGCCTACTAAGGGCATCTCAGTCCCGGTCATATTGGTGCAATCCACATTGAGGAGCATCGATCCGACTTTTCTATTCTCTTCCGAGTCGTTGTTCTCGGGTACTTTGCTGTTCGGATGCGTGCTCTGCGTATTCGACTGCTGGTACTATTGCGTGTCCTACCTGTACCTGTCTTAGTCTAGCATTAAATGCGCTGGTATCAATGCGTACAGAACTGTTCTCCTCCAGTCTACTAAACGTTTTCATCGCAATAACTTTTCAGATGATTTCACTATATAAAGAGCCCCAATTACTCTCCAGTATCAAACAGGTCTTCCTGATTCGCTCACAGCTAGCATCATGGTTCGCCTTGCATCCTACTATTCCGTTCTGCTCTCTGGACTTGCCTTCTCCATGGCAGCTAGTATTCCTGCACGCCGTGCAATGGTCATTCACGATCAGCGTGAACTGCCTGGCTATTTCGCTAACTCCGGGACACCCAGCCCCGATATGCTCCTGAACCTGAAGATTGCGCTCACCGCTCAGGACATGGCTGGTCTCGAGCAAAGATTTTGGGATGTGAGCACCCCTGGCAATGCTTTATACGGACAGCACTTGTCCTTTGAAGAGGTATGTGTGTTCCCCTTTTTAACAATGCGTGAACCTCATAGCACACCCATTTACAGACGAAGGTTTTCGCTGGTCCAGCTCCGGACACTGTGTCTGCTGTGACCACTTGGTTGAACGAGAACGGAGTCAGCAACATCACCACTAGCGGTGCATTCGATGACTGGCTTGCCTTTACTGTTCCTATATCGACAGCCAATTCACTTTTCGACGCAGACTTCCAAAGTTTCTCTGAGATTGGCGGTCCGACACAATTGATCAGGACATTGGCTTACTCCCTTCCTGTGGACTTGCAACAACATATAAAATTGATCCACCCATCGACAGATTTTGTGAGGAACATTAAAGGTCCTAAATTCAGTGCCTCTGTACCCGGTTCAAGCTTGAATAACACTGCTCGAGCACTCGGAGCTCCAACTTCGTGCAATTCGGTCGTCACTCCTGCGTGCTTGCAGGACCTCTATGGAATTCCAACTACTCCTGCTACTCAAGCGTCGAACAAACTGGGTGTGAGCGGTTTCATTGGTCAGTGGGCTCAGGTAAGATGATTCACACACCCGGGTCTTTGCGACTTAGCTGACAGTCTTAAAAGACAGCAGATTTAAGGACTTTCTTAGGAGGTCTCAGGCCCGACATTGCTTCGACCACAACTTTCACATTGCAAACTCTAGACGGTGGCTCAAATCCACAATCTGCAAGAGACGCAGGTATCGAAGCCGTAAGTTCCTAGCAAAAGTGGTCCTTTAGAAGTCGATCTGATATCGTATATGGCAAACTAGAACCTTGACATTCAATACACAGTCGGAGTTGCTACCGGTGTGCCAGTACGAAAGTCAATCTGCGTTTATGCTTCGAATGCTGATTTTCCAATCGAGGTAACTTTCATTTCCGTTGGAGATGATAACACAGACGGAATTGATGGCTTCCTCGACATCATGAACAACATCAACGCTCAAACTGCACCTCCTCATGTAAGTGTATAAATTGGATCACTACAGGTTGCCGGTTGACTCAAATTCAAACTGCTAGGTCCTAACGACTAGGCATGCATCTCAACGAATTCTGATATTTCGATTAATACTGACCTCCTTTTAGCTACGGATTCGACGAACCAGAACTCACCAGCGCCTTGGCAAAGTGCGCAACATCAATATCTGCGTTCAATCGATACTGACTCACTGATATTTTTCAGTCAATTGTGCAACGCTTACATGGCAAGTGGGACTCGCGGAGTATCAATTCTGTTTGCGTCTGGTGAATTGATGCCTTTGCAATTTATGCTGGATGTGTACTGACAGAAGGCCACCTGAAGGTGATGGTGGTGTATCCGGTAGTCAAAGCCAGAGTTGCACAACCTTCATTCCTACCTTCCCGTCTGGGTGCCCCTTCTTGACCTCTGTTGGCGCTACACAAGGTATGTAGATATCCATTCATGTGCCAATTATATGTAAGGCAGATTTTGACATTTCTTTATTTAGATGTTACCGAAACCGCTGCCTCTTTCTCCAGTGGTGGATTCTCCAAAATCTTTGCCCGTCCATCGTATCAGACTACCGATGTTGCAAACTATCTCACTACTCTTGGCAGCACTAACGCTGGCAAGTTCTCAACTACTGGTCAGTCGAGTCTACCTAAATTCTAGAAGGGTGGAGTTCCCATGCTAACTTTCTCATTGCTAATTAGGTCGCGCATTCCCAGATGTTGCAGCACAAGGCGTCAATGTAGAAATTGTTGATGGCGGTGAAGGTAGGGGGACTGACATTCTGTTCATTATTTGAAGCATTTCTAATCAAGGTTTTTCTCTTCAGCCGGATTGGTTGCCGGTACTTCATGTGCTAGTCCCATCTTCGCCAGTGTCATTTCTTTGATCAATGACCGCCTCGTCGCCGCTGGTAAATCACCCCTTGGCTTCTTAAATCCTTTGTATGTCCTGTATCTTTTCGCAACAGAAGAAAAATGTGGCTAAGCAGTCGCTCCAAGTTTGTACGCCAACCCCTCTGCTTTCTCCGATATCACAAGCGGAAGCAACCCCGGATGTAAGTGCATGATACTCCGTCTATGAACAGGGATTAAATGGTCGGTTTGCTTGATAGGTAATACCAACGGTTTCCCAGCTATGACTGGATGTGAGTTTCAATGTCTGTCTGAATATATTTTTCTCGAAATGACACATCTCCATAGGGGACCCTGTCACCGGTCTGGGATCGCCCAACTTTGCGAGTCTTCTAGCTGCAGCTGGAGTTTGAAAGTGAGAAAGGTCCTGGTTGCACTGATTCCACTTCGCCATACGAACCAGTCTGATTTTAGCAATAATATATGGGTGTATTCACTGTGTATACTTTGTTTGAAAATTGTGCAGTAAATGATTCGGTTAAGAAAATTGTCAAAAAAATGTGTTGCACTACTTCGAGCTTCCGCTAACGGCTCTGTCACATTTTTAAAGATTTCTGATCCGGCACAGATCAACTCATGGTACCTGCTAAAATACATGAACTAATTTCCTACAATTCGACATGTTCCACACTCACAGTACTTGAATAACTTTGCTCACTAAACGAATAAGTCGTCGAACTATTCCCTGCATCCGATGTAGTTTCTACCCATGCTCCTCTCCCACCTCCCCAGTTCTCCACCTGATCACTCATCTCGAACTCAATCAAGCCCCCGAATCGAATTTCCTCATGAGAAATAAGCGGCTCTTCCCCATCTGCAATCACTCTACCGTTAACCTTCAAGCTCTTGACATACGGTTTTGTTTCCGCGCCAGGAGCAGATATTCGCAAATCAAAGCTGTTTGTCGTGGAATTGTAGTATGGGTTGGAAGTTATCGATGAATGTGACGGGGTTATGAAAGGAGGTACTGGCATGCTGACTGTGAGCGAAGAAAAGAATGGACTACATCGAAAAATAGACGCAAAAGGTTACGGGTCAATGTAGATCACAATACCGCTGGAGGGTACTTACGAGCCGACCACATAGACACCTGAAACAGGATTGACCGGGTAGAAACCCATGGCACTGAAAACATACCAAGCGCTCATCTGGCCACAGTCTTCGTTCTGAAAAGATACCAGTCAGCCCACGTCGAACTCGAGATTGATTGAAGCTACGACAAACTCACTCCGCTCAACCCGTTGGGCGTATTGTTATAGTTACTCTTTGCAATCTCCCGTACGCGTTCTTGTGTGTACGAAGCTGCACCCGCCAGAGCGTAGAGATAAGGCGTGTGGTGAGCTGGCTAAATAAGCGGCGATGGGGAGCAGTCCGTCGATGAGATAACTCAAAGTCGACTACCTAAGCAAAGCTCACTTCATTCGTGAAATCGACCCAGCCACCATCGTAAAATTCGTTCAAGCTTTTCACAAAACTCTCATTCCCGCCTCTTCGTGTTACGAGCTCAGCGACGTCATGTACATAGGCGAAGGAGTAAACCCAGCGATCGCCTTCCGTGAAACCGTCCGTCGTAGCTTCAGCCAGGGAAAAAGAAGAGCAAAACCATCAGCGTTAGTCATTAGAGACTTGAGGGAGGCATACCTGCCCAATCCCCATTCTGCTCTCTCGCTTGCACGAATCCCTTGATATCCTCTCCTCCAGTGATTACTGCCGGTGAGGACGCAGTAGCATTCCATACTGTCCATGGGTTCGCCATGGAGCGATCATTCAAAAGCGTAGTAACATTGTAGCCATTACTCGCGTTTTTATTTGCGTAAAACTCCGTCGCTATTTCATCCAATTTGGGTGTGTTCTCCTGCACAATTTCCAAGGGGATGAGGGTCGACAAGACTGCGACTGCATGATCATCGTCTGCAGTGGGTTGAACAAAAGATATACAATGTATGCACGTATGTGCTCACAAGCATAATCCAACGTTCTACTGACACTCTCCGAATGGATATCGTTCGCAACCCATCCTTGACCAGTAGCGTATTGTTCAAAGAAGGTCGAAAGTCCTGCGCGTACTTCGTAATCAACATCCTAGTATACATTTGTAAGAATTTTTCTTCAGCATTTTGGGAATGATTTCCATACTTCCTCGCGGTCGGAGTAAACAACACTTAAATCATCCATTGGAGGAACAGAAGCATCTTTCCACGTAGCTTTCCACATGGTTGTAAGCTCATCTGTTGTGAAAGTCGTTTGCAGCCCGTTCTCCTCCGTAGAGCCTGCACCGAATCCTTTCAAGACGGCTTCAGCCAAGAGGGAGTCGGCGTGAGTCCCGACCATGATATTGGTTTCTATCCGTGTTGTTAGACGGTGACTTGGACGCCTTGATTAACAGGTGAAGGCGTACCGATAATATTCTTCCACATTGGTAACCATCCGCCCTCTTCATAATCTTGGAGCATACTTCGCACCATCCCAGGAATACGTTCAGGGGCAAGTAGAATGAGAAGTCCCCATTCAGCTCGATAGGTATCCTAAGAGGTCAACGATGAGGGTAAGAAAGTGAGAGATACCAGTGACATATAACACACCCAAATGGAATAGCCGCTATACGATTCCCCTTCGTGGACTGCGTTGTCGTAGGCAGAATAGTATTGCTGAGCATTCAAAGAGGTGGGGATTGGTTCATGCACTTCATACGGATACTTCAACAAGATTGCATGAGAATGGTTCAAAACGACTGGATAAGAAGAATGATCACCTGCATAGCATGGAATACTCCCGTTAAGAAAACAGCCAACTTCTCCTCACTGTCGGACGAACCATCCGTCTCCACTTGAAACCGTCCAACCTTTTCCGCCCATGCGTTTTCCGTAGCCGACTGTGTTTCCTGAACATTGAACGATCCAAACTCATTCGTTGAGTTGGCATTGAGATTGTATCTCGCCTGCTCCATTGAAATCAAAGAGGTCGCGATGCGAACGTTGACGGTTACGATGTTGTTCTGGGTCCCACTGGAGGAAGGAAATCGAAATCTGGCATATGCTCCTAACTCTTCCCCGCTTCCTGAATCTGCCCATTCGGTTCTCATAGTAGAATCACCACTACCGACCGTGACTCCATACCCAGTGTCGTTGAACGACGTATCAAATATGGCGCAGTACCATCCAGTGAAGTGATTAGCAGCATCTTTGATACTGTTTGGAGCAAGAATGAAGTCCTGCATTTCAGTATTGCTGCCGCAAATCTCGCTCGTTAAAGGGAAAATGTGGACGGTGCCATTTGGATAAGTTATGTCAAAGATATTGGGGTTATGGAAGATCGT
The DNA here is from genome assembly GCA_028011355.1 of Lentinula aciculospora. Taxonomy (NCBI): domain Eukaryota; kingdom Fungi; phylum Basidiomycota; class Agaricomycetes; order Agaricales; family Omphalotaceae; genus Lentinula; species Lentinula aciculospora. The sequence continues at coordinate 650,986 of JAOTPV010000034.1, read as the reverse complement.
TGCTGCGCGCGTGGTTGGCAGGAAGATGTATGGTTGATATTCGGATTCGGAGCCTTGGTTGAATGTGAACAGGAAATGTCCTACTCGAGAGCTTGCGCTCATCGAAACATGTACTGTACTTCCTCCTGAATCAGGTATAGCAAGTTCAACACTGTACAAACCAACACCAAACTTCTCAGTCCCTGCAGCTTTCGGCAATCCTCTCTCTTCAAATCCAGCTTTAATGTCCCCTTCTGAACCAGAAGATATCCCAGGGACTATTGCCGCCCAAGCACTTTCACCCATCCAAATTGCTGGCTGGCGGGTACCCATGAATCCGTGAATAGTTCCGTTGTTCATGTATGACTCTGTATAATTGAAGGGAGTTGCTGAAACGTAGCTGTTTTGGTTCTGGGCTACCCATCTGGTGGATCCAAATGGTGGAGCCACAGAGGGTATCATACCTCCGGAAAGATTTGGTTCTGGTCCAGCGCTACCTATCAGAGGATTGACAGAATAGAGAGAATATTTAGGCCATTCATAAGCTAATGTTCCCGTTAAAGAGCTCAATGAGAGCAAGGACGCAATGCAGATGGGATACATCTCCCTCCCCGCAATTCGTGGGGATTATTGGGGCATCAATGCATCACTGATCAGCTGATCGTGAAGACCAAACCTGCTCAGAGGCATAATCGATAGAGAAGATATTTTGTGGAAGCATCAATATATACCATCCTTATTATCAAGTCCGTTATCAATAGAAATATCGCAGAAATATATATGTTCTTTACTCAAGATACAAAGCTATCTTCCAGCTCTTTCGCATTCCACCAACTTGTCAACAAGTCGATCTCTAGCATCCTCCATCGCACCGCTTACTCCGTTGCCGTTTTCAGACTCGAAGACGGAAGAGCCCAGAACACGGCGGAGGGCATAATGCAGTTTCATATCCTGCCGAATCGGACTAGGAGGGGGACTCAAGAGGACTGATACACCTGAGTTAGCAGATCCCAGGATAGAAGAGGAGAATATTTGGCGGTACAGGATCAAAGCGTTGAGCAATACACGGATCTCAGCGTCGAGGTCGAGCTCTTCATCGTCGTCGGCATCATTGTGCAGTGGGGAGATGTTGTCTAGTTCCCAAATGCCCATGGTCCACATCCTCTGAAGGGAATCCCCAAGTTCGGCCATTTTCCCGCCGAGAGACCTCGCAGCCTCAACTGTCTTCCTTCGTTCTTCCTCCTGCTTATCCTCGACGCTATCCGAAATCACAGCTGCAGAAACATCCTCGAGCTCATAACAATCTTCGTTCGGAAGCACTGTCCTTATGAACATCAACTCGAGGTGGTGCTTAACCCTTTCTTTGACGATCATACACGCAAGGACAGCAATCGGTGAATAACGATTCCAATCTACGTCTTGGCTTTGACGTGCAACTGGGGATTTCAACCGGGCAACCGCATCGTCCAAAGTGGTGCTTTCGAGCACAAGCCGTTCGTGAGGTCTGACTTGTACGCCGACACCTCCTTCGCGCACGCCACTGAAACCCTTTCGAGCACGGGCAGCGTCCCATATGGAACGAGCACGGCGGTGAACGAAATGACCCAGAGGCCATAGAGCCAGCGCCAACGTGGAAAGGTCAGCTGCGCTAGCAGTGAACCAGGATAGGTGAGACCGCATGTGTAAACAAGTTAGCGCACGGTCAAGCAACGATGTTTTTTCTTCGAGAATACTCAGTAAGATAATGACATGGAAGGGTGAGAACGACATACCTCCTAACACAGAGAGTTCTCCTAATCTAATCCAAGCTCTCTGCTCTAAGCCGGCCTGCTCAAATCCAACTTTCTCTTTGTCTTTTCCAACGACGGTTTTTATCGTGGCAATAACACCGTGATGGCTGCCTAGTGCATCACGCAGCTCAGCAGCCTCCCGCTCAATCCCTCGTTTAGATGGAGAGAGCGCTTCGACAAGGGAGACTGTCCGAGAACGAGGTGACCTGGGGAGGGATGCATGGAAAGAAAGTTTCTTCAAGGAGACATAATGCGACGACACATATTTGAATAGAGTGGGGAACCAAGGAGCTAGGATAGAGGAAAAGACTACGATGGAGACCAATAGATGGAATGCTTGGATGATATTGTGCCATGTCCATCCAGAATACCCATTGGCAGATGAAGACAGTTCGTGAGTAAGGACAGCTCCTGTATGAGAATGGTTTGGCGGAGGATGGGAAGACGACAATGGATTATTGAAGAACGAGAATAGTGCAAATGTAGCCAAGAGATACTGGGCATGGTGAGGATGTTGTTGGTGGACGGCGGATTCTTGAGTTCCGGGATGGTGTAGCGGTACCGGTTGCTCGGTCACTGCAGCCACTACAGGGGGTATAACCTTGCGAGGACGACCTCTTTTGCGTTTCTCTGGGACTATAACGCTCCCATCTGGGAGGACAAAAGGCTGCGGAGGAGGGGCGGGAGGCCGCTTTTCTTTAGTATCTTTTTTCGTAGGAGTTATTTTGGCCTTCTTCCTCTTCCTCGTTCCTTCATCTTCAGCATCGTCATCATCCCCACTGCCTTCATCATAACTACCTCCGTCGTCGATATCTTCTCCTTCGACCTCGTCTTTTTCCTCTCCACCGAATCTCTCTCTCCATTCCCGTTCCCATTCACTCAGTAAAGCTGGACCACCGACGAGGCCATTCACAAGTGCCTTTAATCCATGCTGTTCGCGCTTGAGGCGTATTTCTCGCTTCTTGAGAACGCTGTGATTCTAATAAGTTTGGCTCGATAGGATTCGCGCAGGCAACTTACCGAATATATTCTACTGCCTTGCCCAATACGTTGGCTTTACTGCACTTTCTCGCCACTTTGACTCCATCGACAAATCCTCGTTCGTCGATAACATCAACCACGTCTTCGCCATCTTCACCCTCTTTCTTCACTTTGCTTCCGAATACAACATTCTTTCCAAGAGTAGAATTCCTCCCTTTTCCCTTTTTTCCTCCGCCACCGACTCCGCATCCTTCTTTGTCTTCTAGTACTCGAAGAGCAGGGACAGCCATCTTCAAGCTCGTTATTCTGGCATTCAAATTAGTTCGATACCGCCTCTCGATCGTCGTGTGGCTGGTTTTAGGACGCATCATGGGTATGATGCCGACAGCATTAATATAGGCATTTGCATCTGAGACGGATGCATTGATAGAAATGTTAGGATTGACGTGTTCGGTAGGTGGAGGAGTCGTGGGGGGTGGGGTAGAGGACGCTGAGGAAGTCGAAGATGCCAATGATCTCAGAGACTGAGGAGAAGCAGGCTGCTGGGCGAAGTTATTGCGAAGCGTTTGATCTAAACCAGAAGTCTGGCCAGGAAACATAGCGAAGTAAGGAGTGGATGCTATGTCTAGTCAGTATCTCTGACGCATAATGCGTTGAATAATATTTGGCTTACCAATATTTTGCTGTAACTGAGCATTCATAGGAACTGCGAGCATTACCCCGGCCGACTGACGTACTTTACGAGCTAATTCATCAGCAGCTGAATCGAGGAACCCAAGAGGTAATGCCTGCGGTGCATTGAGAAGTGCAGGCGCAGGTGAAGAATCAATCATCGGAGATAGTGATACACCGGATGAAGACGAGGAGGACGCTATACTAAGTCTTCTGCTGGGCGGTGAGGCTAACGTATTTAATTGGGATGTGAATGAATAGTTTTGGAGAGGATTCAGTTCGTTTGGCAGTGAGAAATCATCAAGCCCTAGCTTTTGAGTGTCAAAGTGAAGAGCATGTGGGTCGATGGCCATTTGGGAAGTAAAGTCAAGTTCGGAGCTCAATGGAATATTATAATCCATCACATCCGGAAAGGCCTTCATGCCATATTCTCCAGACATGTTTCCTCCATCAAGCGAGGAAGACCATAGTGCAGACAGTTGTGACCAGTCTGGGGGACTTCCTCCTGTTGTGGAATCATCCATAGCGCTGTCGGTAGACTGAGAATTACGAAGCAATAAGTTTAAAGGATCGGAAGGATCCAATTCCAGGTCTGGTTGCGGTGAGCCTTTTGAGGAGGAGTTTGAGCTGGTAGACGCAGGTGGTGAAGGAGCCGAAAAAGACATGGTCGTAGTTTGAGAAAGAGATAATTATAAACTGCGACTTTGCTAATAGTCGTTCGACACTGAAATCAGGCCATCCTTATTTATGGCCACGTGGGAGATTAGATCAGTCACCGGCGCTAAAATTTTGGCTTCATTTGACTGCCACACCGGATGTAAAAGTACATAAGTTTTACCTCTTCTAGTAAACTTACAGGAGTTTTACTCCAAACTTCTGCAGGAAATGGTAACATAGTGGGAATTTCTGTATAAGTCCCTGTAAGTTTTGAGAAAATTTCACCAAAAGTTATCCATAAGTAGTATGATTTATTGACTTTTGTACCCAGTGCCAATGGGAAACTTGATCCAAAACAAGCTTTAGAACCTGTGCCTATGCCATGCCATTCAAATGGTTTTGCAATTGGAGATCCTGTTACGATTGTGTGCATTGACTGTGTTGGACCAATCAATCCATTGATCTGACTTACCATGTTGGCTTACAACAGGGTTCAATCATTGATGACATTGGTCAAAGTATCTTTTCAGATAGATTCCAAATGCTTATCTATTTCATTCACTATCATTTCAGATAGATCCTGAACCCTTATCTTGCCTTTTATCCATATTGGTTATTTGTTCTATCTGCACTCCTTATCTTTACTTCAGTATGCAAGTAACTACTTTAGGTTATACTGTAGTGGTATTGGAGATAATGCAAAGTAGTATAAAGACCCTATGAGTAGAGGTAGAACACTAGTTTTAATATCAACTTGGAGTTACTCTCTCTCAGTCCTTACACTGTCTTACTTTGTTCAACATCATTGACATCAAGTATGATACTGACTTCATCAATTGAGCAAACCTTCGACCCTGGACCACACAGTGTAGTGAGGGTATTGTCAATAACAGTACCAAGGTCCATCCTTGACATCAAAGACTTCAATCTAATACTTATAGTATCTCCACTGGATCAGCATCAAGTTCATCAATCTGCACATTCACAACACTTGCTGAAACCAATGCATGATTTTACATCAGTGGTCAGAAACAAGACATTGCTCAATATCTATGCCCCTGAAAAGGTTTACCCATATACTAGGAAGATCTTTGGAGTGTTCTCACAAAATTTGGAAGAAGTTGGCCTTGTTTAAAGAGCCCAAGGAACAGAAAGCTGCGAGAGGTGCTCAAGCATGACAACTGGACCAAGCTGTAGTTTGGTTGGACAACAGAATCAGGCTGCCATGCAAATGGATGTTGCAAAGCAGTGACGATGGTGGCAAGGCAGAGTGGAGACTTAGATGGAAATGGACAGACACTGGTCCCAATGACAAAGAGGTCAAGATAAGGGACCAGGTTGCGGGGGCTGGCTTATATATACAAGGTGGAGTGTGGGAACTATGATGTAATACTGTATAGTGTCACGAAACATTCTTTTTTCTATTATTCTTTTCTTTTCTGTTATTTACATACCTAATCACTAAAGCGCTTACACTAGCACTTATTATATTTTCACTTCCATCTAGATTACACATGTCAACCTTATTGTTCTTGCATTGTCATTTCACCTAAGCATGACTCTCTCGTGTCTGTCAGCTCATTGACAAGATGACATCACTATTGTCCCGCCTCCATGCTTCTTTTTATATTGCTTTATTATTTACTCACTGAATACTTACAGCTTTACTTATGGATATGGGTGACTCTTATTGTATGTCCTCACAGTTACGGTGTGAGATACTTCTCATGACTTCATATCCCATATGTGTCGTGACATGCCATACAGGATACGGTACTTACTTTGTTTTCTCCTACATTCCCTCTTTCCTTTACCTTTGTGACCACCTGAACCCTTCTCCATGTTTCCATATCCTTTTACTTCCATCTATCACTTGTCAGAACCTTCCATCACATTCCAGACACTTCTAGCGGCTTCCCGCGCTGTCGCTTACTCATCCGAACCCTTGTATATATAGTACAGTAGCTGACACCTAGTTCCCCATCTTGACCTCTTGGTCTTTGGAACTAGGTTAGTACCTGTATCATCATTCACCTTCAATATACTTACTTGGTCTTTGGAACTAGTTTTCCTTGTGCGACCCTAGTGATTGGCCCCTGCGCTATCACTGCCATCTTGATCATTTTATCTTTCTGCCTTCATGTGTGGTGCTAGCCCCACCCCTCACTTCGGTTGGTGCTTCGAGCCTGTGCTTCCTCTGTGCTTTCTCCCTTCGTCACCACAATATGTATATAAGACCTGGTATTTGGTAGTTATATTCCTTAGCTCTATTCTCATCTATACTCCTCAGTAGCTAGACTTGTAATTGTGTTGTCTTATTCTCATCATCTTTTCATCCTCCTGCTCATTGACTATCGTGTGATGCCTGGTTGTCTCTTGTGAGAGCTAGCAAGTCACTGACACTGACAGGCACAAGAGAGTTGTGCATAGGTGAAATGACAACATGAGAACAATAAGGTTGATGCTGTTATATCTATGCAAGCTAAGTCTTTACGAAGCTTTGCAAACTATTCCGCTACTTAGATATTACTTATATCCTTTTACTACTATGCAATTACTTCACGAAGGAATTCCGATGCAAAGCAATTACTCTATCTCTTATCATTCTTATCGGATTTATACTATCCCTTTTATATCTCTTCCTTTGTTCTTTACTTATGAGCTAACCCATTTGGGCATGGCATCACTTCGTGATTCTGACTTACCTTTAGTATAAAGCTATGGTATCGAATAGGTAGTTCCTTAGTTTAAATATCAACCTTGATATCACTTCGATAGTGATACCAATTAATCATCTATCTGTATCATTGTTTTAACATCCTCACTGTCAGTATGTTCCGCAACAGTCATTGTGAACGGAACACGTTTCCTTTTCTTCTCTTGCGGACATGCGAAGTGTCGAGGACTCTACTAATAGTGGAGTCAAGGTCCGACTACTTTGTATAGGATCGTTTTACCTCGCAAAGTATTCTCCTTTGTAATTTTCCTGCAATCATCCCGTGATCATTCCTGATGATCCCTTTGTGCACGATCATAACAGTATATTTAAACTGACACTTGGCACATTTGTCCTCATTACCCTTCACATTCCACTCAACAATTTCACATCCTTCAACAATGGTCTATACAAGGAGCAGAAGAAACCGCACCAACACTGGAGTGTCCGACAAGTTGATAACAGAGGAACCAGAAACGGTTAATCCTTTTGCATCAAACGCGACAGCCTTTGTGCCATTCGTGGAATCTATCTGAGGAGCCGGACATTCTCGATGTCGATCTAACATCTTCAATCCAGCTCCAGGACAACCTGCTAGTGCGCGGGTTTCTAGTCATCGTGCCCTTGGTCAACCTGACCATTCCGAATTTGAGTACCAAGTACCCTACACAGAAAATGATCCCATTACTGTTTGAACGCCGCAAAGAAATCACACGGCAATACCAACAACAGAGATGGAAATCCCATCATCTCCTACTACATTTACCCTTGCTGACAGAATGCATCAGCAGCTAGCAAATGCTCCCGGCCCTTTGCGAGGTCGGATACCAGTTACCACGGTGGAGATTCCAGAAAACATTGAGGAAGCGGAGATCGACGAAGAGGTAGGTCCTGACGAGTCAGGAAATCCCAGAGAACCAGGGGGATCTGATCCTGATAGTCCTGGGGGTCCCGGGGCACCTCAAGGTTCTCGCGTTCCTAGTCATTCTAGGAGTCCAGTGGAACAGGTAGGTAGTGTCCATCCGGACCCTACTGAACAATGCATCTTAGATGTGTTTCACACGTTTAAGGGTTCGCTCAATACCCTCGGAACAGTCCTCATGGGCATGAATGCTAGCAGCCCCGCGGAATCCGGAAGATTGAAGGTCAAAGATCCTGAAGTATTTGACGGATCTGACTCACGGAAACTCAAAGGTTTCCTTATCTTTGGTGTTTATTGATCGTCTGTCGTATTTTACTGATCAGAAGAAGATCAACTATACACTATCATACCTCAGTGTGGTGACGAAGGGAGAAAGCACGGAGGAAAGCACAGGCTCAAGCACAAGCCGAAGTGAGGAGTGGGGCTAGCACCACACACAAAGGCTGAAAGAGATAATGATCAAGACAGCAGCAATAGCATGAGGGCCAATCACTAGGGTCGCACAAGGAAAACTAGTTCCAAAGACCAAGTAAATATATTGAAGATAAACGATGATACAAGTACTAACCTAGTTCCAATAACCAAGAGGTCAAGATGGGGAATTAGGTGTCAGCTACTGTACTATATATACAAGAGTCTCGATGAGTAAGCGAAAGTGCGGGAAGTTGATGGAAGTGTTTGGAATGTGATAGAAGGATGCGGAATGATGTAGATGGATCCAAACAGTAACAGCGATGAGGGAAGGAGGAGATGTAGGAGAAATAAAGTAAGTACTGTATCTTGTATAGCACATCATGACATTACCCCCCTTCTACAGTCGATGTCCCAGCGACTATTTCCGTGAGGTTTTCATAAGGTTGCCAGGGTAAAGAGTTGAAGATGGCAGCTGAAATTTTTCGTGGTGCATTTGAGTGTTTTGCATAAAAATCTGCAATTGCCTCGTTGCTTGTGCCCACTAAGTTTTCTTCATGCTCCCAACTGTTGTGGCCTTCGTCGTATCCCTTCCACTTTACCAAGAATTGCAACTTCTTCCATCATCCCAAGATCCGACTGTCCAGGACCTCCTCCACATCGTAGAACTCTTCTCCCTCTACAATTTCGGGTTCTGGTGGCAGTGGCTTGATTCCGTTGACCTCATTCCCTTTCCAGGGAGACAAGCGGTTGGTATGGATGTTGTCATGGATTTTCATCCAGGTAGGTAGGTGTAATCGATATGTGAGCGGGCCTGTTTTCTCTGCAACTTCAAATGGACCTAGGTGTTTGCTCCCCAGTTTCTGGTTCTTTTGTTGTACCTTTAATTTGGTCAGGGATAACCAAACCGGTTGTCCTACTTCGAATTCCTGTACTTTTCCCTTGACTCCCTCTCTGATGCGCTCTTTGCTCATCTGTAGTGCTGCTTCTGCATCCTCACGTGCATGCTGTAGCAGTTCCAGTCGGCACTCGATGGATGGGTATTTTGTCTCGACGCCATTTGGAATGGTGAACTCAGGGGTGTAACCGTAAAGTGTTTCGAAGGGGGAGTGGCTGTGTGTGGAGTGGATGCGAGCTTTCATGACAAACTCAGCAGTAGGGATTAGGAGGTCCCAGTCATCCTGTCGGTGACTTACGTACATGCGAATGTAACGTTCAATTTCCTAGTTGGCGTGCTCTGTCTGTCCGTTTGTCTCAGGGTGATAAGCTGTGGTCAGGGCAGAGTCGATTCCTAGTTGCTTCAGTAGTTGTCGCATAACGTCTGCCGCAAATTGGGGTCCTCTATCGGAGATGAATCAATGGGGTAGTCCATGTAAGTGGAAGATTTCTTTATAAAAGAAATCTGCTACTCCTTCTGCAGTGATCTCTGTTGTACAGGGGAAGCAGTGAACCATCTTTGTGTAATGGTCAACAAAGGTGATGATTGCGTTATGGCCATCCTGTGTCATAGGCAGTTCCCCAATAAGATCCACACCAATGTCCTGCCAGGGTCCTTCCGGGACGGGGAGAGGTTGAAGGGGTGAAGAGTGGTGGGGGTTTAGGCGTTTGCGTTGGCAGTGATCACATCCGTCGACGTACTTGTCCACAAAAGAGTGCATCCCAGGCCACCAGTACAGTCTGCTGACTAGTTCCAGGGTACCATGCATCCCTGGATGACCTGTGGTGGGTGCGTCATGACAGTGTTCCAGGATTGTTTTCCTTAGCGCGGTATCTGGGGGAACGTAGACTTTGTTGCGGTAGTACACCAAACCATTTTCTTCTCTCCACTCGGCTGGACCACTAGTGAGACTCTGGGGACCTTTGATACCTTTCAGACCATCCAGTACTTCGGCCTCTCGGTTACTGATCTGCCGAATGCGGTCGAGGAGGGGATTATGGAGGATGACCATGGTTGCCGCATTAAGGAAGTGTTCTGGTTTTAGCACAATCTGTTCCCTGTTGTCCTCTGCATCGGTGACCTGGTGCTGTGCCATACGTGACAGTGCATCAGCTTGAGTGTTAGCTTTGCCTGGGCGATGTTTAAGGCGGAAATCAAACCGAGAGAGCCATAGTGCCCATCATGCCTGTCGACGACTGAGGTCCTGGGCTGTCTTCCAGTATTCAAGGTTCTGGTGGTCGGTTATGATCTCAAAGGGTTCTGGGGATCCTTCTAAGAAGCTTTTCCAGTCTTTCAATGCCTCAATGATGGCCAGCATTTCCCGGTCATAGATTTCGTAGTTTTGCTCAGCTGGATACATGGAGGAGGAGCGGTATGCGACAGGGTGCCAAAGTCCATCCTCCTGTAGTTGTGAAAGTGTACCTCCAGTAGCGAAGCCTGATGTATCCACTTCAATCCGAGTTGGTTTCGATGGGTCCCATAGTGTGAGGATTGGTGCCGATGTAAAGGAGTCCCTTAGTGAATCGAAGGCTTCCTGCTGTTGTGATCCCCAAACCCATTTAGTGTCTTTGCGGGTAAGGTTGTTCAGGGGTCAAGCTTTCTTCGCAAAACCTTTGATAAATCTCCGATAGAAGTTAGCAAATCCTAGGAAACCTCGGAAATCACGTAGCGTTGTAGGGGCCTGCCAGTTACTAACTGCCTCTATTTTGACTGGGTCCATTCACACTTCTCCTTCACTGATTACCAAGCCTAGGTATTCAATGGAAGGCCGTTCGAATTCACACTTCTCTGGTCGCAGATATAGGTCATATTTGCTGAGGCGTGTAAGCACATTGTTGACTATACTTTGATGTTCCTCCAGAGTTTCAGTGAAAACTAGGATGTCATCCAGATAAACGGCCACCTTCCCAGCAGCGATGAGGTCAGCAAATATGGAGTTCATGAGGGCTTGGAATGTAGTGGGTGAGTTTGTTAGGCCGAAGAACATGACGAGGGGCTCCAAGAGTCCTCGATTTGTTGCAAATGCTCCCTTCCATTCGTCCCCCTCTTTAATCCGCACATTGTTATATCCCCAACGAACATCCATCTTGGAGAAAACCTTGGCTTTGCGTAGTTGGCTGACAATGTCCATGACAAGGGGGAGTGGGTACCAGTTTTTTACTGTGTATTCATTGAGTCGCCAGTAATCCTACACAAATCAAAGTTTACCATCCTTCTTTTTGACAAAGAAGACAGGCGATGCCAATGGGGATTTGGAGGGACGGATGTAGCCTTTGCGCCGATTCTCTTCCAAGAACCAGTCAAGCTCTTCCTGCTCATTTGGGGACATGGGGTAGATCTTGGTCCACATGGTTCCAGATCTATGGCATGGTCCCAAGGTTTATGTTCCGGTAGTCGTTCTGATTCTTTCTCAGAGAAGACCTTTGCATGTTTCCGGTATGACGAGGGGACCATCTCTTCAAATGACTTCGACGGCTTCTCTTTGTAGGCAGCCTCTGCGAGTTGTTGAGAATACGTGTACCCTGCAGAACACCAAAGTTCTTCTGACATATGGCCAATGATCCCAGCTCGAAGTAACGCTCTCCTCCGCTTCCTGTTGCCTACCAGTCAATACAGAGGGGTACTTTCAGTGTATTCATGTATCTCTGGGTCAGACGTGGGGAGGGGGAGAGTTTCTTCAGGTGATTGGGGTTGGTCATCAGGCTCCAGGATGGAGAAGTGAACTTGTGGAGCTGCAGTGGTGCCCCAGTCTGAGTTAGCTTCTATGATATGTGCAGTGGTTCCTCCCACATTACTTTCCTTGGGCTCGGGGATTTCTTCGATGGTCATGGGGTGCGGAGTCTTTCTGGGAGAGGTGATAGACAATCACCCTTCTTTCCAGTCGATGTCCGGGTTGACCTTTCAGAGCCATGGGAGTCCAAGAATGATATCTTCTGAACCAAGGTTGGTGACGAGGTATTCAAGGAGCTGGGGTGAGTTTTGGTCTATTGTGGATAGTAGACGTACAGAGTGTGTGATCTGTCCTGCAGTGTTAGGAGATCCATCAATGTTATAAAGAGTGATTGGATGGCGGAGACAGTGAGGGAGAATTTGATGTTGTTTCATGAAATGTTCATGAATGAAGAGACCTGTGGCACCAGAGTATATCATTGCTGCACTGTCGGTATTCTTGAATCTACCTTGCAACTTAATCGGTACGCAGAAGTGAGAAACATCACTAGATTGAGCGGAACCAATTGTACACAAGGGTATAGATGCATAAGTAGAGGTAGACGAGGAGTACAGACTAGGGAACCAGGTGGCAGCCGTGGCGGGTTCCCACTTTAAAAATTCGAGTGCAACTCTGCCATTTGCTCTGCCAGTTCCTTCTGCCCAGCAGTGAGCATCTGGAGGATCTTTGTGAAATCGGTAGCGGGGGCGGGCGTGGTAGCGGCAATGGAGGTAGAGGGCTCGGCAATGATAGATGTGGCAGCGGCAGAACAAGGGATGGGCCTTGAGAGTCCCAAGAACTTCCTGCGGCAGATGGCTGCTAGATGGCCTGTTAGTCCGCAATGATTGCAGACATCGCATTCATGGTGCCCATCTGCCTTTCGATGTTCTCTGGACCCGCACCCATAGCATCTTCCCATCATGGATCTGTGATAGTCTTCTGCAGATCGGCCGGTAGTGGTGGCATCCACGTCCATTGCATTTGGATCGCGGGCCGGAACAAAGGGAGTAGGGGTGTAGGAGCTGAAGTTGGGAGTGCTTCGGGTGTATTGTTTCCCTTCCTCATCGGCACGTTCATTCTGCCTGTTGTCAATGTGAATTGCTTCATTGATCAGCGCATTCATCTGATCTGTGTTAGCCTGGGAGTTGACCAGTCCGTCCTTGATTCTCTTCGAGAAGTGATCATAGAACCGATCTCGGAGGTCAGCATCCGAGTATCCTGTCCTACTAGCATACTGTTTGAAGGTCGCCGCATATGTTGCTACCTGGTCCTTTCCCTGCCAAAGGCTTTTCAGAACTCGTTTGGCCTCTACCACTGGATCTGCTGTTTCAAACCGTTGCCTAAAGGCGCCAGTGAAATCAGCCCAGGTGGGGTAGAGGAGGGCAGGAGCTGGTACTCCTGCAGCATCCGCTCGAGCAACTTGGCTAATGTTCTCTGAGGTAGGAGTAGCCCAGATAGCTGCGTCACCATCAAGGTATGAGATGGCCGATTTGATTTTTTCTTGTTCATTACTGAGGGAATGGATACCCTGGGCCCATAGTTCGAAGGCAGCAATGAAGCGTCGTGCATCGTCACTATGCTTCCCATCATACGTCTGGGGTTTACTGACACCTTTGTTGGTGCTTATGTTGTTGGCAATGCTGGCTACTGCCGATTGTAGCGCCATTTGTTGTGTGGCAAGTTGTTGAATCAACACTGCAAGGTCTTGGGTGGTAGGAGGGTGCGACATGATGGAGGTGTTTTCAGTGGGGATAGGCTCAGGGGATGAGGATAATGGTTCTGGTGTAACCGAGATATCGATGACAATAGGCTCTGGGGATGGGGTTGATGCGACAGGGTCGGCTTCAGTTTCTAGCTCAGGTTCTAAGATAACAGTAGGGATAAGCACAGGAGAGGATCTAGTAGATGGTACAGCACTGGTAGGGCTTGAAAGTCTACCAACCCGGCTCGGAACTCGGCTTGGAATTCTAGGGATGTCTATGAATCGTCCGTTTCCTGAATCCCTTAGAGTGATGGGAGCGGGGTTACGGTATCAGTTGGGGCAAGGATTTTCGTCGCAGTCAAACCAAGCATTGTATTCTTCGTCTGGATTGTATTTGGAATGAACATCGCACTGATCTTGAATATCAAATGCATGCTGAAATCCTGAACAATCAATGTCTGGTGTAAACGAAGGCGTAGCGGCAATGGAAGGTGGAGAACCGGGTAAGTCCGATTTCCACTCCTCGTAGGATCAGTTGGAAAGGCTGATGGTACGAGTAGAGATCTTGACCTAATGTGGTGACGAAGGGAGAAAGCACGGAGGAAAGCCTCAAGCACAAGCCGAAGTGAGGAGTGGGGCTAGCACCACACACAAAGGCTGAAAGAGATAATGATCAAGACAGCAGCAATAGCACGAGGGCCAATCGCTAGGGTCGCACAAGGAAAACTAGTTCCAAAGACCAAGTAAATATATTGAAGATAAACGATGATACAAGTACTAACCTAGTTCCAAAGACCAAGAGGTCAAGATGGGGAACTAGGTGTCAGCTACTGTACTATATATACAAGAGTCTCGATGAGTAAGCAAAAGTGCGGGAAGTTGATGGAAGTGTTTGGAATGTGATAGAAGGATGCGGAATGATGTAGATGGATCCAAACAGTAACAGTGATGAGGGAAGGAGGAGATGTAGGAGAAATAAAGTAAGTACTGTATCTTGTATAGCACATCATGACACTCAGTGGTTCCATGAAGGAATGGTTCGAACCAGATATTCTGGATCCGAATCTCTCCGTGATGCCGGCATGGACGAGTTCCTTCGCGGCATTGGTGAAGGAATTACAGGACAATTTCGGTATGTATGATGCACAGGGGGAAGCCAAGGATAAGATTGGCACATTAAGGATGAAAGAATCCAATAATGTACAGAAGTATAATATCCGTTTCAATACCCTCGCGGTGTCTACTAACTGGGACTCGCATGCCCTTAAGTGGGCTTATCAATGCAGCTTGGCAAGCCATATCAAAGATGAGATGGCTCGTCTTCCAGAACCGAAGACGCTTGCGGAATACTGTTACGAGGTACTTCGCGTAGATAATAGGTACTGGAGACGAGAAGAAGAGTGGAAAAGAGAAGCTGCTAGATCGACAGGTGTTTCCTCAGGAGGGAAAGCATTGAATATGTTGAAGAAGAACGCGCCAGGTTCTTCACAATCTCCCATACCCACCACCACCACAACCACGACCTTGATGAATAACTTGGGGAAGAAAGGTAAGTCAAGTGGAGGTGGAAATTCCTCGTCATCGACAAGTGCTGCGGGGTCTTGACCTGCATACGCGAGCAACCTCAGCTCGGATGGAAAGCTCCTTGCAAAGGAGTCGGAACATCGAAAGAAGTTGGGGTTATGCGGATTTTGCGGGGGAATCATAAGTTCGACGACTGCAAGAAATGAAAGGCTCGCAAAGCTCGTGGACATGTCATGGAAACACAGGAAGCAGTGGCAAGTACCTCTTTGGCATCAGAAAAATAGTCTGCCACTCCTGTACCCCAGTACGAAGCAGGAGTTGCATTGACCAGGTTCGTACTACCAGGGAAGTTAAATTAAACGCATCCACTCTTTCCTATGATGAACGATCTTTTACTATACCTCTTACTATAGATTTTCCACTTCACAACGTTTCCGCGAAGCTTTCCTTTGTTTCCTTACTCGATTCCGGTTCTACTGATTGCTTTATTGATTCTCGATTTGTATTTAAACATTCACTTCCTACTTCTTCGATCCCTTCAATCAATCTCTGACTTTTCGATGGTTCTTTATCTCTGAAACCAATTTCCGAGACTACGTCTCTTAATGTTTGGTTTCCCTCTGGCGAGCTACTACTACTGACATTTTATGTTACTTTACTAGATTCCTCTTGCAAAGCAGTCATTTGATGTGAAAGGATTAACCATTTCTGGTTCCTCTGTTGACGACTCGTCGGACTCTCCAGTGTTGGTGCGGTTTCTTCTGCTCCTTGTATAGACCATTGTTGAAGAAGGTAAAATTGTTGAGTAGAATGTGAAGGGTAATGAGGACAAATGTGCTGAGTGTCAGTTTAAATATACTGTTATGATCGTGCAAAAAGGGATCATCGGAAATGATCGCGGGATGATCACGGGAAAATTACGAAGGAAGATACTTCGCGAGGTAAAACGATCCTAGACAATGTAGTCAGACCTTGACTCCACTATTAGTAGAGTCCTCAACACTTCATGTGTCCGCAAGAGAAGAAAGGGAAACGTGTTCCATTCATGATGACCGTCACGGAATGTACTGACAAGAAGGATGTTAAAACGATGATATGGTTAAGTGATTAATTGGTATCACTATCGAAGTGCTATCAAGGTTGATATTTAAACTGAGGAACTACCTATTCGATACCATAGCTTTATACTAAAGGTAAGTCAGGATCGCGAAGTGATGCCATGCCCAAATGGGTTAGCTTGTAAGTAAAAACAAAGGAAGGGATATAAAAGGGATAGTGTAAATCCGATAAGAATGATAAGAGATAATGAGTATTTACTTCGTGTCGGAATTGCTTCGCAAAGTAATTGCATAGTAGTGAAAGGATATAAGTAATATCTAAGTAGTGGAATGGTTCGCGAAGCTTCGTAAGGACTTAGCTTGCATAGATATAACAGGTCCTAGTGATTAATCACTTTAACACTTGACAAGTGGAGTTTGGTACCTAGGTCTGATAGGACTTGGAAGTTGAATTGAAGAAGAGGTGTATGAACCAGTCTAAGCAATATGGGTATCTATGGATAGCTACTAGACCTGGGTACATTCACATATATAGGACAAGACATGTGCTGAAGGAGCTCAGTCATGACTTGAGGAGAGAGAGGAATAAAGATCCATGGAAGCAATTCCATGAGGCATGATGGAGAGGAATGATGGATTGCCTAGGCAGTCTGTGCAGCTGCAGAATGCACTAGAGATGGTCTGTAAGGACTAAATATGTTTTCATTGTACACCAGAGCATACCTATATCAATATCTCATATGTTCTGGGACATTATCTTACTATATATGGACCTAGTCTTTCTTTTCTCTTACCAAGTCTGCCTAGTTTCGAACTTAAAGTATTATTTCTGTTTGTTTTATGAGTTTCTGTCATTTGTAGTATAAAGGGATCTAGAAATACCCTGAATATCAAGTTATTTCCCCTGTTAGCACCTAGCAGATAGTTGCCAAAAGACCCTTGTGTCTGAGTAGGCTTTGCTGTGTTTGAAAGTGTAAAGCAGTTCTCGAAAGAAGCTTTGAATACTAGTTGAGCCCATTGAAGTGAAAAGGTTGTTACTGGAAGCTCAGCATGAAAAGTCCCATTGCAACCTAAACTAGGTCAACAAGTCATAGTTGGCAGGGCAGGATATCACTAGGAGGAAGCTTTTGATATACCTAGTTGATGCAGTGTCGATGAAGCTGTATCGGAAGCAGCTCTTTAGTCTAGTCTAGTCCCATAGTTGGGAGGCCATTCACATAGTCATGAATAAATTGCATAGTTGCGACTACATATTGGTGTGATCAGCACCTAGGTTGTGTCAGGAATGACTAACACTACAAGTAACCCTTAGTGCGTAGGCACCTGTCATAGGGTGCTTGGGTATACTATTTCTTTGTTTTCCTTTGTGCATTCCATGTTACTCATTGGGTCCCATACTCGGTTATGACCCAACACTGACATCCTGTTGATTACTCATACTCGGTTAGCATCTGTATTCGTATCTATCACGGACTTGTTTGGCATAACCCTTGACCCACGACTATATTGTAGATTAGATTTGTACTTTTGTATATTGTTAAGACCGTGCCGGTGAGGTTCCGTAGGGTCTTAGGTGAATGGAGTTGAATAGTGTTGAGTTCGACGGGTTCAGTCTCGATCGAGATAACGAACAACGATCTACGATCGTTAGTCGATGTATGGAAAGATGAACTAAGAACCTTAGCACCACTATCGGTAGTGCCCTCGCCTTGTCACGTGGTTCCGTGAATGTTCAAGATGATGAGGAAGGAATAAGAGTAAAGAAGACGTCCGGAGATCGCTCGTTTATAGTGCGAATGATGATGAAGAGAGATAGAGATCCAGACGGAGTTCAGCAATGATCTAAGTTGATATTTAAACTGGAGAACCATCTACAAGATGCTACAGTATCTATACCTCATAATCTAATTGTCAAAACCATAACAATAAGAGTACTAATTAAACCGATAAGTACCCGGATAGTTCCCAGTAATAGAAATAAAAGACAATAAAAGAACAATAGAGTGAGAATCACTCGTATCCGATAGCTCGAATACTTCATGAGTTTCGATCGCAGATCGAAGAGAAGTAAAAGTATCTAAGTCAAAACATCAAACGACTGAAAGATCGATCGAAGATCGAAAGCTCGGAAGCATACCTATAACAGTATCCCCCTATTAAGGCTTTCGCCCTCGAAAGCCTAGCACGAAGTGTATGAAGTAAAATGATAAACAATCCAATCAATGGATCATAGTAGCGATCGAAAAATAGCGTACAAAAAGTGATCGATCAAATCATGTGACTGTTATATCTATGCAAGCTAAGTCTTTACGAAGCTTCGCGATCCATTCCGCTACTTAGATATTACTTATAACCTTGCACCACTATGCAATTACTTCGCGAAGGAATTCCGATGCGAAGTATTTACTCTTATCTCTTATCATCCTTATCGGATTTACACTATCCCTTTTATATCCCTTCCTTTGTTCTTTAATTACGAGCTAGCCAATTCGGGTGTGGCATCGCTTCGCGATCCTGACTTACCTTTAGTATAAAGCTACGGTATCGAATAGGTAGTTCTTTAGTTTAAATATCAACCTTGATAGCACTTCGATAGTGATACCAATTAATCAACTATCCCTATCATCGTTTTAACATCCCCTCACTGTCAGTACGTTCCGCGATAGTCATTGCGAACGGAACACGTTTATCTTCTTCTCTTGCGGACACGTGAAGTGTCGAGGGCTCTACTAATAGTGGAGTCAAGGTCCGACTAACTAGTTTAGGATCGTTTTACCTCGCGAAGTATTTACTTCGTATTTTCCCGCGATCATCCCGCGATCATTCCCGACGATCCATTTGTGCACGATCATAACAGTATATTTAAACTGACACTCGGCACATTCGTCCTCATTACCCTTCACATTCTACTCAACAATTTCCTTTATTTTCAACAATGGTCTATACAAGGAGCAGACGAAACTGTACCAACACTGGAGAGTCCGACGAGTCGGTAAGAGAGGAACCGGAAACGGTTAATCCTTTTGCATCGAACGCGACAGGCTTCGCGCCCTTCGCGGAATCAATCTCAGGAGCAGGACACTCTCGACGTCGATCTAACATCTTCGGTCCAGCCCCAGGACAGCCTGCTAGTGCGCGGGTTTCAAGTCATCACGCCCTTGGTCAACCTGACCATTCCGAATTCGAGTACCAAGTACTCTATACAGAAAACGGTGATCCCGTTACTGTACGAACGCCGCGAAGAAATCACACGGCGATACCAACAACAGAGATGGAAATCCCACCATCTCCTACCACCTTTACACTTGCTGACAGAATGCATCAGCAGCTAGCAAATGCTCCTGGCCCTTCGCGAGGTCGGATACCAATTACCACGATGGAGATTCCGGAGAACATCGAAGAAGCAGAGATCGACGAAGAGGTAAGTCCTGAAGAGTCAGGAAATCCCGGTGACCCAGGGGGATCTGATCCCGATAGTCCTGGAGGTCCCGGGGCACCTCGAGGTTCCCGCGTTCCTAGTCGTTCTAGGAGTCCAGTGGAAAGGGTAGGTAGTGTCCATCCGGACCCTACTGAACAACGCATCTTAGATGTGTTTCACGCGTTTAAGGGTTCTCTCGATACCCTTGGAACAGTCCTCGCGGGCATGAATGCTAGCAGCCCCGCGGAGTCCGGAAGATCGAAAGTTAAGGATCCTGAAGTATTCGATGGATCTGACTCACGGAAACTGAAAGGTTTCCTCATTTCTTTATCTTTGGTGTTCATTGATTGTCCCTCGTATTTTACTGATCAAAAGAAGATCAATTATACTTTGTCGTACCTCGGTGGTTCCGCGAAGGAATGGTTCGAACCAGATATTCTGGATCCGAATCTCTCCGCGATGCCAGCGTGGACGAGTTCCTTCGCGGCATTGGTGAAGGAACTGCAGGACAATTTTGGTATGTACGATGCACAGGGGGAAGCCGAGGATAAGATCGGCACGTTAAGGATGAAGGAATCCGATAACGTACGGAAGTATAACATCCGTTTCAATACCCTCGCGGCGTCTACTAACTGGGACTCGCACGCCCTTAAGTGGGCTTATCAATGCGGCTTGGCAAGTTGTATCAAAGATGAGATGGCTCGTCTTCCGGAACCGAAGACGCTCGCGGAATACCGTTACGAGGTACTTCGCGTAGATAACAGGTACTGGAGACGAGAAGAAGAGCGGAAAAGAGATGCCGCTAGATCGACAGGTGTTTCCTTGGGAGGGAAAGCATCGAACACGTCGAAGAAGACCATGCCAGGATCTTCACAAACTCCTACCACCACCACCACGACATCGACCTCGACGAATAACTCGGGGAAGAAAGGTAAGTCGAGTGGAGGTGGAAATTCCTCGTCATCGACGAGTTCTGCGGTGACCAAACCTGCATATGCGAGCAACCTCGGCTCGGACGGAAAGCTCCTCGCGAAGGAGTCGGAATGTCGAAAGAAGTTGGGGTTGTGCGGATTTTGTGGGGGAAGTCATAAGTTCGACGACTGCGAGAAACGAAAGGCTCGCGAAGCTCGTGGACGTGCCGCGGAAACACAGGAAGGAACAGCAAGTACCTCTTTGGTATCGGAAAAATAGTCCGCAACTCCTGTACCCCAGTACAAAGCGGGAGTTGCGTTGACCAGGTTCGTACTACCGGGGAAGTTAAATTAAATGCATCCACTCTTTCTTATGATGAACGATCTTTTAAAATACCTCTTACTATAGATTTTCCACTTCGCGATGTCTCCGCGAAGCTTTCTTTTGTTTCTTTACTCGATTCAGGTTCTACCGATTGTTTTATTGATTCTCGATTTGTACATAAACATTCTCTTTCTACTTCTTTTATTTCTCCAATCAATCTCCGACTCTTTGATGGTTCTTTATCTCTGAAACCAATTTCCGAGACTACGTCTCTTAACGTTCGGTTTCCCTCTGGCAAGCTACTACTACTGACATTTTATGTCACTTTACTAGATTCCTCTTGCGAGGCAGTTTTAGGTTACAGTTTCTTGACCCGCTACAATCTGTTGATTGACTGGGCATCGAGAAACATTACATTCCATTCCACTAAGCAAGTTGACTCTCCCTCGACGTCCTCCCTTCCGCGAACAGTCATTCCGGAAGAAACTGTCCCCTCGCGGGGTCAGCCTACCATTAGTTCCGAAGAGGTTCCTTCGCGGTCCTCGTCGCGAATTCGTTCTCGCCATTCACCTCGTCCTTTATCGGACTCTTTCCCCTACAAACCCATCTATTCCTATCCTTCGGTGGCTCAATTGGCCGCTTCGCGACTCGAAAACCCAGAGATCGATATTGCTCTTGTCAACGCAGAACTCTTCAACCGTGCTTGCAAGAATGCCAAGTGTGAACCACTGATCTTACGAGCAGTTCACAGCGAAGTCACAGTGCGAGCTGTTTCAACAACTTCGGCAAACACCAGCAATACTTCCTCGTTACCGAAGCATTACGCGGACTTCGCGGATGTCTTTGACAAAGTTGAATCCGAAGTGCTGCCTGAGCATCGACCTTATGACCTCAAGATTGAATTGGAGGAAGGTGCCGAACCACCTATCAGTCATCTTTACCCTCTTTCTGCCAAGGAATTAGAGGCTCTACGCGATTTCATCGATAAGCACCTCGAATCCGGTGCTATTCAACCTTCGTCCTCTCCTCATGGAGCTCCGGTATTATTCGTACTGAAAAAGGATGGAAAACTTCGACTCTGCGTAGATTTTCGTGGTCTTAACAACATCACGAAAAAGGATCGATATCCTTTACCTCTTATTTCTGATTTACTAGACGCTCCGAAAAAAGCTAAGATTTATACTAAACTCGATCTTGCTCACGCGTACCATTTAGTTCGAATCGTGGAAGGCGACGAATGGAAAACAACATTCAGAACCCGTTGGGGTTCTTACGAATGGAAGGTTATGCCATTCGGACTCACTAACGCTCCTGCAGCTTTCCAAAGGTTTGTGAACGACATATTCGCTGATCTTTTAGATGTTTATGTTATCGTCTACCTTGACGATATCTTTATTTACTCCGATGACGAGACACTACATTGCGAACACGTTCGCGAGGTTCTCCATCGACTTCGAAAACATCGACTCTATGCAAACATCGCGAAATGCGAATGGGAGATCGATATGGTAGAGTATCTTGGTTATATTCTTTCTCCGGAGGGCTTAACGATGTCGAAAGACAAAGTGAAGGCTATCATTGACTGGCCGGTACCTCGGAAAGTCAAAGACGTCCAGTCTTTTCTCGGATTTGCTAATTTCTATCGACATTTTATTTATAATTATAGCGATATCGTAGTTCCGATGACGCGACTTACGCGAAAGGATGTACCTTGGAACTGGAACACCGATTGCCAGGAAGCCTTCGAGAAGCTCAAATATAGCTTCACTCACGCTCCTATTCTGGCACATTGGGAACCAAACCGACATCTAATCGTGGAAACGGACGCCTCGGATTACGCATTAGCCGCGATCCTCTTGATCCTACTACCTGACGGAGAAATTCACCCCATCGCATTCCTCTCGAGGACTTTTCAGGCTGCGGAACTCAATTACGACACTCACGATAAGGAACTTCTCGCGATCTTCGAAGCATTCAAAGGCTGGCGACATTACCTCGAGGGATCGGGAGATCCTATCGATGTCGTTACCGACCACAAGAATCTCGAATATTTCTTGACGACGAAAATCCTTACGCGACGACAAGTTTGTTGGTCCGAGTACCTGCACCAATTTAACATGGTGATCCGATTCAGACCAGGTAAGTTAGGTGAAAAACCTGATTCAATGACTAGACGCTGGGACGTCTACCCAAAAGAGGGGGATATCGGTTACGCGCAAGTTAACCCACATAACTTCAGACCCATTTTCACTAATGAACAACTAACTACTTCCCTTTGAGCTACATTCCTAGAAGGACCGGCACTTCATTCCGCTATTTGCGATTCAATCAAACTGGATCCAGAATCAATCGCGGGATTGAGGTTCGCGAAGGACGGTACGAACACTCGTTGGACATTAGGGTCTGATGGATTGTTACGACTTGACGATCGCATTTATGTTCCTAACACTTCCAATTTACGACTCCAAATTCTACGCTACTTTCACGACCACCCACTCTCAGGTCATTTTGGTCAAAATTGGACGCTGGAAGCCATTCGACGACAATACACTTGGCCAAAGGTTCGCGATTACATTAATTCGTGTACAGTTTGCGGACGCAACAAACCTTGTCGACATAGACCTTACGGTCTACTCAAACCACTTCCAGTTCCCGTCTGACCTTGGGATTCAATATCGATGGACTTCATCGAACAATTACTGGACTCTAAAGGACATACCGCTATTTTAGTAATCGTGGATCGAGCCTCGAAACAAGGCATTTTCATCGCGACACACGACAAAATAACGTCCGAAGAGCTTGCGGAATTATTCGTCCATCACGTTTTCTCGAAACACGGAGTTCCTAGTCACGTCACTTCTGACCGAGGCTCGGAATTCGTGTCGGCTTTCTTTCGCGCTCTAGGGGAAGCTCTCTCGATCAAGCTACAGTTCACCTCGGGATACCATCCTGAGGGGGATGGACAAACAGAACGAGTCAACCAGACTCTGGAACAATACATTCGTATGTATTGCGCGTATCAACAGGACGATTGGGCAAAGCTTCTGCCTATCGCGGAATTTGCTTACAACAATGCTCCTAACGCTTCTACTGGTATTACTCCGTTCTTCGCGAATAAAGGTTATCACCCTAATATTACAGTGAAACCTGAAATCGATATCCGTTCCGATCGTGCGATTGACTTCGCGACGAATTTAGATGAGATTCATTCCTTCCTCCGCAAAGAAAGTACTAATGCGCAAACTCGATACAAAGAGCAAGCGGACAGAAAACGCATTACTCACCCTGATTTTCCCATTAATTCACAGGTATTTGTACTAGCAAAGCACATCAAAACCACTCGACCTACCGCGAAGTTCTCCGAGAAGTACCTCGGACCATTCAAAGTTCTTGAGCGAGTAGGAACACTCTCATACAAGTTACAACTCCCTTCCTATCTCAGTCGTATCCACCCAGTTTTCCATGTATCCCAACTTGAGCCTTATATTCCGAACTTGATCCCTCATCGCGAACAAACTCCCCCACCTCCGGTGGAAGTCGAAGGCGAAGAGGAATACAATGTCGCGGAGGTATTAGACTCGAAATTGGATCGTCGATACAAAAGATGCCCACTACGGTATTACATTCGGTGGGCAGGATATGAAGGTACAGACGAAGAGTTTTCCTGGGTCGCTGCGAACGAAATTCATGCGGACGAGCTGGTTCCAGCTTTCCATCTTCGTTACCCTCACAAACCTGGACCATTATGATTAACGACCCTTAATTCCTTTTATTCATGCATTGGAAATACTAATTTTTATTATATTAGCTCAACAAACTCATCGCGAAACCTTCGCAATTCATCACCATTACATTCCGTACTACCTACTAAATTACCTACTAAATTCCAAACCTTCACTCGTTCGCGATTATCCTTTGCGAAGCTCATTATAACTTCAAACTATCACATTCCTTTCCTTCCGAAACCATCGCGATTCCTCCTCGCGGAACGAATCTTAACTCCTTACACTTACTACTAAAACAAAACCCTTACAATCCAAAACCACCAAAAAAGGCAAAAAACTTATATGATTAAAAAACAAACAAAAACCAAACAAAAACAAAGACAAAAACCCAATAAAGAAAATATTACAAAATTAAAAACAAAAATTATTTACAAGTCCAAAATTTACTATTACCTCGCGGAAGTTACGTCGCACGACGTTTTCCTTTGCGAATTTCTCTTCTACTTCTTTCCTCTTCATTCTCTTCTATTTCTTCTTCCCCTTCTCCTTGTTCTTCACCGTCCTCTTCGTCTTCATCGGTTTTCGTCCTAGGTTGCACTACACGAACCAATTCCTCCATCGCGAGAGCGGATCGACTCGCGAAACCCAGAAGCAATTCCATTTGCTTCTTGAGTTGTTCGTTCTGCTCCGCGAGCAGATCCAACTTCTTCCCAAATTCTACTCCAACTAAATCCCTTTCCGCGACGCGCCTCGCGGGACCCTGATACATGTTCTCTTCGTCGATTCGCGGCTTTTTCCTCCTCGACCTTCGAGCAGCGTTCTCCCCGGACCAACTACACCGTTGTCGTTGTTGATGACAGCGGAGACAAGCCTGTGTACGCGGCTTTCCGGGTTGAGCAATGCAGTTAATAGTGTTACCTTGCGTAACACAACGAAGACACGCTTCGCAGTTACGCGAAGGGGTCGGGGGAGGGCCGTCGTCGTCGTCATCCTCATCGTCACTCTCGTCGTTATTGTCGTCGTCGTTTCCAGGCGTAGGATCTTCATCGGGATCCGGGGCTATACCAATCTACAAGTCGTTAAGCAAGAAAAAGAAAAGAAAAGAACAACTATCACTCACCACAGAAACTGGTCGTTTTCTTTTTAAAACTAATCGTTCTACTTCCGGGGTATCGCGTACCACGGATGCTGACTTGAAAATTTTCTGCTTGGAGCCCGAAGGCTCCCGCGATGCTTGATCACTAGAACATCGCGATGCAGCTTGAGCTGCACGATTCCGACGCTCTTGTAACCCCTGCAGAGCTTGGGACCTGCGCTGATCCCTTATTCTCTCTTCCTCCGCGAGTTTCTTCAAGGTGTCCGCTTTAGCCTTTGCGATGTTCTCCTCAATGATTCGTTCTTCTTCCCACTTCTTCGCGGCCTGCTTCTCCTCCTCGAGCTTCTTCTCTTCCTCGACTCTTTTCTTCTCCGCCTTGCGCTCAGCCTCACGAGCAGCCTCCTCTTCCAACCTCAGCATCTCCTCCTCGAAGGCGGCTTCCTGTGCTTCGACCTCGAGTTGACGAAGGCGGGATCGTTCCGCTTGCTCACGAACGAGGCGTGCTCGTCGTTCTTGTACGGTTTCTGTGGCGGTAACGGTGAACGACATCGTATAGTGATGAGGACTTAGGAAAAAACAGAGAAAATCTTCGCGTTTTATACGCATTTGTTCCTTGAGGGCAGGTTTGACTCTAAATTTTTCGTTTACCTCGATCATAACTCGCGTGGCACTTTGAAAATTTACTTTTCTTTTTTACTTTTCCATTTTATCTAATTTTAGATTCATCAATCATTAACAATCACATAGGCTTTCGAGGGCGAAAGCCTAAGAGGGGGATACTGTTATATCTATGCAAGCTAAGTCTTTACGAAGCTTCGCGATCCATTCCGCTACTTAGATATTACTTATAACCTTGCACCACTACGCAATTACTTCGCGAAGGAATTCCGACGCGAAGTATTTACTCTTATCTCTTATCATCCTTATCGGATTTACACTATCCCTTTTATATCCCTTCCTTTGTTCTTTAATTACGAGCTAGCCAATTCGGGCGTGGCATCACTTTGCGATCCTGACTTACCTTTAGTATAAAGCTACGGTATCGAATAGGTAGTTCTTTAGTTTAAATATCAACCTTGATAGCACTTCGATAGTGATACCAATTAATCAACTATCCCTATCATCGTTTTAACATCCCCTCACTGTCAGTACGTTCCGTGATAGTCATCGCGAACGGAACACATTTATCTTCTTCTCTTGCGGACATGCGAAGTGTCGAGGGCTCTACTTATAGTGGAGTCAAGGTCCGACTAACTAGTTTAGGATCGTTTTACCTCGCGAAGTATTTACTTCGTATTTTCCCGCGATCATCCCGCGATCATTCCCGACGATCCATTTGTGCACGATCATAACAGTGACCGATTATAAATCAATGTTGAAAACTTTCTAAGTCCTCACTTCTCTTTCTTTTACTATGACAATCCATGTCTCCAACCCCTTCTAAGGAAAACTCGCCATCGGACGATGAGGAGAGGGCTGAGGAGCTTCATCTCCGGAAGAAGCGGGAGGAGCAGGAGAAGCGAGAGGCTGAAGAAGAAACGAACCGAGCAAAATTGGTGGGTGCACTCGTCCAGGCATTGATCGCCAGACGAGAGAAAGAAAATCATCCAATCGATGTGGATTCTACCGCCGAGGTTGGAAAAAAGAGGAAGCGAATAGCAATGGTGAGTGTTCTTCAATTCTTTTTAATTCTTTTCTAACTTGGTTTTCAGATACCATCCAACGGTGACCCTGAAGACGACGATCCTAATCCAGGAGATGACGGCGAAGATTCCGGGCCAGACTCGGATGAATACAAGGACGAGAATGAAGATCACGACGAAGAAGATCCGGATATCCCCCCAACCCCGACTCCAACCTTCACGCCTCGAAAAGCTTCGAAGTGCGACCGCTGCACTTCGAAGAATATGTCTTGTTCAATGATCGGGAATGGATTGGCCTCCTGCATTGCCTGCAGGAAAGCGAGAGTGAAGTGTTTGTTGGTCGGAAGCGAACGAACAATTCGAAGGAGTAAGAGGCTGCGAAGGGAGGATTCCATGGTGGCTTCCTCAAGTAATGAGAGGATCGATGCTCTTGAGAGCTTTCGCGTCGATTGCATCTGATGGAGGATATGGTGAGGTTCATCGTTCAAACAATTCGGCCCATCAATGCGAACAAGGAATTGGAGGAGGATCGAGTGAAGAGAACGGGAGATGTGAAGGGAAAAGGCTGAAAGGATTAAGTGGCCCAGGATTCGTTTTCATCTTCTTCGATATTTTTGTTATTTGGACTTCATAAATAATTTCTTTTTTGTATTTCGATCATCGCCCATAGCCCGATCGAGGGTTTGAATGAATTTGTAGATAAAATTTAAGAGTGATAAAAAATGACGTCGATCGTGATTTCGATTGAAGGACTTGTAAATAAAATTTGAGTTTAAATAGGACTGAGCTGTCCGAAAAGTTTTGATCGATATCGATCTCTCGGAAAGGATCAACGCTCAATAAGCTATCATGGCATTGATCCTTCCGGTCGATCTCAACCGGTCGGAAAGGAAAGAAAATAAAAGAAATAAAAGATAAGTAAAAGCGTATGAATGATTATTCGATAAGATCCAGTAAAGGCCCAGGTTTGAGTGGGTATTGTTTGTGGAATTCTTCGAGGAGTTCTTCTGTGTGCATTTCGTCGGCTCCAATCCACGAAAATTCTTCGTCAGTACCTTCGTAACCTTTCCAACGGATAAAGTATTGCAATGGGCATCGACAGAATCGACGATCCATTTTCGAATCTAGAATTTCAGCAACTTCAAATTCCTGCTCACCGTCGACTTCGATCGGAGGTGGCGGAGCTTGAGTTCGATTCGGAATGGGGTTAGGAGTGTAGGGTTCCAATTGCGAGACGTGGAATACTGGATGGATCCGGGAAAGATAATCAGGTAGCTGTATCTTGTATGCGAGTGTTCCGATGCATTCAATGACCTTGAATGGTCCAAGATACTTCTCTGAGAATTTCGGGGTTGGTCGAGTAGTTCGAATGTGCTTGGCTAAGACAAAGACTTCAGAACCGATTTGGAATTCGGGCGCGGAAATTCGCAATCGATCGGCTTGGTCTTTATATTTCTTCTGAGCGTTCGTGATTTCGTCGCGAAGGAATGAATGAACTTCGTCAAGGTTGGCGACAAAGTCCTGCGCTCAATCAGAACGGATATCAATTTCTGGATGAATCGATATGTTGGGATGATAGCCTTTGTTTGCGAAGAAAGGGGTAATTCCGGTTGAAGCATTTGGGGCATTATTGTAAGCAAACTCAGCCATCGGAAGAAGGCCGGACCAGTTGTCCTGTTGGTAATTGCAGTAAATGTGAATATATTGTTCCAGGGTCTGGTTGACTCGTTCGGTTTGTCCATCAGCTTCGGGGTGGTATCCGGAAGTATAGTGAAGTTCCATATTGAGCGATTGCCCGAGTGCTCAAAAGAAAGCGGAGACGAACTCAGAACCTCGATCGGAGGTTACGTGGTTCGGAACTCCGTGTTTGGAGAAAACATGAATGACGAATAATTCAGCTAATTGTTCAGAGGTAATCGAAGTGTGACACTTGATGAAAATCGATTGTTTGGATGCTCAATCCACGATAACGAGGATGGAATTGAATCCGTCAGACATTGGAAGTTCTTCAATGAAGTCCATTGATATCGAGTCCCAAGGTCGTGAAGGAACCGGAAGTGGTTTGAGTAATCCGTACGGTCGATGGCGACGTGATTTGTTCCTGCCACAAGTGGTGCAAGAGGAAACATAATCGCATACGAAATCTCGAATCTTCGGCCAAGTATACTGTTGTCATATAGACTCGAGCGTTTGGTTCTGACCGAAGTGACCTGAGAGTGGATGATCATGGAAGTAATGTAAAACTTGAAGTCATAAATCCGAATGATTCGGAATGTAAATCCGATTGTTGAGGTGTAGTAATCCATCTTCGCCGATAGTCCATCGAGGTTTGGTACTGTCTTGAGCAAGGGTAAGCCCAAGTGCTGATTCGGGATCGATCGAAAGTGAGTTCCGGATTGCTTCATGTAAAGCGTTGATATCCATTACGATCAATGCTCGAAGTACCGGACCCTCAAGGAAGGTAGCTCGAAGTGAAGTGGTGAACTGTTCGTTAGTGAAGATAGGACGGAAATTCTGTGGATTAACTTGGGCGTAACCGATATCCCCCTCTTTTGGGTAGACGTCCCACTGTCTAGTGATAGAGTCGGGTTTTTTGCCAAGTTTTCCGGGTCGAAAGCGGATAACCATATTGAATTGGTGAAGGTATTTGGACCATCGAACCTGCCTTCGAGTCAGAATTTTGGTGGTAGAGAAATACTCAAGGTTCTTATGATTGGTGACCACATCGATCGGGTCTCCGGAACCTTTGAGATAATGTCTCCAGGCCTTGAAAGCTTCGAAAATTGCAAGTAGTTCCTTGTCGTGAACGTCGTAGTTGACTTCAGCTGAATTGAGAGTTCGGGAAAGGAAGGCGACTGGGTGAATTTCCCCGTCGTCGAGCATGATCGAGAGAATTGCGGCGATCGCATAGTCCGAAGCATCGGTTTCGATGATCAGAGCTCGATTCGGTTCCCAGTGAGCAAGGATGGGTGCATGAGTAAATGTGTACTTGAGTTTTTCGAAAGCCTTTTGGCATTCGGCTGTCCAAATCCAGTCGACCGTTTTTCGAGTGAGTCGAGTGAGTGGGATGACAATATCGCTGTAATTATAAATAAATCGTCAATAGAAATTAGAGAATCCGAGAAACGATTGTATATCCTTGACTTTCCGTGGTACAGGCCACTCGATGATGACCTTGATTTTGTCTTCCGCCATGGTGAGACCAGCAGGTGAAAGTATGTATCCGAGATACTCTACTGTGTTGACTTCGAAGAAGCATTTGTCGAGGTTGCAGTAAAGTCAAGCTTCTCAAAGGCATCAAAGAACCTCCCGAACATGCTCTTTGTGATCTTCCGGATTATCCGAGTAGACTAGAATGTCGTCGATGTAGACGATAACATTGACATCCAATAAATCCGTGAAGATAGTATTGACGAAGCGTTGAAAAGCTGCGGGGGCATTCGTGAGTCCTTCAGGGATTACCTTCCATTCGTAAGAACCGTATCGTGTCCTGAAGGCGGTTTTCCATTCGTCGCCTTTGGCAATCCGAACGAGATGGTAGGCATGAGCTAAATCGAGCTTGGTGTAAACGGCCGCTTTACGAGGTGCATCGAGTAGGTCGGAAATGAGAGGGAGTGGGTAGCGATCCTTCTTGGTGATGTGATTGATTCCTCGGAAATCGACACAGAGTCGAAGGGACCCGTCTTTCTTCGGAGCGAAGAGGACCGGTGCACCGTAAGGTGAGGAAGAAGGTTGAATGATGCCTGTAGCAAGTTGCTTGTCCAGGAAATCATGAAGGGCTCCCAGTTCCTTCGGGGAAAGTGGATAGATTCGTCCGAGAGGTGGCTCGGCACCATCCTCTAAGTCTATCTTGAGATCGTATGATCGATGCTCCGGAAGTTCTTCCGAAGATGATTTGTCGAAAACATTGGCGTAATCTGCATACTTGGATGGAAGAGTAGTTCGTGGTTTCTGAGAAGTAGTTTCATCAGTACTCGAACTCTTAGCAGTAATTTCGGATGGAAGATAACGAAATAGGATCGGTTCCATACCAGAGTCTTTACAGACTCAGTTGAAAGCGACTGCTCCTAGAAGCACAATGTCGACGTCTGGTTTTTCCGCAGATTCAGTACGAGATCCCATTTGCGAAAGACTCGGATAGGAGTAAATGGGTTCATAAGGGAATTTGTCCGAAAGGGGACGAGGTTTGAGGTGAGAGCGAGGTTTGGATTGAGTTGTTCCGGGTTTCGCTAGAAAAGATTCCTGAGGTGGAATCGGCACTTCGGATTCCGTAACCGGAGGGTCCGGAAGTGAAGACGTCTGAAGAATATCAACTCGGTCAGCGTTTCGGAAAGAAATCATTTTTGTAACCCAATCAATCAATGGATTGTAGCGGGACAAAAAACTATATCCTAGTATGGCTTTGCAAGATGAATCCAGTGATGTAACAAAAAAGTTAATCAAGAAAGACTCACTGGTCGGAAAACGGATCGAGAGTTCGACCGTTTCCGAGATAGAATTTGCGGTAAGAGAACCATCGAATAAACGAAGATTGATCAAAGGGATACGTGTAGTCAGAATAGAATGATTCTTTATGTAAGAAGAATTGATGAAAGAGTCTGTAGAACCGGAATCAAGTAAACATGGAAATTGTAGCAGAGATAAAGTACCAGCCAGTTCATCCGGTGTTTGAAATTCAGTAGTAAGAGTGAATCGGAGAGATCATTCATATTCGGAAAGAGCGGATGCGTTTAGAATTACTTTCCCTGGGTTGGCATGAACCGGATCAACGCAACTCTCGCTTCGTACCGGGGTACAAGAGTTGCGGATCATTTTTCCGAATCATCCGAAGATGATCGGACATCCGTAGGAGCATCCTCCTCAACCTCGGCGGCACGACCGCAAGGTTGATTCGACTTTCGATTCAGGCAGTCCTCTAGCTTATGCTTACCACCACAAAACATACACAGTTTGAATTTCCTGCGTCTCTCCTTCTCTTCTGGCTTGACTTTATCATCCGGTCCAAGATGTTTTCGGTGGGGCTTCGGCTGTTGAGAAGTCAAAGGATTCGAAGATTGACCCGAAGGTCCGGTTCCGGTTGATTTATTCTTGTTGCTGAACCAAGGCTTCTTCCCTTGGTTCTGACCGGTAGTCTGCGGGTTAGTAGTGCCCTTAGACTGATTATCGGATGAAGGAGATTGCGGAGAGGGATTCTGATTACCTGTCTTCTCAGAATTCGAGTTCTTACCACCCGAACCTGTTCCGCTATAGCGAGAAGATTCTCGTTTCTTCTCTTCCTCTCTTCGCCAGTACCGGTTATCGATTCGAAGTACCTCTGCCCGATATTCGGTGAGGTTTCGAGGCTCCGGAACGCGGGCCATTTCGTCCTTAATTCGGGACGCGAGTGCGTGCTGATAAGCCCACTTCAAGGAGCTTGCGTTCCAATCGGTGAGAGCAGCGAGTGAATTGAATCTACGAACCGATTCGCTTTCCTTCATCCTTAACTTCCCGAGCTTATCCTCGACATCCCCCTGAGCGTCGTAAAGACCGAAGTTATCTTGTAACTCCTTCACGAGCACCGCAAAAGAACTGGTCCACATAGGAAGTGCGACCGTGTTGGGATCGAGGATATCTGGCTCGAACCATTCGCGAGCAGATCCACCCAGATAGGAAAGGGTGTAGGCAATCTTCCTTTGATCGGTAAAGTAGTTAGGACGATCGAGAAAGACGAGAGATAAGGATACAAGGAAAGATTTGAGCTTCCGGGGTTCGAGACCATCGAAGACATCAGGTTCTCGAACTTTAGCTTTACTTGATTCGGAAGGTTCTGTTCGTAGATTTGCGATAGCATTACCTAATCCGTCGAGTGTTCCTCGGAAGGCTTGGAACGTTTGTAGAAACTCCCTTTCGGAGGAGTTGTTGTTAGGTGGGAAAATAGGCCTCCTAGGACTCCCTGGTCCATCAGATCCTCCACCACCTGGCCCACCGGGTCCACCACCGCCTGGTCCTCCTGGTCCATCAGGTCCTTCGTCGTCCGGTCCACTCGGATCGGCCGGGTTATCACTAGGACCTCCTAGCTCTTCTTCAACCTCTCGATCTTCTCGAACTTCTTCTTCGAGTTGATCTTCTCCATCTTGATCTTCAGGAATTTGAGTATTTTCCGGCGCGTTTCGAGCCAAGAGTTGTCCAAAAATAGTAGCTGCCGTTGGAGATGGAGGTATGATTGTGGATGAAGATGCTGTGGCGATTCGAGTTACCGTTCGAGGTGTTCGGACTTGAACCGGTATTCCAGTTGCGGTGTACAGGGTTTGAATTTTGTAATTCAATGTTTCGGTGTTACTGCCGATAGCGATTTCAGGATTCACTTCCGTGGTGGGAAGTGCTGTCAATGTCGTTGGCCCAAATACATTGGTTCATCTTCGACCTCCTAAGGCTGAGATTGATTCTGAATATGGCACGAATGATTGTGCATTAGCGAGGAATGGGTTTGGCTCTTCAGCAGGATTCGGTACATCCGAATTGTCCGTGGTTCCGGTGAGAGTTCTTGTCCAGTTCCTTCGTGCTTGTCAAGTCACTGGAGGCGCCATAAGATATGTAAAGGATGATAAGCGACAATAGCGAGAAGCAGTTTAAATATACTGTTAAGACCGTGCTGGTGAGGTTCCGTAGGGTCTTAGGTGAATGGAGTTGAATAGTGTTGAGTTCGATGGGTTCGGTCTCGATCGAGATAACGAACAACGATCTACGATCGTTAGTCGATGTACGGAAAGATGAACTAAGAACCTTAGCACCACTATCGGTAGTGCCCTTGCCTTGTCACATGGTTCCGTGAATGTTCAAGATGATGAGGAAGGAATAAGAGTAAAGAAGACGTCCGGAGATCGCTCGTTTATAGTGCGAATGATGATGAAGAGAGATAGAGATCCAGACGGAGTTCAGCAACGATCTAAGTTGATATTTAAACTGGAGAACCATCTACAAGATGCTACAGTATCTATACCTCGTAATCTAATTGTCAAGACCATAACAATAAGAGTACTAATTAAACCGATAAGTACCTGGATAGTTCCCAGTAATAGAAATAAAAGACAATAAAAGAACAATAGAGTGAGAATCACTCGTATCCGATAGCTCGAATACTTCGTGAGTTTCGATCGCAGATCGAAGAGAAGTAAAAGTATCTAAGTCAAAACATCGAATGACTGAAAGATTGATCGAAGATCGAAAGCTCGGAAGCATACCTATAACATATATAAGGTCAGCTAAGGTCTTGTAGTGACCTTAGCTTCGTTATTCAACTTGACTTCTGGGTTTCTTCTCAAAGACATCTGAGACACTTAGCTGTTTGTGGTTTTGTGTGTCGACATTGACCTCTGACAGGTTGACTAGTTGAACTACAGAGGTTCTTCTATATACCATCCCTGACACGAGACATTGTTATTGGTGTTTAAAGTAGAGTGTACTTTGGTTCTCTTAGTGGAATCTTTGACAATGCACCTCACACAAATTTGATAGCAGTGTTCCTAGGTTGTTTGGTTTTGGTGTTTGTGATGTTCATGTCCTACGTTCACTGATCCCAAGCATCTAGCTCATTATCAGGTCTTCATCATCATCAGTGAGCATATTGCCATCAGGCTCAACTGACTCATGTTGTTCATCCTTTAGACTGCCAGCAACACTTTCTCCATCTGATGGAGTATTGCCATCCCCTTTCAGGGTCATCCTTCCACTTCGAGCAGCCTCATTATACAAGATAGGACAATGCTGAGCCTGTGTCTCATCATTGACACTGGCAGCACTGACTGAAGTCCCCTGTCGCTGAGACTGACCGGGACATCGAAGGTTGTAATGGGTGT
Organism: Lentinula aciculospora; assembly: GCA_028011355.1. NCBI lineage: Eukaryota > Fungi > Basidiomycota > Agaricomycetes > Agaricales > Omphalotaceae > Lentinula > Lentinula aciculospora. The sequence goes on along the minus strand of JAOTPV010000034.1, from coordinate 615,974 downwards.
TGTGGATAGTTGCAGTAGACATTTGTTGTAAGAGGTGAGAAGATAAGTTTGTTGAGATTTTTGTTGTCCAAATCAGGGTCTGCATTGATCAGACAAGGAGGTTTCCATAGGGGACGATGTTGAGAGGGGTTTTTAGAGAGTAGAAAGCAGTTTTTGAGGGTTAAAAATATGTAACATGACACGAGAGATGGGGGACAAAGTCGGTGCTCAGGCAATAACCATTGTAAACTGGGGTAGATTTCGAGAGAACCTAAGGTAACGAATACATGAGCATCGCCTTATATACTGTACGAGTGCATAGGGTGTCCATAAGTAGAAATATACGAGAGATTTGGCATAGGGCATAGAGCATAGAGCATCCTGATAAGATATGAAGGATTTGTCATATATAGAGATAAGGAAATACTCGCGGTTTGTTCATGACCGCTACACACTTGCAGTACTCACTCTAAAATCTCAAGATATTGGGACTAAGGGTTTTTAGGTGCTGGGAATTCAGCTATCTACTTCATTTTTGTGTCCGGTATGTATTTGCAACAGCATCAACAATTTTGACAAAATCACAAGATCCCGAACAACCATAGGACTACTAGTCTCTACCAGTGTACATTAGAACGCATATTTTACCTAATGGCATCGCCACCGTCGCTTCCCGCAATTCAACTCTGCAAGCTTTGATTGCGAATCCCGTAGATTTCGAATCGAATTTTTACTTGGTTTTTGTCGCAACCTCTTGCATCCTTGACTGCTTAACAGGCCGAACAACTCGCAACCAACAGAACATTTCATTGGAATAGATGAACATAGCAACCAGGGCATCTTCGAAAAAATCCAGCCCTCACCAGACCTTCTTGCCTTGCTGAAGCTTCACTCTACATGCTATATCTCTACCATTCTCTACCATTCTCTCTAGTGCCGTGCCTGACTGCCGCGGGAGCAGGCGACTACTAACTATTGGCATTGTATGAACATAGTATTGTCAGTAGAGTGGTACATGAGTATTTTAGTGTGCCCGCTACAGCACTATGCCTTCTCCTTGTTGAGCAAAGGTATGGTGCCCAAAAGGGCGGTATTTCGATATCTTGGCCAGAGGGATGGTGAAAAAGGCCGAAAAGTTGCCCAATCGGGAGTTGTGGGAAAGCCGGATATTTCGGCGTTTGTGGAGGAGACCTTATCGAACATTTTCAGGGGTCCCGACGCGCTTTCTCGTGAGAAAGTTGCGCATCCTTCACGCTCTTCATTCTCACTACATGCCCTCATTTACCAATGCCTCGACGCTGAATAAAAACAGAAAACCGACAGACCAAGATTTGTACAGTTTTTGTCTTGCCGTCCGCGAGAAGAAAGATTGGGAGAGAAAGATTTGGGATGAGAACCTCGCTCTGAAATGGTCTATTGAAGCTGAGCTTACCCCATTGGGATCCGCGGTGCTGCAAGGAGAGGCTTTGGCTGCGGTTCAGTAAGACGTTCTCTATCTGTTATAGATATACAAACTCAAATATATCATATTCAGAGAACTCCGACGTGAAACAACAATACACGAACTTGACCATGCCATTATGTTGGTTCATGGACCAGACAGCAGCATAACGGAGAAGTATCGCGGATCTGTTACCGGAATAGACGACCCGGAATTTATCAATGCTTTGAAGTTCGCTCGTGGTTCAAAGTACGCAATCAGGGAACCTGATCTGAAGGAAAGGGGTATGGGAGTATTTGTTTCGGATGATTTGGTGCCAGAGTCTGTTCATCGGGAGGCGAGTAGCTCAGGATATCGAGGAACTAGCGATGCTAATAAAAGGGTATAGCTTGTACAGGAATTGAATGCGTTAGCTGTAAAGGAACCCAGAGATTTTCATCCTAGTTCTTTCGGCAAGGTGAGGGTTTTCCAGTTGTGGTCATTCTCATATGATCTGGGCGTAGGTTCAAGACTTGATCCATCCTTCACTCTGCAAGCAATCTTCTCTTCCTCCCGCTGCATATCCATCCTGACCAGACATCCTCCCAGATCCTTATATTGCCGGCACAACCCATGTCTATCCTGACGTCAAGCTTCCTCCAATCGAAGACGACAGCTTTTTTTGTACAGATATCAGCAACAACTTAGATATCGAAGATATGGTGTCGTCCTTTGCCTGGATACCTTCCGTATTTGCGGTATCATTGGACGGGACTGACGTTCATATCGATTCATACATAAATGGTTTAGGCACGAGGGAGGAGTATCCTAGTCTTTTCAGAGTGATTGAGAAGATGTTTTTACTTGCTTTGCCGCACTTTGAGAAGACGATAAACGAAAGCGAGAAGTATAACCCGCAAATATCCCCTTCTGGTTTGTGGTTTGGACAATTGATCATAACATGCGGGCTGACCCTAAATTCCAGTGGAACGATGGATGGACCGCCAGAAGTTTGCATCGATGCATGAGTTTTCACTCACGAGAGAGATGTGGAAAGGTTTTTTGGATGAACACGAGTCGAAGTGGGAAACTCAGAAACGCGAACGGAAAGAAGCTCGAGAGAGGTTGCGTGAGGAAATCCGTGACGAGAGCATGAATAAGAACTTTTTGAAGCTTAGCAATGAATTCGTGGCTTCGGACATGTATAAAGGCCAGCAGTTAAAGGTCATTGTAAAGGTGTGCTTTCTCTGTCATCAATCGAGAGAGTATACTGTGTGTAATACCTGACTATCCTTGTCCAGGCTGCCAATTACACTCTGACCCCGGGGCGAGAATACGAAGGATCATGGCATATGGAGGGAATGGTTGGTACCACCTTTCCTTTTTTGAAAATATGTATATTTATATGAGAGTTTCAGCCTCACGAGCGAATCATAGCCTCAACGATATACTACTATGAAACCGATGATGCCATTGAGGATAGAGGATTGAGTTTCCGTAAATTTCGAGACTCAACGAAAGACTTTCCTGATATTGAGAATTTTGGATACCGGCATGAGGTTCGTGGCCAGTGTTTTTTCTTGTTCAGTTCTAAGATTCATAATTGATTCACTGTGCTTATTAATTTGGCGGAATAAATTTCCAGCATTTTAGACTAGCTTTTGTTAAGGAGAACGGTCCCAATTCCAGCAAAGATAGGATCCTCAATCATGATGTAGAAGATGAAGAATTCGAATACGAAGACAACTATCCTAGTGACTGGGAGACCAAGATCGATCATCAAAGCAACACTCAACCAATATTCACGTCCGAAATACCGAGTTTTATCAAGCAGGGTACAGTCTTGACGACAAATTTTAATTCAGAATTACTAGTTAGACAGAAGGGTACTGGGAGAATGCTTTCATTCCCGAACTGGCTTCAGGTATTTACCTGTGTTGCGCTATTGTTTCCACAACAATCACACTTCCTACACAATAGCACAAGGTGGAATCAATCAAGAACCAAACTGGGACAGGTAATGCGGTGGCGACACGAAAGATCGTATGTGACGGTTCGCACATACATTGTGTATTCCCTTTAACTTGGATCTATACCTGCGTAGCTTTGTTTCTTCCTTGTTGACGACACTATCCAAGACCAGTTTGAAATCACTCGCCCTGGATTCACAGTTGGCGGACTTGAAGAAATGAACGTCCTCACAACCTCCGAAGTACCCATGCAGACGCAGAAAACTAATGAGCCCACAATGCGTGCGCTTATTACTATGGTATCCGAGAGGCTGACAGGGCAAATTTTGCCTCCCGAGTTAGTGCAAATCATATGCGAGTATGTATTCGAAGGGACGTTTACTAGGGAAGAGGCGGAGAAATATAGGCTGAAATTGATGAACGATAGGAAAGTTCGGATGAAGCGGGACTTTGGACATGTATGTTCTCTCAATATTTGACCTTTGATAACCAATTGATTGATGGAATTGGATTCATTTTGCAGGACCGAACCTACTCGTTGTGTGAGCATTGAGGGTTCAAGATGTGAAGGCCTCATGTCATTGTGTGTACTTGGATAGAGCCTATAGATGGTATGAAATTATGAATGGAATGTTGGTTATCCTACTTATGCCGCCGCCCTATTCGTAGTAAATCCAACATGACTTCTTCCCGACGCAATCACTATCAGTTATGTCACACTGTAATTCTAATAGCCTGGCCTTTTCCGGTTACAATTCCCCCAATTTTACATCTTCTGGTGTATATCGCTGACTCTCAACGTCGTCAATTGCAAATCTCAAGAAGAGACTGGCCAATCAGGATTTGCACCGGTTCTGTGCTGCGGTTTGTGAGAACCAAGATTGGGAGCAAAAGGTTCGGAATGAGAAACTAGCTTTGAAAGGTCCAAGATACTTCTTGGAGAATTTCGTGGTAGGCTGAGTGGTTTTAATGTGCTTCGCTAGCATGAATACCTGTGAATCAATGGGAAATTCAGGGTGAGTAATACATTTTCTCTCCACTTGCTCTTTGTAACAAGCTTGTGCATTAGTAATTTCTTTGTGGAGGAAAGAATGAAGCTCATTTAAGTTAATTGCGAAGTCAATCATGCAATCAGAATGGATGTTGATTTTGGGTTTTACTGTAATATTAGGGTGATAACCTTTATTTGCAAAGAATGGAGTAATTCCAGTGGAAGCATTAGGAGTGTTGTTGTAAGCAAATTCTGTGATAGACAGAAGTTTTGCCCAATTGTCCTGTTGATATGCACAATACATGCAGATGTATTGTTCCAAAGTCTGGTTAACTTGTTCTATTTGCCCAACTGCCTCAGGATGATATGCAGAAGTAAAATGTAATTTGATTGAGAGAGCCTCACTCAAAGTGTGAAAGAAAGCCAAAACAAATTCTGAGCCACAATCAGAAGTCACATAGCTAGGAACTCCATGTTTCAAGAAAATGTGACAGACAAATAATTCCACAAGTTCTTCAGCCATTATTTTGTCATGTGTCGCGATAAAAATGCCTTGTTTCAAGGCTCAATCCACAATTACTAAAATAGCTGTATGTCCATTAGAAGAAGGTAATTGTTCAATGAAGTCCATTGAGATAGAATCCCATGGTCAAACAGGAACTGGAAGTGGTTTGAATAGACTGTAAGGCCAATGTTGATGAGGTTTGTTGCCAGTCCTTCTAAGAACATAGCTTGAAGGGAAGTAGTAAGTTGTTCATGAGTGTCATATGTATGTGAATTGAGTTATTCTGTGATTCCGCAATCCATTTACCTACTTCGTGAAGAGTTCTTAAGCCCAGGAATCCTTTGTTATCTTTCCTCATCATTATCAGATGAGTACTATACCTATTATATCCCTTCCTTTGTTCTTTACTCCACAAGCTAGTTTATTCAGAGTTAGTATCGCTTCACAACACTTATATAATGCATAGTATAAAGCTACTGTCACAAAGAGGTGACGACGGTGGCGGAGCGGAGCGGAGACTTAGGCGGGAGCGGACAACTGGTCCCAACGACAAAGTTATATTGATAATAAATACAAGTAAGTAAGTTAAAGACATACCTGGTCCCAACGACAAAGAGGTCAAGATAAGGGACCAGGTTGTGGGGGCTGGCTTATATATACAAGGTGGAGCGTGGGAACTATGAGGTAATACTGTATAGCTCAGGCACAAGGAATGGAATGGAACTAATAGAATGGAATGGAATGTTCCGGAATGATTATTGTAGGTAAGAGGGCTTGGATGGTGTATCGTAAAGAAAGGAAAATGATAGGGGGTGGGCTCACTTCATGACATTACCCCCCTCCTTATGACCATTGCCCTCAATGGTCAAGCTTTTGCCGCCTGAGGGTGCTTTTTGTGGAATTTTCGGATAGTTGCTGGGGCGTGTTCAAGATTTGGTGCAGGTTCCCATGAGTTGTGTCCTGCATCGTAGCCTTTCCACTTTACCAAATACTCTAACTTCTTCCACCTAATCCGACTATCCAAGATGTCCTCGACCTCATACTCCGGCTCATCCTCATCCTCTAGATATACTGGTTCCGGTGGTGTTGCAATTTCGCCATTTATGGTGTTCCCTCTCCAAGGGTACAATTTATCGACGTGGAACACAGGATGGATGCGGTCCAGGGATAGTGGGAGGTCTAAACGGTAGTCCAGGGGCCCAACCTTCTCCAAAATGGTGTAAGGTCCTAGCTGTCGATCCCCAAGTTTCTCACTGGAAAGTTGGAGCTTGATGTCTTCTGCGCTTAGCCAGACCTGATCTCCCGCTTGGAATTGATGTGCCTTTCGTTTTCCTCGTTCATAGTTTTCCTTTTGCCATCTTTTTCCCAGGTGTAGAGCTGCCCCGGCATCCTGTCGCACCTCTCGAAGGATCTGAATGCGATCATCCACTGCTGGAATCCCACTTCGCTGACCAACGGGAATGTTAAATAGGGGGAGGTAGCCGTAAGTGAGCTCGAATGGGGAGATTCCAAGTGCAGAGTGGGTACGTGAGTTAATCACAAACTCCGCCATTGGCAAATGCTCTGCCCAGTCATCCTGACGACGTCCCACATACAGCCGGAGATACTTTTCGACTTCTTGGTTTGCCCGCTCGGTTTGCCCATTCGCTTGGGGGTGGTATCCCGATGTGAGATTGGATTTGATTCCCAGGCGGGAGAGTAGTGATCGCATGAGCTTTGCTGCAAACTGGGGTCCTCGGTCTGATACAAAGCGGAGGGGGAGGCCATGGAGGCGGAAAATTTCGCGGTAGTAGATGTCAGCGACACCTGCTGCTGTGATTGATGTGGTACAAGGGATTGCGTGGATTTGTTTCCCGTAGAGGTCGGTGCAGACAAGGATGGCATCGTATCCTTGTGAATTGGGCAGCTGTGTGATCAGGTCAACTCCCACTTCTTCCCACAGACCTGCTGGGACATCTAGGGGTAGTGTTACTGCTCGTGGGTGTCTCTGTATCTTTTTCCTAGCACAAGTTTCGCATCCTTCCACATACTTTTCTACAAAGGATCGCAGGGTGGGCCACCAAAAGTGGGTGCTAACGAGATCGAGGGTGTTGTGAAGTCCGGGGTGACCAGCGGAGGGGTTGTCGTGGCATTGTTTGAGTACTTCTGTCCGTAGGTCATCCTCTGGTGGGACATATACCCTACCTCGGTGGTACACTAGTCCGTTATCCTCCTCCCATTCTGCTATCCCATTGGCCAAGCGTTGGAGGCCACTCCTCCTGAGCTCTTCCAGTCCTTCGAGTACTTGGGCCTCTCTTTGCGAGGCCTTCTGGATGCGGTCCTCCAACGGGTTCTGTAGTGAGGCTGCTGCCACTTGCATAAAGTGGGCTGGTTTCAGAACGGTCTGTTGTCGGTTGTCTTCACTGTCCAACACCTGATGCGTTGCCATGCGAGACAAAGCATCTGCCTGTGTGTTTGCCTTGCCTGGGCGGTGAGTCAGCCGGAAGTCGAATCGGGATAACCATAGTGCCCAACGCGCTTGTCGTCGGCTAAGGTCCTGTGCAGAGCGCCAGAATTCCAGGTTTGCATGGTCGGTGATGATCTCGAAGGTCTGCGGTGATCCTTCCAGGAAGCTTCTCCAGTCCTTTAGTGCTTCAATGATTGCCAGCATCTCCCGGTCATAGATTTCGTAGTTTCGTTCGGCTGGTTGCATGGAGGCTGATCGAAATGCTACTGGGTGCCACTGACCATCGTCTTGTTTCTGCATTAGAGCTCCTCCTGTGGCAAAGCCTGATGCATCTACCTCGAGTTGTGTGAGCCTGTTGGGGTCCCAGAGTGCCAGTACCGGAGCTGTGACAAAAGCTTCCCTTAGGGTGTCGAATGCTTGCTGCTGATGTGTTCCCCAGTTGAAGCCTGAGTCTTTCTTGGTTAGGTCATTCAGAGGGCGTGCTATGCGGGCAAAGTTCTGTATGAATCGACGGTAAAAGTTGGCAAAACCTAAGAATCCTCGCAGCTCTCGCAGGTTCTTTGGAGTAGGCCAGTCACGAACTGCAGTCACTTTTACCGGATCCATGCGCACTTCCCCTTCTGATATCACTAGTCCCAAGTACTCGATCTGAAGCTCCTCGAACTCACATTTTTCGGGTCATAGATAGAGGTCATGTTTCTCTAGCCGTTTTAGTACATCCCGCACTGTCTGCCGGTGTTGTTGTAGCTCGTTACTGAAGATAAGGATGTCATCTAGGTACACTGCTACTTTCCCCGCTGCCACTAGGTCTGAAAAGATGGAATTCATGAGTGCTTGGAAGGTCGCTGGGGAGTTGGTGAGACCAAAGAACATTACACTGGGTTCGAATAACCCTCGGTTGGTTGCGAAAGCAGCCTTCCATTCATCACCCTCCTTAATTCGGACATTGTTGTAGCCCCATCTGACATCAAATTTGGTGAAGTACCGTGCCCCCTGCAGACGGCTGACGATGTCAGCAACCAGTGGGAGAGGATAGCGGTTCTTTAGGGTTACTTGATTTAGTTTCCTGTAATCTTGTACAAAACGGAGCTTCCCGTCCTTCTTCTTCACAAAGAAGACAGGTGAAGACAGTGGCGATTTTGAGGGGCGAATGTAGCCTTTTCGGAGGTTGTCATCCAGAAAACGGTCGAGTTCGCCTTGTTCGTTCAATGACATTGGGTAGACTTTCGTACGCATGGTTTCGGGTGCTCCTGGGATCAGTTCAATGGCGTGATCCCAGGGTTTGTGTTCAGGGAGACGTTCTGAGGCCATTTCAGAGAATACCTTTTTGAAATCCCTATAGGGCTCTGGGATCATTTCTTCGAAGGTTTTCACGGGTTTTGCTTTGTAGGCCTGCTCCGCTAGCTGTTGGGAATATGTGAATCCTGCTGCGCACCAGACCTCTTCTGTTTGTTCGTGTAGGATGCCTGACTTCACCCATGCACGCCGGGTTTGTCGGTTGGCTCGAATGCGGTGTATCGGCGACTCATCTGCCTCCTCTTCCTCTGCTAAGTTCAGTGGGGTTTCGGGAGTGATGACTGTTTCAATTTCCTCCACAGTGTCTTGTTCTTCTACCTCCTCTATCGTTGTCCGTTGTGGTCTAACCGAGAGTCGTCCCTTCTCCCAGTCAATATCTGGATTGGCTTTACGTAGCCAGGGGAGTCCCAGGATTAGGTCTTCACTTCCCAGATTGGTTATCAGCAAATCTGTCCACCGTTCTTGGTTATCGACAGTCAGGGCTAGACGTGCAAAATGCGTAATCTGCCCTGCTCGGTTAGCAGATCCATCGATGTTAAAGACCCCAATGGGTTTCCTGAGTGGGAAGATCCTTACTTGGTGGCGGGTGACAAACTCCTGATTCAGGAATAGAGCCGTGGCTCCAGAATCAACCATGGCCGCAGTTGCTATACTGTGATTTCTTCCTCTTAATTTCGCGTTAATTCGGAAGTGTGACGAATTGGAGTTCAATTCCGAAATATTAGATATGGTACATGAGGGTAGAGAATCATATGTGGACGTGGCATGTATAGCAAATTGGTTTACGGGTACTCTCGGTGCGGCCGAGACGGGTACCCGCTTTAAAAACCCTCCTGCGAGCCTGAAGCGGGGGCCATGGCATTGGCTCTGTTCAGGAGTTCTTGGAGCTGGGCAATTTGGATGGAGAGGTCGGGGGTAGCTGGGGACTGGGCAATAGGAGCAGGAGCAGGGGCCGGAGTGGAAGCCGCAATTTGGACAGGTTCATTGGGAAAGAGAGTGAAAGGCGTTGAAGAGGAGGCTGCGACTTGTTGACGGCGGGGTTGTTGACGCTTACCCCGGCCGCGTTCTAGACCCATGAATTTATCCTGGCAGACTGACTCTAAATGACCTCGTCGCCCACAGTAGCGGCATACTGTGTCCTTGTACGAGCAGTTCCTCTTCTCATGACTCTGTGAACCACAACCGTAACACCTGCCTCTCATCTGGGCCACGAAGCTTTCTCTACTGTTGCCATTGGTATGCGTGGCATCAACGTCCATAGCATGGGAGTTGGCAGGGGGAGAGGAGATGTGAGAGGTACCCTGATTACGGCCTGTCATGGTGGGGTCATGCAGGAATACGTCTACCGAGATTGCTCGCCTGATTGCCTCCTCTAGTGTAGGGGCTAATCCCTGAGCTATGTTGACCACAATGAGATTTTGTCGAATCTCTGGGTTGAGGCCACTGTGAAAGCGTTCTCGTAGGTCGATATCTGAGAGCCCAGTTCGATCGCCGATGTCTTTGAAGTTCTGTGCAAATTCTGCTACCGTTTGACCTTTTGCTTGCCTGAGATGCTGGATTGCATTCCGGGCTTCCATGCCTGCGTCAATGGATTCGAATCGGAGGGTGAAGGCTGTTTTAAAGTCTTCCCATCGTCCATTAAACGGTTGTTGGTGATGACTGAATTCCAAGAGGTATGGGGTGGCCCAATCAGCAGCCTTTCCCGAGAAGAATCCTAGAGCCGCCTTAATCAGTTTCCCTTCGTTGTCCTTCAAATCCGGTTGTTCCACTGCCCAGCTCTGATACTGAGCAATGAAGCGACGGGCTTCCGCACTACTCGAGCCTTTGAAGAGCTCGGGTTTATTCATGCTCGACTTGGCTGCAGCTCTGTGAAGGTTGGCTGTGAGCTGAGTCACCTGCTCGATAAGCTGTGCCATGAGCTGATTTGTGTTGACTTCAGAGGTCGACATAATGGATGGGGGTGCAGTGGGAGTAGGGATAAGGATGGGTGTGATCACGGTACCGTCGGAAAGGTTCTCCTCTTCACTGATGGAGTTGGCAGCAGCGTTCGGACAGGGTTGAGAACTGCAATCAGCCCAGGAGCTGCTTTTGCTGCGGTGGATGTGGGTTTGGTCTTTAGTATCAAAAGCGTGTGGGTAGGCAGAGCAGTCGATAGCTTGGGCGGGCAGGCTTGGTGCGGAGGTGTCTGTAGACGTGGTGGAAGCGGAGCCTGCAAGGATAACCTAATCGGTAGGCTATCAGTGCAGTAAGGGATCTTGACCTAATGTCACAAAGAGGTGACGACGGTGGCGGAGCGGAGCGGAGACTTAGGCGGGAGCGGACAACTGGTCCCAACGACAAAGTTATATTGATAATAAATACAAGTAAGTAAGTTAAAGACATACCTGGTCCCAACGACAAAGAGGTCAAGATAAGGGACCAGGTTGTGGGGGCTGGCTTATATATACAAGGTGGAGCGTGGGAACTATGAGGTAATACTGTATAGCTCAGGCACAAGGAATGGAATGGAACTAATAGAATGGAATGGAATGTTCCGGAATGATTATTGTAGGTAAGAGGGCTTGGATGGTGTATCGTAAAGAAAGGAAAATGATAGGGGGTGGGCTCACTTCATGACAGCTACAACATTGAATAGGTAGTTCTGTAGTTTTAATATTGACTTAGATCTGCTCTCTCTTCATATTACAGATATTCACTATCCGTGATACATTCTCAACACAGCTCTGACATTCCGCAAAGCAACCTTCATGAACTGATGCTGCTATTACCTTTATATTGGACCATTGACATGTTGAGGGCACTACCAATAGTAGTGTCGATGTCCAACTACCTTTCCATCACTCCGCGAATTGTTCCTCCCTTCATGAGGGAATTATCCCCTTGCATTCCCACCCAATTCCGCAATTACATCGCGACCATTCTGTGATTATATTGCAATTATTCTGTGATTCCAGAGTTGCATGATCTTAACAATGAGTGAAGATAGGTCTGAAATTCTGTGAGTTAACTTGCACATAGCCGATATTGTTATAAAAACATCCTTTTCATTATTCTTTTCTTCCTTACCTAATCACTAAAGTGCTTACACCAGCACTCATTATGTTTTCATTTCCATTTAGATTACATGCATCAACCTTATTGTTTTTGCATTGTTGTTTCACCTATACATGACTTTTTCATGCCTGTCAGCTCATTGACAGGATGTTGTCATTATTGTCTCGCCATTGTGTTTTCTTTATATTGCCTTATTGTTTACTCATCAAATACCTACAGCTTTACTTATGGATGCAGGCAACTCCTATTGTTTATCCTCACAGTTTCATATCCCATATGTATATAAGGCTTAGTATGTTGTAGTTATATTCCTTAGCTCTATTCTTGTTGACACACTAGAAATTTGATGAGGCACCTAGTCACTAAAAACAGACAATTTGACATGACTAGGTTGAGCAATAAGAGAGGTCATAATGAGCCTGAGTTGATGACTGTAGTTATGAGTGAGCCAGATGATGACCTGAGCATGCAGTTAAAGAATCTAAACAAACTAGGTTCAATGATTGCAGTACTTATGGAATACACATCTTGTCCAAAGGACTTCATACTGGTCCTGTCAACCAGATACCCACTGTCACAAAGAGGTGACGACGGTGATGGAACAGAGTGGAGACTTAGGTGGGGGCAGGCAGATACTAGTCCCAACAACAAAATTATATTGATAGTAGGTACAGAGAAGTAAGTAATGACATACCTGATCCCAACGACAAAGAGATCAAGATAAGGGACCAGGTTGTGGGGACTGGCTTATATATACAAGGTGGAGTGCAGGAACTATGATGTAATACTGTATAGCTCAGGCACAAGGAATGGAACAGAACTGATAAAATGGGATGGAAGGTTCCAGCATGATTATTGTAGGTAAGAGTGCTTGGATGGTGTATCATAAAGAAAGGAAAATGATAGGGGTGGCTCACTTCATAACATTACCCCCCTCCTTATGACCATTGCCCTTGATGGTCAAGCTTTTGCTGCCTGGGGATGCTTTTTGTGGAATTTTTGGACTGTAGATGGTGCATGTTCAAGATTTTGTGCAAGTTCCCATGAGTTGTGTCTTGCATCATAGCTCTTCCACTTTACCAAATACTCTAACCTCTTCCACCTAACCCAACTGTTCAAGATGTCCTCAACTTCATACTCTGGTTTGTCCTCATCTTCTAGGTATACTGGTTCTGGCAGTGTTGCAATTTGGCCATTGACGGTGTTCCCTCTCCAAGGGTATAGCTTATCAACATGGAACATGGGGTGGATGTGATCCAGTGACAGTGGGAGGTCTCAACAGTAGTCCAGAGGGCCAACCTTCTCCAAAATAGCATATGGTCCTAGCTGTTGGTCCCCAAGTTTCTCACTAGAAAGTTGGAGCTTGATGTCTTCTGTGCTTAGCCAAACCTGATCTCCCACTTGGAACTGGTGTGCCTTTTGTTTTCCCCATTCATAGTTTTGTTTTTGCCATCTTTTCCCCAGATATAGTGCTGCACTGGCCTCCTGTCATGCAGCTTGAAGTATTTGGATGTGATCATCCACTGCTGGGATCCCACTCCATTGTCCCACAGGAATGTTAAATAAGGGAAGGTAACCATAGGTGATTTCAAATGGGGATGTTCCAAGTGCTGAGTGGGTGCGAGAGTTAATCACAAACTCCACCATTGGCAAGTGCTCTGCCCAGTCATCCTGGTGGTATCCAACATACAGCCTGAGGTACTTTTCAACTTCTTGGTTTGCCCATTCAGTTTGCCTGTTCACTTGGGGATGATATTCTGATGTGAGATTTGATTTGATCCCTAGGCAAGAGAGTAGTGATCACATGAGTTTTGCTGCAAACTGGGGTCCTCAGTCTGAAACAAAGTGGAGGGGGAGACCATGGAGGCAGAAAATTTCACAGTAGTAGATGTCAGCCACACCTGCTGCTGTGATTGAGGTTGTGCAAGGAATTGCATGAATTTGTTTCTCATAGAGATCGGTGCAGTCATGAAACAATCTTTTTATTATTCTTTTCCTTTTCTTTTATTTACTTACCTAATCACTAAAGCGCTTACACAAGCGCTTGTTGTGTTTTCATTTCCATCTAGAATACATGTGTCAACCTTATTGTTCTCACATTGTCATTTCACTTAGGTGCAACTCTCTCATGTCTGTCAGCTCATTGACAAGACTATGTCACTATTGTCTTGCCTCCATGCTTCTTTTTATATTGCCTTATTGTTTACTCACTGAATACCTACAGCCTTACTTATGGATACAAGCAACTCTTATTGTAGATCCTCACAGTTATGGCATGAGACAATTCTCACGGTTTCATATCCCATTAGTATATAAGACTTAGTATTTTGTAGTTATATTCCTTAGCTCTATTCTTGTCTATTCTCCTCGGTAGCTAGACTTGTATTTGGGTTGTATTATCCTCATCACTTTTTCATCCTCTTGCTCATTGATTCTCATGTGATGCCTGGTTGTCTCTTGTGAGAGCTAGCGAGTTGCTGACAATGGTGCAAGACAATTCTCATGGCTTCATATCCCATTAGTATATAAGACTCGGTATTTTGTAGTTATATTCTTTAGCTTTATTTTTGTCTATTCTCCTCAGTAGCTAGACTAGTATTGGGTTGTTCTTTCCATCCTCATCACTTTTTTTTCCTCTTGCTCACCGTCTATCATGTGACACCTGGTTGTCTATTGTGAGAGCTAGCGAGTTGCTGACAGGTGCAGACTAGGATGGCATCGTATCCTTGTGAATTGGGCAGCTGTGTGATCGGGTCAACTCCCACTTCTTCCCACAGGCCTGCTGGGACATCTAGGGGTAGTGTTACTGCTCGTGGGTGTCTCTGTATCTTTTTCCTCACACAAGTCTCACATCCTTCCACATACTTTTCTACAAAGGAGCATAGGGTGGGCCACCAAAAATAGGTGCTGATGAGGTCGAGGGTGTTGTGGAGTCCAGGGTGGCTGGCAGAGGGGTTGTCAAGGCATTGTTCAAGTACTTCTGTCCATAGGTCATCATCTGGTGGGACATATACCCTACTTCAGTGGTACACTAGTCCATTATCTCCCTCCCATTCCACTGTTCCATTGGCCAAGCATTGGAGACCCTTCCTCCTGAGCTCTTCCAGTCCTTCCAGTACTTGGGCCTCCCTTTGCAACACCTTCTGGATTTGGTCCTCCAGTGGGTTCTGTAATGAGGTTGCTGCTACTTGCATGAAGTGGGCTGGTTTCAGAACAGTCTGTTGTCAATTATCTTCACTGTCCAAAACCTGATGTGCTGCCATGCAAGAGAGAGCATCTGCCTGAGTGTTGGCCTTGCCTGGGCAGTGAGTGAGCTGGAAATCAAAGCGAGATAGCCACAGTGCCCATCATGCTTGCCATCTACTGAGGTCCTGAGCAGAACACCAGAATTCCAAGTTTGCATGGTCAGTGAGGATTTCAAATGGTTGTGGTGATCCTTCCTGGAAGCTTTTCCAGTCCTTTAATGCTTCGATGATGGCGAGCATCTCTTGGTCATAGATTTTGTAGTTTTGTTCAGCTGGTTGCATGGAGGCTGATTGAAATGCTACTGGGTGCCACTGACCATCATCTTGTTTCTGCATTAGAGCTCCTCCTGTAGCAGAGCCTGATGCATCTACCTTGAGTTGTGTGAGCCTATTGGGGTCCCAGAGTGCCAGTACCAGTGCTATGATGAACACTTCCCTTAGGGTGTCAAATGCTTGTTGCTGATGTGTTCCCCAATTGAAGCCTGCATCTTTTTTGATTAGGTCATTTAGAGGGCATGCTATGCGGGCAAAGTTCCATATGAATCGACAGTAGAAGTTAGCAAAGCCTAAGAATGTCGTGACAACTAAGTACCTATATCATTTTCTTTATCACTTTCTTTCTTCTTTTTCACATGCTTTAGTAACCACATGACCGCGTTCGTTACTCATCGCTCAGATGACCACTCACTCCCGCGCTGTCATTAGTTTATTGTTCTTCCCTTGTTTCTCATTCGCTTTCCAGTATTTCACTCTCGCGTTCTTGTTCTTTGATATCTATTGTTCTTTGTTCTTTTACCCTTGTCCCTTACCTGGGTTCCTATTGTTTCAGACTCGTATATATAGTACAGTAGACAGCTACCAGTTCCCTATCTCGACCTCTTGGTCTTTGGGAACTAGGTTCGTGTTTGTATCTTTGTGTACACTCAATATTGACTTGGTCTTTGGGAACTAGCCTGCCTTATTTGACCCTTGTGATCGGCCCTTCGTGCTATCACTGTCGCTGAGATCACTTTTCCTTTTTGCCTTTGTGTGTTGAGCGTTACTCACACTCAGGTTTGTGCTTGTGCT